>BMAC01000402.1:591326-659393 GCA_014905375.1 Phtheirospermum japonicum
TCGGTTTTAGAGTATCGAGTTGAGAAATAGCCTGAATCTTAAGGCTACATTATGAGTGTTTAGTGAGATTTTTCTTTTGAACGAGGTGAAGCAACTTGCTTCGTGATTATATTAGGTTGAGTGAGTTATTTAACCACACGACTTATATTCCATACCCGTCCAAAGAGCCTTACATTACAACCCGAAAAGACTTTTTCCGATTCTTAGTTTGACAGCACACTTAATTTGCGATTGAAAAGAGATTGATTTTCCGTGCTTATTTATTGTGCATGTATTTGTATGATTTGAGCGTATACACGTTCTATGCAGCAATGCTTGAGTGCTTTGAGTGATCACCCCTATATATTTCCCTTTGAGAGGATGCATGAATTTGATTTTGAAGCGATAATGTAATAAGGGTGGAGTGTTTGACGTTGCGTGACTAGTGCCTATATTTTCAAAATTATCTACCATTTGTTTACGTAATTTCTTTTGAACAAACTATTCAAGATTCCGATTGTATGTTCCTCGAGAGACGACTCGAGTCAATTTGCCAACCTACGCGCGACCCCGTTCTCTTGCGGGCAAGCTTTTGAATTTTTGACACATTTTCATAAATAGGCAACCAAAAAGCTTGAATCAACTGGACAGGACCGGAACCCGAAAAGTGTATTTTTTAAGTACCGTAGACCGGACCTTAATATCACCAGTCTAATCTGATCTGGGTTTCTTCAGTCCTATCTGGGCTAGTTTTGCTCACCCCTAGTACACACACATAAAAAATGAAAAGATAAGAAAAGAAAAAGAAGAAAAGTGCAAGCAGAGAAATCCTTTTACTAGTTTATGTCAATAGAACCATAGAGCATTGCGCTAGTAGGATACCAACTTAATGTATTTTGAGTGTGGATAGACCTTGGATAGTGTATAGACGAGAGACGTGCATGAAGGGTAATTCGTTATAGTAGCGGTTGACGTTGGTCTAGGTTGTCCAATTAAAAGTTTGAAACATATCTTAGTTTTCGTACATCAGTTCTTTATTTGTCATGTGCCATGTTCATTCATCGGGATTTGAGCTTCATTTATTTATGATTGAGGTGGTTTTGATTGAGGACAAGTAAAAAATAAGTGTGGGGGAGTTGTTTTATGCATATTTGTATGTGGGTTACTTGTGTTTTTGTGTATCGTTTACGTTCTTTTGTCGTGTTTGTTTCTTAGTTCTAGTCTTACTTGCTTGTTTCGCGTCCTCGTAATTTATTTCATCTTTCTTGTTATTCTTCATATTTTAGCTCATTTTTAGGATTTTTAACTATTTTATTTTTCTCATACTTAGTCAAAGCGAGCTCGGGCCATGGTCGAAAAATGAGTCTACCATGCGAAAAGTTAGAAAAACCCACAATGAATAAAAATTAAAGACTCTTCAAGTCATGACCGGATGTCGTTGAACCCACACGATGCCTAACAAATCAGGCCAAAGAAGCCTCCGAGTCGCACATTCCCATTTGTACGACCTGATCTGATGACACTTTAAGTATTTTTCTCCTGATTTTGCTTATTCCGATCTAAAATGCTTAACTGACTTAAGCATCGGAGAGGTTTCCACCGGAAAACCCCCGGTGGTCCTTTCTAACGTGTTTTTGTTGGAGCAGGTCGGGATATTCTCAGGGAAAGGAGCAGGTGTTGTTGGCGTAATTTTCAGGGCAAAACATTGGCTCCGTCTATGGGCGTGAGAAAGAAGTATGGCATCAGATGGACTCAAGCGAAGCCTGGTGGCAGAGATGGGCGGAACGCCAAGCTCTGTTGCGCCAACCGGCATGCTAGAGATAGCAGGTTCATCGGCAGTAACTTGGATGAGTACAGCGCAACCCCCCCAAGAGAAGCCCCGCAAGCCGAAGGAGGATTGCTGAATGATTCCTTTCTAAGGCAATTGTCTGACCTCATCGACAAGGCGGTGGAGGTGGTTGTGGAGAAGAAATTTTCCAAACTTTCTTCACCACCCCCCAAAGTAACCCAGTCGCCGGAAACGGAGCCACCCCGAACTACTCAGCGCATGGCCGGAGCTCCCGCACAAGATAAGGTGGAGAGCTTTTCTGCTTCAGATAGCGACACCTTAAGTAAAACCAACCCAAACCTCACTGAGTAGATGTAGAATCTGCAGAGAGAGGTCAGGTAAGTTAAGTGAGAGATGGCAGGCATGGGTGCAGGCCAAACATGGAGAAGCACCCCTTTCATAGAGGCTGTCATGCGCGATGATTTACAGGCCTCTTATCGGTCTATGGGCTTTGAATATAATGGGACAACAGCCCCATGGGATCACTTGAGCCGATTTGAGATCGCGACCACCTTACATAAATTTTTGGATGCTTTCATGTGTCGGATCTTCCCCACGAACTTCATAAAATCTTCTCAGCTATCATTTAGCCAACTGCCCCCCATTCCATAAGTAGCTTTGATGAATCCAGTTCGGCATTCTTGCACCAATTCACCAGTTGCAAGAAATATAAAAAAATGCCGCTGGAACTATTCAGTTTGAAGCAGAAAGAAGGCAAAAATATGCGTGGATATATCAAGCGATTTACAGATGCCAAGCTGGAAGTGCCTTCAACATCCGAAGAGCTCTTGGTCAATGCTTTGGCTCAATGGCTCAGGAAGGGGGAGTTCTTCTAATCGCTGGTGGTGAAGCCAGCGCTGGAATTCGGAGAGCTCCTGGAAAGAGCATAAAAGTATCTCCACTTGGAGGAGGCCTTGAGTATAAAAGGCGATGGAGAGAAGCAAAGGGAACGAACTGAAAAAGAAGATAGGAACTTGATGAAGAAGCCCAGGTCTGATCTGGTAGGAGGTCCTCCTCGCTTTGATAGGTACACACCTTTGGCCTCGCCCCAAGGAGAAATTCTGTAAGAAACTGAGTGACACCCCAACCTCAAATGGCTTAGAACGTATTCCCAGAAACCAAGAAAGGAAAAATCTGATCGATTTTGCTGGTATCACAACAAATACGGGCATGACACAGATGAGTGCACACATTTGAAGGACGAGATAGAACGAATGGTGTAAGTAGGACACCTCAAGAAATTTGTACGGGAAAGAGGGAAGGGCTCAGATTTAACTCCTATAAAAAGGACCAATACCTGACCAGACAGGGACGAAATGGTGGGTGTGCGAGTACACAAAAGGAGAACCAATCTCAGTAAGTGCGAGGTGAAATCCTGATGATCAAAGGAGGTGAATGGGACGATCATTCCCGGTGAATTCAAAACAATTATGTGCGGGCTGCGAGAGACCTGGCCAGGAAAGCACGTGAAATTATACAGTTAGCACCAAGTCCGAACATATGCTTTGGGTCGGAAGACAATAACGGTATTCTATAGATGCCTTGGTCATAATAGCTCCTGTTGCTAACTACAACGTGCGATGGATCTTTGTTGACACAGGAAGCTCAGCAGATATTATGTTTTATGATTGCTTTCGCAATTTTAATTTAAATGTGGAATTAGAATAGGTCACGACCTCGTTGGTAGGATTTGTGGGGGGAGCCTTGAGACCGCTTGGAGCAGTGAACTTCCTGGTTACTCTAGGGGATGACCCATTTAGGCAGACTAGGTCGGTGCATTTTTTGATAGTGGATGCACCCTCCTCATATAACGCCATGCTGGGGCGGCCATCTTTAAGCCAATTTCAAGCAGTAATATCTGTCTATCATATGAAGCTGAAGTTCCCTACTTAGGATGGAGTGGGCGAAGTCTATGGTGCCCAATATACATCACCACAGACGTATGTGGAGAGTGTTCGGCCAAATGAAGAGGAAAGGCAATGCAAAAGGCAAGAACAGAGGAAGACAGACCCGAGCTAATTCAGCAGGAGGAAAACCTGATGTTAGTAAAGGTAATCCCAGGACATGATAGTCAAGTCCTACGTGTAGGAACGAACCTTAATCCGGATGTGTTGGTAGAGCTGGTTGCATTTTTGAGAAACAATGCAGACGTCTTTACCTGGTATCCCCAAGATTTAGTAGGGATAGACCCGACAATAGCCGATCATCACCTCAATATCAGCTCCATGATGAAGCCGGTGAAACAGAGGAAGCGCAACTTCAGTCCTGAGAAGGAAGCTATCATTGAAGTAGAGGTATAACTCTCTAATGCAGTGTTGGTTCCAAAGACTAAGGACGATTGGCGAATGTGCATAGATCTCAGAGACCTCAACCGCGCCTGTCCCAAGGACCACTACCCGCTGCCAAGGATAGACCAGTTGGTGGATTCCACACCAGGCTGTGAATTGTTAAGTATGATGGATGCCTCACAAGGATATCACCAGATTAGGCTGGCCGAAGAAGATTAGAAATGGGTTAGTCTCATAACCCCAAGAGGAACTTATTGCTATGTGGTCATGCCGTTTGGGCTCAAGAACGCAGGCGCCACATATCAACAGCTGGTAGATAAAATGTTCAAGGCCCAACTCGGATGAAATATGGAAATATATGTGGACGACATGCTGGTTAAAAGCGCAAAAGCAGCCTCGCACATTAACGACCTAAAGGAAACTTTCGATACCTTGAGAAAATACAAAATGAAGCTCAACCCCAAGAAGTGTGCATTTGGGGTAAGAGCTGGAAAGTACCTTGGGTATATGGTCATGGAGAGGGGAATAGAGGCCAATCCAGAAAAGGTTAAAGCCATCATGGACATGTAACCTCCAAAGAACATCAAAGAAATGCAATGTCTGGCAGGACGGATAGCAACCCTGAGCAGATTTGTTTCGCACTCGGCAGAGAAGAGCTTACCATTTTTTCAAGCCCTGCGAAAGAAGGCTCGATTCCAATGGGACGAAGAATGTCAGGAGACATTTTAGAAGTTGAAAGAACATCTGGCCGGCATGTCATTGCTTACCAAGCCAGTCCAGGGAGAGCCTTTGATTCTGTACTTATCTGTAGGGAAGCAAGCTGAGAGTACGGTCCTAATTAGAGAAGAAAGCAAGGTGCAAAATCCAGTGTATTACTGGAGCAAGGTAATGCATGACGCCGAGCTCCGGTATGTCGAATTGGAATGTGCGATGTTAGCTCTGGGCTCGCAAGCTCCGCCCCAATTTTCTTTCGCATGAAATAGTGGTTAGAACCAACTTGACCCTAAAAGAAATAATAGGTAAACCGGAGGTCTCAGGACGCTTGGTGAAATGGATAATTAAGATCAGCGAGTTCGATATTAGTATTGAAGCGCGAACAGCGATAAAGGCCCAGGCATTGGTTGTCTTTATGCAAGAAATGACCAGTTCTCCTGAGGAGAAGAAAGAGTGGACGATCTACACAGATGGATCGGTGGATAGCCTGGGTTGTGGCGCAGGAATATTATTAATAGACCCAAATGGGGTGACCACAGAATATGCGGTACGCATGAATTATAGCTTATCTAATAATGGGCGGAGTATGAAGCCCTGCTGAGAAGAGTTCAGATGGCAAAAGAATTGGGGGCGGAAAGGATATGTGCACGAGTAGATTCACAGCTTGTGTATAAGCAGATAAGGTGAGAATTTGAAATGAGGGAGGGGCACATGCAAAAATATCTATCTCAATTCCATGAATTGGCTAGCACCATAGATGCTATGATCGTCCACCAAATTCCCAAGGAAGAAAATGGCCAAGCAGATTACCTGGCTAAGGTAGCCAACTCGGCAACAGACTAACAAGAGAGAGTAATCACCTTATTAATGGCGCACCGAGGATTTGGAGAAGAGAAGATACATGCATTAGAGGAAGAGAAGGACTGGTGCTCCCCGATTAGAGTATATCTGGAAAGAGGAGATCTACCTGATGAAAACAAGGAGGCAGAGAAAGTGAGAACCAGGTCATCTCATTTTTGCTTATAAAGGGAGAACTGTTCAGAAGAGGGTGCTTAAGCCCGAAGGAAGGCACCTATATTCTCAAAGAAATTCACAAAGGGTGTTGTGACAATCACATGGGTGCTAGGATCCTATCAAGCAAGATCATGAGAGCTGGCTATTTTTGGCCACAACTAAGAAAGAATGCAGAAGACTTCGTCAGGAGATGTGATAATCAACAGGTGCCAGAAAAACACTCCCCCAGTCCATCGGCCTGCAGAAGAGCTCATGACAATGAGCTCTCCTTGACCCTTTGCGAAGTGGGGGATAGACCTGGTTGGACCTTTCCCCACAGCCCCAGCCCAGAAGAAGTTCTTGATCGTGGCCATTGATTATTTTAGCAAATGGGTTGAGGCTGAAGCTTTAGCGAAGATTACAGAAAAGGTATTATGGAAGAATGTAGTGTGCCGGTTTGGAGTCCCGAGGATCTTGGTGTCAGATAATGGCACGCAGTTCTTGGGATCTCGAATTCGAGCCTGGTGCACTAAGATGAAGATAGACCAACATTTCACATCTGTCTACCACCCTCAGGCAAACGACCAAGTTGAAGTAACCAATAAAATCCTGGTTCATGGGATTAAGACACGTTTAGAGAAGTCAGGAGGCAAATGGGTAGATGAGCTCAGTTCGATTCTATGGGATTATCGAACCAACCTCAAGGAAAGTACTGGAGAAACCCCATTTAGCCTATTATATGGCATGGATGCCATAATCCCCACGGAAATAAGCATGGAAACCCACCGAATACAAAGATTTGATGTAAACCAGAATGAGCTGCTGATACAGGACGCACTGGATTTGATTGAGGAAAAGAGAGAGCGAGCTTCGGTAAGGATGGAGCACATGAGGGGACGAGTTAGGTCGACATATAATAAATTAGTAATGAAAAGGCATTTCCAGAGAGGAGACCTGGTCTTGTGTAGATCTGACTTGGGGAGGACCAAAGGGAAGATAGACGCTACTTGACAAGGAGAATATAAGGTCACAAAAGTTCTTGCTGGAAGGGCTTATGAATTGGAGCAGATGGATGGAGGCAGAGTACCCCGAGCATAGAATGTAACGAATTTACGAAAGTATTATGTGTAAGATTAATGTATAAAACTTATCTATATGAAATAGTGGTTTGAATTTATCTATGTTTTATTTTTAGCCCTGATTGGCTAAGGGCGGATGCCCCGAAGACCTGACCTGATTGTCAGTAAAATTTTAGCCTTGATTGGCTAAGGGCAGATGTCCCGAGAACCTAACCTAATTGTCAGTAAAAATTTTAGCCCTTGTTGGCTAAGGGCGAATGCCCCAAAGACCTGACCTGATTGTCAGTAAAATTTTTAGACTTGATTGGATAAGGGCGGATGTCCCGAGAACCTAACCTAATTGTCAGTAAAAACTTTAGCCCTGATTGGCTAAGGGCGGATGCATCAAAGACCTGACCTGATTGTCACTAAATTTTTTAGCCTTGATTGGATAAGGGCGGATGTCCCGAGAACCTAACTCAATTGTCAGTAAAAATTTTAGCCTTGATGGGATAAGGGCGGATGCCCCAAGAACCTGACCTGATTGTCAGTAAAAAATTTAGCCCTGATTAGCTAAGGGCGGATGCTCCGAAGACCTGACTTGATTGTCAGTAAAAATTTTAGCCCTGATTGGCTAAGGGCGGATGCCCCAAGAACCTGACCTGATTGTCAGTAAGATTTTTAGCCCTGATTGGCTAAGGTCGGACTCCCCGAAGACCTGACCTGATTGTTAGTATAATATTTAGCTCTGATTGGCTAAGGGCGGATGCCCCAGAAATCCTGACCTGATTGTTAGTAAGATTTCTAACCCTAATTGGCCGTGAATGGATGCCCCAACAATCCTGCCCTAGTCGAACGTGAAATTTCAATCCTTGATAAGCTAAGAGTGGACGCCCTGAAAAGGCCTGACCTGAGTATCAGTAAGACTTCTAGCCACAATTGGGTAAGGGGTAAACACCCTTGACCTGACCTAATTGTCAATTAAGGACTTGAGCCCCAAATTGGACCTAAGCCTCAGTGAGGGGCATGAGCCATTACAAAGGTACGCCCTGGAACATCAAACCAAGGTGCCAAGAGAAATATGTATTATAAGAGCAGTCAAGATTATGTATTTGAAGACATCTGAATTTCATTAACTTAGCCAGATTTGTTTACAACTAAATAGAAAAAGAAAATGCTTTTGAAGACTCCAGATCACAGAAATACATCAAGCCAAATCATAAAAACATCATGGATGAGATGAAGAACCCCTCTTATCAGAAGCCATAACCCGACGAATGCGCCACAGCTCGCGCTCAGTCTCGTGAAGGCGTTGACGATACTGTCCGCTCGTTTAGTAGCAGAATGAGCCTCGCCGAAGGTGGTGGTCAGTCAACATACTGACTCAAGCAGATCAGCTTTTTCCTCCTGGAGTTGACGGTTGAGTTGGCGGAGCTCCACCCACTCACGCTTGTAATGGCGCTTCTTCTGCCTTTTTCTCTCCAGAAATTTGCGCAGTTGGGAAACTTTTTCACGCAATTGGGCATTTTCTTCGCAAAGATGAAAGTTTTTATTAAAGAAATCAAGGTTTTTCTTTTTTAAATTATCGACCTCTTCGGAGAAAGAACGCGAAGCCATAATGGAAAATGTGCAGAGAAGAAAGGGATTTTATAGATAAGGAAAAGTACAAAGGGTACTAGGGTTTCTTGAATTCCCGGAAACACTATATACAAACAGACAAAATAAAAATAAAAACAAAGCATTGATCAAAAAGTACAGACCATGAATTAATGAAAGCTAATTACAGTCCTGAACTGAGGAATGCCCTAAGATCCGTAGTCTTTAGTGTTCAGCTCTCCCCCAACATGCTCGGTCACCCTGGTGACCTCTCCAAAATCTCGATTAAATTGGGTGTTACCTTGAAGCTCATCCAATTTGTCAAAGTTAGGAGAGGGCACAGTCGCTGGTAAGGCCAAGGACAGCGACTGTTCAGGGGGGAGAGGAGTCCAGGAAAGTCTGATGGACGCGTTCAGTAAACTCCTAGGCCCTGAGCTGATGGAGTCGGTCATCCTCTATGACATATGTAAAGCTCGTGGGCTCTTGAGGACTGTACAAAGGGACGAGGCGATTGAAAGGAGGAGAAGGGTTCTCGACAGATCACTTCGCTTGGGCATCCAAGCCTAGGTGGTAGTAGATATGGGCTTTCACAAGGAGGATGTCATATTATTCCATGGAACCAAGGAAGGCTTTTCGAGTCATCTCCCTGGTCACTTGGATGAGCCTTTGCCCTTCCTCTGAGTTGAGGAAGTTGGCCCGCCCCTTGGCCTCACCTTCTGCCTCACCTTCAGCTCGGGCCTCCATAGCCTTCTCCTTCCCCGGCTCCATCTGGATGATCGCTTCTGCCCGGGCTCTCCCTACCAGATCCTGGGACTTCCTCAGCTCAGCTTGGACAACTTTTAGCTCAGTCTGGGCCGTCTTCAGTTCAGTCTGAGCTGCTTTCAGCTCACCATTCCTCTTCTTTAAGCGCGCCACCATCCTCTGCTCCCTCTCCTTCAGGGCTGCGTGCTCCTTAGCCAGATTGGTGTTCATCATGGAGCCTTTAGCTCGTGCTATCAAAACAGCCCTCTTAACTGAAGCCTAAGAAAAAAAAGAGAAGAAAGGGAAAGAAAAGAGCAGGGACTGAGATGGTGCCTGAGGAGGAGTGGAAATGGAACAAGTTAGGAACTAAACCTGGCCTCGTCTAGATAGTAGGACTCGATCAGCTCAGCATCCGTCCACTTGTCCAGGACTCGTTGGTCAGCGGAAGGGCAGTGCCCTTTGACAAAGTGGGCTGCTATATCTACCGAGCAGTCCAGAACAAATGAGCCAATGAAAAAGCTATGGTTGGGGGTAACAATCCTGGACCCCTTGGGGATTTCCCCCTTACCAGAACGAGCCCGCTTCTGGGCGGCCAACACTTGCTCCTCGTCGGAGTTAGGATGGGAGGTCAAATCAACCCTCCGAGCAGCCACCCTCTCTGGATGGGTGGGTTTTTCCATCCCGTCAGTCGCTTCCAGCTCGACCACTGCCTCTGGTCTGGGCATGGGCGCGGGCTCCTCGAAAATAGCAGCTCTTTCCGATCCACCAAGAGGGCTCTTCCCGATATTGGAAGTAGCTCCCTGGAGAAGCGCTGCCATTTTCTTCTTCATCATCATGACTGAGAAGAGTTAACCCACAAGATGAATAAAAAATAATAATAATAAAAGTGAAAATAAAAGGTAATGGAGAATTCCCAGATCTGATAAACGTATAGGAAAGAGGTGGAGATATCTTAGCTCTGCGAGTATACCGATCTCGGAGGGCAGAGGGTCGTTCCCTTGTTGGGAGTTGAAGAAGCTCGGGATTTTGGGTGTGAGAAGCTTGGTCAGGTGAAAAACATGCTGATTTAAGGTATGGATGGTTTTTTCCAGATAGGGAGGTCGATCTTTTCTGGATAGATGGGACTGAGTTGGGAGTGTGTTAATGGTCATGGGGGGAAAGCCCCAATCGCCTGAGCATCGAATAAAGAAAAAATTCTTCCTCCAGGCTTTGTTGGAGGAAGGCTTGCCGGTCAAGAACTGGACGCCGACTCGGGCGAAAAGATAAAAAAAGCCGGAGGATGAATTCTTTGCTTAGAATAGGGAGTAAAATAGCTGGGTTGTAGGCACAATCCCAGAAAACTGGGCCGCCAGGTGAAACCCTATCATGTTTTTAAACGCATTAGGTACGAATTGGTGTACCAGAATCTGATACAACCGAGACACTACTAGGACGAAGGGGTGAACGAGAAGGCTCAACGCTGCCTGAAATTGATCTATAAAAAAGGTCAGATGGTCTTGAGGAGGCTGAGAAGCCCTCTCGCCGGAGGTTGGGTTTGTGAAGGAAAATTCATTGGAGATTGGGAATTTGGTCCGTATTTCTCGGAGAGTGTGGTCACTAATGGTGGGCACGATGTTGTCATGACCATCGCCGGGGGGAGGAGGAGGTTGGCGATCGCTGGAAGCATCCGCCAAAGATGTCAATAAAGATGACAATCTAAGGGAAGAAGAGGAAGTCGGAGAAGTAGAAGCGGACATAATTGAAAGTTACAGGGAAGCGAAGAAATACCTGGTACTTAAGAGAAGGAAAGCCTTGATTAGGGACGAAGAAAGCTTGAAATTCTTGGGAAGAAATATAAGTGCTAAGGAAAATGAGGTGGAATTTTGAAAATAAGAAAGCGGAGAAATTTGAAAAATGAGTTTCTAGGAAAAAAGGGATTCGGCGGGATTTGTGCATTTAAGGAGTGTCAGAGCACGGTACTCGAAAGGACACATTATGGGTTGCAACGGCGCCAAATTTTAAATCGAACTTTTTCGCGTTTAAAATAATGAAAAGCTCTTCCGTAAGAGAACGGAGCTATTGTAGGCGATAAGTTGACTCGAGTCGAATCACAAGGAAGACTAATCGGAAACTATTTCGGTGTTCGATTTTACGTACGTAGAAATGGAAATTAAAAACTAAACTAGACTAAATTAAACACGCGATCAAATAAAGTATGGGGTTTTTCTAACATCTACGAGCAATAAAATTAAAAGTCTTTTAAAACGATTAATAAAAGCGAGGGTTCTAGTGCGTCCGGAATTGCCTCCACGATCGGGGTTGTCAATCCCGATGGTTCTAAATGACCCAAAGCACACTAGAACAATAAATCTAGCTAACAAGCATGATCGTAATCAAATCATAAATTCAACGCAAGCATGATCACAATCGATAATAAAAGAAATACAAACTAAATTAACATAATCATTCATCTAATCTTATGAGAACTAACAACTAACTACTAAAGCAATAAAAATAAAATAACAACTAGGAAAAATGATAAAAGGAAAACGACTAAATTAACGAAACTTAAAGTGCATAATAATATCAAAGCAAAGGTCATTGAAGCCAAATACACAAAGCAAATAAAAGGTGCAGAAAAACCTATAATCTATAGAAAGCATCAGCAATCCAACGATCTTCAGCGATGAGAAACGACCTTGAACATCGGACGGCATGGACGTGACTTACTCTGAAAGAGGATTTTACGGGATCTGTGCAATTAATGCGTGTCAGAGCAGGATATCTGAAGAGGCGTGTTGTGGATCTCAACCTCCAGGATTGGAATGCAAGGCGTTACAGCTCATCCCCAACCATTCGGGGGGCGGGGGGGCGGCGAACTGATTGGTATGACCTGATCTGATGACACTCTAAGCATTTTTCTCCTGATTTTGCTTATTCCGATCTAAAGCGCTTAACTGACTTAAGCATCGGAGAGGTTTCCACCGAAAAACCCACGGTGGTCTTTTCTAATGTGTCTTTGTTGGAGTAGGTAAGGATATTCTCAGTGAAAGGAGCAGGTGTTATTGGTGTAATTTTCAGGGCGAAACACCCATCGTATCCATCCGGTATCCTAGCGCATCACGCTCACATGATTTGGCAAAGATAACCTTCTATGGCCGAGGAAATTTCCCAAGTGAGACTATGTTAGCTTTTGAACCGCCCATGCCCTTTGCACCATCGTTGCACCATGATCAACCACCATTGGCATACTCTCATGTATGCATGTTTATCCTTTCGCAGATATTTGCACAGCCCGCACAAGTCACCCAAAGTGAACCACTAATGGCCGAGGATGTGCACACCCCACGCAGTAGCAACGCATCACCATCGACACCCTCTCGCATACGTATGGGCATCCTTCCGCTCATGATAACACATATTCTCATAGCCCTAACACACCCCGCCCATCCATTGCACAATATGGTCGATAGTTGTGCATCACGCTTGATCAGCTTTCGTAGTTCCCGCACGTTGCTGCGCACCTCGACCGCATCCTGCACATATTGCTGGGCATAACACACAACACCTTCAGCTACTCCAGTGCACATCGATCACCTAGATGCACATGTCGACTTGACCATATTTGCATGTCGATGTGCACATCCTACGCATCACTCTAGCTATTTTGGCCATGTGGCTCCACTTTGACTCAGTTTCCTTTTTACCCCCGTTTCACCTTTAAATATTCCCATACTCCACTATTTCACTTATCCAAAATTCACCACACAAAAACCTCACTAAAACTCTATCCTTTCCTCTTACAAGTCTGAATTTCCACCATTTTCATCTTCTTCACATATTCGCACGCTTTAGAATTATTTGAAGATTTTTTAAGACTTTGTTTTAATGGATTAAAGACTCAAGTTTCTTGTATAATCTTTTGTTTGAATGTGTGGAATCATCTTATTTTGGTATTAAGATCTTTATTTTCTCTCTTTCCTTGTTTTCTTATGAGGTTTTATACTTTTTGTTGGTTCGTCCATGGTTGTGAAAGAGAAAATGATATTTGGAATTGTTAAATATTTTTCTTGTGTTTTTATGTTCTTTATTAACATGCTAAGCTTGATTCCTTGTCTAGGATTTATGGATTAGTTGATGTGAACACTTTGCCTTGTTTATGCATATTTTGAATGAATATTTTCTTCTTATTTTTACTATGGTTTTTCACTTATGTTTATGTTTTATGGTTATTCTTGCTTTAGTATTTTCCCTATCGAGCTTTCAAACCCTAGTTATAGTTTCATTTCTCTTAGTTTGCCAAAATCCAAAAACCAAATCAATTCGATTATGTGTTTAGTGTAATATGTGTGACATAAGATTCTTATTTTTGACTGTTATTCCTTTATACATACGTCATAAACATTGTCAGTCCTGACCAATGAACTAAAAACATAAACTTCGAACTATGCAAAAGAGATTAACAATCAAGATAAAACAAAGGAATTATCATGCAACTCTCAACCAAAAACCAAGTTACCTAGCAACTGAGGCTCTTAAATCCTCCAAAATCTGATTGAGTCTCACCAAATTTGAAAACTATGTCATTCATGATCCTCGCAATATAGATGTATCATTATGCGATTACCCCATAGGCTTTGAATCAAACTTTTTACACCTTGATTTTAATCAAGTTCATCCGCAAGAGAACAAAATGATTATATGTTTTTCATGTGACTTTCCTTATTTGATATATTTCTTGAAAAATATTTTGCTTTTATTGTATTTGTTATTTTTCATAGCACAATGATTGGTTCTTGAGCCTTTTTCAAGCAAGAGCTTTGACAACCCCAAGTTGGGAATCCAAGGGATGCAAGAAGAAAAGAAGTCAAAACGAGGGTGAAAAATCCAACCTCTGGACAGATATACCTGAGCCGAGATCGGGTCTGACAGGCAGAATGAGGACAAAGTCTACACCCAATGTGACATCTGACCGACCACCAGAGTAAGTGGTCGGGTGTGATGGATAGTGAGATCGATTGGGATTATACCTGAGATGTGGTCGAGTGCGAGAGACAGTGCACGAACAGTGAAGGCCACCCAACTAGACACCCAAGTAGGTGGTCGGGTACAGCGTGATAGACAAAAATATTAAAACACCGATTTTAGGTTGGAGGAGTGACAGCCTTACCATCCGCATGATGATGACGAATTTCCCATAAATCATCATGGCTTGATACAATTCTTCATCTCTCTTTTTGTACGTTGCTTAGATAGATTATTTCTTACACGAACATGAGTTTTTTTTTTGTTATAACCATGTACGGCTAAATCGCTTTGATTTTGAACATGGAAGTAGATAGATGACCCTTAATTAATAAAATATTTCATTTATTAATGTTTGATTCCTACTCGTTTGTATCTTGTTTTGAATTCTTGTGAGCACTTGATCACAGTTTACTTTTAGTTGCAAGTATTGAATTGGAACTGACACGACACTAAAAATCCATGTGTGATATGTGGGTATTTATGATAAGCGACCTCATTTCTTGTAAGGAGCATTTCTTCTGAGAGGTGGGCGAGCTAGATTGTAGAGTAGCGACCTGGAGTATGAGGATGAATTCTCATATAGGGTCGCTACCTCTTATGCTTTTGTTAGTTGGGCGCTTTCTGTTAGCTCAGTCATGGGTTTTATAAATATTAGGCCCGAATGGGCTCATATGGATGGTATTGTGTGGTCCCGGCGAACTGTATGGAAAGAATAACAGGCCCAGGCTTATTCTGGTAATTTAAGCGAGATATTCACTATTTATGGAAACTTAGCGTACACGAGAAATCCTAATTCTAAGTCGGTCATGATATTTATGGAATTGTGGTGGGAGAAGGAAACTCTGGCTTGGGGAGGACTTCTCTTGTCTCTATAAAAGGGGTGCACACCTCTGTTTATTTTTAAGTTATTTTATCACAATTTGGGCTCTCGAAAATATCTCTCTCACTATCTGACTTAAGCATCGGAGGACCTTCGCCAGGGCCATCCACTGCCTTGGCTGAATGTGTTGTTTTGCAGGATCGGCTAGGTCACCAGGAGGCTTTTTGGAGACTTATCAGGTCGCTGTGATAAAATTGGAAGCTGTTTAGGTCGCTGATCTCGGATTTGAGGTTAGTACCCCTATTCTTGGTAATCAATCTTTTTGGTCTTATCAAGTGGCACCGTCTGTGGGAAAGAGGGACATCGAGTCCTTGAGCAAAAGACGTGAGAAATTTCACAAGCGCAGTAAAAGATAAAATCCAGCGTAAGATCTTGGATTTCAGTCCTGGATCGAGCAAGTCAAAGAAGAAAAACAAGATGGCGGAAATCAATAAAGGAGAACCAACAAAGGAAGGACAAACACCGTCTCAAGAAGAACCAGCAATCCAGAATTTGGGTGGGATACCACCACCCTCACCAAGGCATCACAACGTAAAGGAGCCTTAAGGAGACTTGGAAGCGAAGACACCAGAGGTTATGGCGCAAAAGAAGGTTCATATAGGGACGAAAGAATGGAAAGATTTACCCAAAGATAAGCCCTGTCAAATCAACAAGGGGTTCTTAGAAGAGCTTATGGATTTTGTGCCTCCGGAAAAACTGGAGTAACTAAACAAGTACCTAGCAGGCGAGTTGGGTACTCCGAAGGAGATGGCTGATGGATCGAATGGCGGGCAAGGAGAAAAATCGGTAACAAAAAAGACAAAACAAAGCGGAGGGTCTCTGTCTCGGAGATCCTCTCATGGAAGGAAGAGTGGTGGTAAATGAAAACAAGTGGGTTCCTCCAGCTCCACTTCGTCCACAGAATCTCATATCCGCAGGTAAAAGTAAAAGAAATCAAAGAAGGTGAAGATAGGACGAAGACACTATAAACATCAAGGTCGGCGGCATAGTAAACATACCAGTGAGAGTGGAACACAAACCTCGAGTACAGATGGTGAATCCCGTGATAAGTCACGTAAGAGTCGAAGCAGATACCATGAGGAGAATGATGAGAATGAGTTCGGACTAGGAAATAAGGCGTTTAGAGATATTTAGAAGGAATTGGTAAAATTGCAAAGGCGAGTAGAAGGAGAAAATCAGACAAAGATAAATGGCATCCTCTTTCGGATGATATGTTGCGAGCTGATGCCCAAGGGGTATAAGGCGTTGGAGTTCCAATATCGCGGGATGACAGACCCAGTGGAACATTTGCAGCTCTTCAAGAACGAGAGGATGTTACATGGATATACAGATGATGTGGCATGTCGAACCTTTGTGTCTACCTTAAGGGGAATCGCACAGAGCTGGTTCCATCAATTGGCACGAGGAAAAATTACCAGCTTTAAGGTGTTGCGAGAAGCTTTCTTAAAACAATTTTCCAGTGTAAGGCAGAATGCGAAGACTGCACAGTCGCTCTTTACTATGGTGCAGCAACCTGACGAAACCTTGAAGCAGTATGTTAACAGGTTTACCAGTGCCACATTGGAGGTACCTACCGCTACAGACGAAATGAAGGCGGGAGCTTTACACCAAGGATTGAGGAGAGAAGACTTACGCAAGTCGTTAGTTAAGAAGGTAGCACGAACATACGATGAGGTCTTGGAAAGATGCCGTAAATATATACAAGTGGAGGAAGTTGAGGAGGAACATGTGTGCGATTTAGCAGGGAGGTCACGGATACAGGAGGCAGTATTGCTAGAAGGTAAATCAGAAGAGAACCCAGAAGGGTAGTGCACGGACTCCTAACTCCGAGTCCCTTGTCGAGAGAAAACCTGAGGTAGATATGCGAAATTGGAGGAATGAGGGTTTTACACCACTAAAGTGTTTAATATCATGGAGCCTCTGATACCTAATGACATAAAATGGCGGGAAAATCGCACGCCGCTCCCTACTAATCCTAAACTGGATTTCTTTTGTTGTTTCACAATAATTATGGTCATTCCAAGGAGAGGTGCAGGCATCTAAAAGAGGAAATCGAGAGGCTCATAAAAGTTGGGCATTTGAAAGAAGTTATTTACAAAGATAGAGAGCTAAGGGAACCAAGGCAACCAATGCCCCCACCACCGCTGATAGATCCACCACAGGATCAGGTCGAGAGGCAACCACAGCAAGGAAACCAGGGACATAATGGCCCAAGAAGAAACAAGGGGAGAATAAGTATGATTTCAGGAGGACCGATGGATGGCGATACCAATAAATGCAAGGAAAAAGCATGTTAAGTCAGCTCGCCCAGGAATGTGGGAGGTCGCTAGTGTGAGTCGACGCCCCCAAGCATTCGGACCAATCATCTCTTTTGGTCCTAATTAGTGATGATGCATTAGTAATTAAAGTTAAGATAGCAGGGTATGAGGTCGGCAAAATTTTTGTGGACAATGTGAGCTCGATCAATATAATATACACGGACTGTCTTGAACAAATGAATTTGGAGACCAAGGTGCAATCTGTGAATACGCCCACCCATATATTCATTTAATGGGGCACAAGTGATTACGGAGGGAGAGATGACACTTGCAGTGGTGTTAGGAAAAGATGAGTTGAAGATAAAGAGGAATCTGAAGTTTTTGATAGTCCGAGGGAGGTCGACATATAACGTCATATTGCTCTCAACGCATTCTAGGTAGTGACATCAATATATCACATGAGTATCAAGTATCCGGTAGGAGATAAAGTGGGGGAAGTTATTTCTGAACAAGAGGTCGCAAGATCATGTTATCAAATGACGGTCAGAAAAGGGTTAAGTGAGAACAAGCGTGAGAGGGATGACGATCTGCCAGAGGGGGTACTTAGTGCGAAAAAGATGAAAAAATAGGAGACTTCTATTCGGCCACACGAAGAGTTGATGGAGATTTCGTTAGATGAAGGTTGCCCAGAATACACTACGAGGATCGAGACCTTGATGGCAAAAACATTGAAGGAAGAGCTGGTAAGATTACTGAAGGAGTTTCGGGACATTTTTGATTTTGGAGATGGAGAATTTACAGGGGTATCTCCGGAGGTTGCACAACATCATTTAAATGCACACCCGGAGGCGAGGTCGGTTAAGCAGAAGAGAAGACATTTTGGGCCTGAGCTGGGCAAAATAATTGAAGAGGAGGTGCAAAAATTGCTGAAAGTAGGCCACATTAGAGAAATTTAATTTCCAGAATACCTATCTAATGTTGTGATGGTGCTAAAGCCGGGACAAAAGTGGAGGATGTGTGTGGATTTCCACGACTTGAATAAAGCCTTTGCAAATGATCATTATCCTTTACCGCGAATTGATTAATTAGTGGATTCAACCTCAGGGTGCGAGCTGCTGAGTATAATGGATGCTTCACAGGGATATCACCAAATACCTCTTGTAAAGGAGGATCAGCCCAAGGTGAGTTTTATCACGTCAACGGGAACGTATTGTTTTGTGTCCATGCCCTTTGGCTTGAAAAATGCAGGGGCGATCTATCGGAGACTGGTGGATAGAATGTTCAAGAACCTGTTGGGGTCCACCATGGAGTTTTATGTCGATGATATGTTAGTAAAGAGAAAGAAAGCATAATCTCATGTGGAGGACTTGAGAAAAACGTTTCTTATACTGAGGCAGTACGGGATGCAGCTTAATCCAAAGAAATGCGCGTTTGGGGTGCGATCTGAAAGATTTTTGGGATACATGGTGACGAAAAGGGGTATTGAGTTTAATCCGGAGAAGGTGCGGGCTGTTTTGGAGATGCTACATCCTCAAACAGTACGCGACGTACAGGTGCTTACAGGTCGCATCGTAGGTCTTAACCATTTTATTTCTAGGTCGACAGAGAGGGGTGTCCCCTTTTTCAGGGCACTCCAGAAAGGGTCCAAGTTCGAATGGACCAAAGAAGCGCCGGATGCGTTTGAGGTGTTGAAAACATACTTAGCTGAAATACCACTTTTGACTAAGCCGATGCCAGGAGAGGACTTTATCTTATATATATCGGTTAGAGAGGTCGCAGTAAGTTCAGTGCTGATCAGAGAGGAGGCAGGTATGCAAAAACCTATCTATTATATCAGCAGGATGCTTCGAGGTGCTGAGTTGAACTATTCCGAGCTGGGCAAGGGAGGTTTCGCGCTGATTTGTATAGCAAGGAAACTGTAGCCATACTTCTTGAGCCACAGGGTGAGAGTACGCACTAACCTAGCTCTCAAGCAGGTCCTGAGTAATCCAAACATGTCTGGAAGGATGGTGAAGTGGGCTGTGGAGTTAAGTGAGTACAATGTGGTGTACGAACCTAGGGCAGCCATTAAAGCATAAGTATTGGCAGATTTTTTGCAGGAGATGGTGCGTCCATCTGACGCAGGTGAAGAGGTAAAGCCATGGGTATTTCATACTTATGGATCAACTATGGTGTCAGGAGCAGGGCTGGGGGTTGTGTTAACCAGCCCAGAAGGAGAAAAATTGGAATTTGCGACCAAGCTGGGATACAAGGTGTGTAACAATGAAGCTGAGTATGAAGCTGTGTTGCAAGGAATAAAAATGGCGAGCGATCTAGAAGCAAGGAAGGTATGGGCATACACGTATTCTCAGTTGATAGCTCGTCAGTTCGAAGGGTCTTTCGAAGCAAAAGAAGAACACTTGGCGGTGTATTTAAAAAAGTTACAAGAAGAGGTTGCACGCTTTGAGGAGTTTAAACTAGAGCACTTGCCGCGAGCCAAAAATACTCATGCTGATCAGCTGCTCGGATTGCGGGTGTATTGGGGACCTGTGATACTCGGAAAATTACGTTATTGGAGTTGAGTCATAGTAGTGTGGAAAAATGAAAGGAGGTAATGGAGCTCGAGTTTAAGGATGATTGGCGCACGCCTATCCGGTATACTCTCATTAAAGCAAAGGAAGGGGTAGAGTGGTTGACAACGAAGAAAACTAAAACAGCGGCTCATTTTTGCATTATAAACGAGGAGTTATACAAGAGGTCGCGCTTTGGACCTTTTTTGAAATGCTTGGATAAGGAGCAGGGATTGGAAGTGCTAAAAGAGATACATGAAGGATACTGCGGTGATCATGCGAAGGGAAGAGCGTTGGTGGGCATAACATTGCGGGCTGACTTCTTTTGGCTAGGAATGAAAGGCATGGCTGGCGACCTAGTTATAATGTGTAAGAAGTACCAGATGCACGCTCCGGTTACTCATATACCTGTCGAAGACATGATGGTTATGAGCTCGCCTTGTCCTTTTGCGCAATGGGGAATTGATATCGTGGGACCCTTTCCAAAAACACTGAGCAACAAACAAAATCTGGTGGTGGCAGTTGATTATTTCACAAAGTGGGTGGAAGCTGAAGCGGTTACGGGCATAAGCGAGCAGGACATGATGGATTTTATTTTTAATAACATTTTTTACAGGTTTGGTGTCCCGCGAGTGTTGGTGTATGATAATGGAACCCAGTTCAATTGGCAGAAAATCCAGGATTGGTGTAAGGAAATGGGGATGAAGCAGCGATTTGCTTTTGTGGCACATCCCCAAACTAATGGGCAAGTTGAAGTTACTAATCGTATCATTGTACAGGGTCTTAAACTACGATTGGAAGGAGCAGGTGGGCTTTGGGAAGAAGAGCTCGCATCGGTCTTATGGGCTTATCGAACAACTCCCCGAACTTCTACAGGGGAGTCGCCGTTCAGTATGGTCTATGGGATGGAAGCTGTTATTCCAGCTGAGATAGTAGGAGGATCACAACGCTTATCGTCGTTTAATGTGGAGGAGAACGAAAGGCTAGCAAGAGGAGAAATTGAAACGATTGAGGAAATACGAGAGAAGGCTACGGCCCGGGTAGAACATTATAAAAAAAGGATACATGATGCCTTTAACAAATGTGTTAAACATCGTTATTTTCAGGTTGGTGATTCGGTATGGAGGCAGGATGATGCACTGCGTAAGACCAGGAAGCTGGATCCGAATTGGGTTGGGTCGTTCAAGGCGATAAAGGTACTGCGTGGAGGAGCACACATA
Organism: Phtheirospermum japonicum; assembly: GCA_014905375.1. Classification (NCBI taxonomy): domain Eukaryota; kingdom Viridiplantae; phylum Streptophyta; class Magnoliopsida; order Lamiales; family Orobanchaceae; genus Phtheirospermum; species Phtheirospermum japonicum. Next base: position 612,438 of record BMAC01000402.1, read on the forward strand.
CTCAAGAATGCTGAAGGGAAAGTTCTCCCTAGGAGCTGGAATGTGTGTCATTTGAAGAGGTATTACGCCATATGGTGGGCTGTTTATGTTTTACCCTTCGGGGCGGTTGTTTCATTACCCTTCAGGGCGGGCTGTTTATATTTTACCCTTCGGGGCGGTTCTTTCATTACCCTTCGGGGTGGGCTGTTTGTGTTTTACTCTTCGGGGCGGTTGTTTCATTACCCTTTAGGGCGGGCTGTTCGTGTTTTACCCTTCGGTGCGGTTATTTCATTACCCTTCGGGGCAGGCTATTCATGTTTTACCCTTTGGGACGGTTGTTTCATTACCCATCGGAGCGGGCTGTTTGCGTTTTACCCTTCGGGGTGATTGTTTCATTACCCTACGGGGCGGGTTGTTTGTCTTTTACCCTTCGGGGTACGATGTACCCCTTTGGGGCGGATAGCTTTTTGATATCTAATAAAACTTGGCGAACGATTCGTACATTTTTTATGGTTTTTTACATATGGTTAAGTGATGTGATTATGTGTTTGGCTGTCTCTGAGAGGGATATGTTTGACTTACATATCTTTATTGAATAGTTATGTTCTTGTGTTATGGATGGTTATGTCTTTGCGTTCACTTAGGCGAGCTAACATGTTTAACTTATATATGCGAGCTTGTTTCAGCTCATTTGGATTGTTTTTGCTTAGTGGTTTGATTGTTTTCTTTGAACTCGTGGTGTTATGGAGGTTGGAAGTATGGTTGTGATTTACTCTGACTTTTGAAGGGCCTTGGATATAAATATATCTGATGCGTGTGCGACCTATATTAGCTTATGACTTTGTTACATACGTGAGTTGAGTTGCAGGTTTATACATGGTTTGAGTTGCAGGATTATGTGAATAATAAGCATAGAAAGGGAATTGTTCGTACAAATAAGTAGAAATGTTCATGGGAGCAAAAAAATACAAGTTTTAGTTTAAATTATCAGGATGTGCTGGGCCCAGGAGAGGGAACAAAATCCTCTAGTTGTGTGCCCAGCTCGGCAGAGTTTGGCGGACAGCACAGCTCGGCCCTGATAAGACAGCCACCACTTGGCGTCGATTGGCTGGTTTATGTCTCCTTTGAAGGAGCTGAACGTGGGCATCATATCGATGATATCTGGCACGTCGGGGGCATAAGTAACGTTCAAGGCCGCGAGCTGGTCCTTGATTATTCCAGCGGCCTTGAAAACCCATTCCTTGCTGCCAATAGTCATCTTACCGAAGTACAGTGAAGACTTCTTTTAAGCTTTCAGCAGCTCTTCCCGGTAGGTGCCCATGTACTTTTTGCCTACTTTGCTCAACAAAAAGGTTCGCCACCCTTTAGCTACACCTCGCTCGTGAGCCACCTGGTTCTGCTCCTCCTTAGCTCGCACAACCTCCTCGAGCTTCTGAATTTGTGTTCTGAGCTCATCGACCTGGCGAGCTTATTTCTGGGCATCCTTGACTTCATTACCCAGACGAGTTGTTTCGTCCTTCAGGATGTTCACCTGGATCTTCAGGATGAGTATCTCTTCCTTGCGAGCTTTCAGCAGGTGATTTGCACCATCTAGTTCTCCTTGGGTCAAGGATAGTTGGCGGGTTTGTTGCACCATCTAGATCGCTCTCAGAGGATCAAGCCAGCAGTTCCTCGGATAGTTTGGAGAGCAGGGGAATCAGCTGTATAACAAAATAATATAACGTTTTGCAGGAATTATCTTGGTAAGGAGGAGATTTTTTAAGTAACAAGTTACCTGGCTGGTTATCCGTTCGCCGAGGAAGGCCTGGATCTCCTTGGCATTGTCACATTGCGCTAGTCCTTTTCCCAGGTCGGGAGAGCTGGAAGAAGCGGCAACGTGAGTTTTTTGGAGGTGGAGGCATTTTGGAATGGGAGAGCTCGGGCTCTTAGCGGCGGGCTTGATGGATCGTTTCCCCTTGGAGGACCTCTGAACCAGCTGCACCTCTTCCAGGTCGTCCTCAACCTCCGGGTCAGCCTCTGTCCTGAATGCTTGATTCAGCACCGCATCCACGTTAATGATAGGAGGTGGAGGTGCTGATGTGATAGCGGGCTACGGGTCGGTTTGCTCTGTGACTTCTTCAGAGCTCGATGAGACACATTTATTGACAAATGCAACTACAATAACAAAGTGGTGCGTTATTATTAATTTGTGACAGTTGATGGTGGTGTGAAGTTGTATAACATAGGAGACCTACTGAACTCCAATTGGGTCATGGCAAGATTTGGGTCGACCGGACGAGAGTCGATGCCCACGAATTTGGAAAATTTGGACCGGCTAGTGAGTCGCACCACGTCAAATGGGCGCTTACTCCATTCTGCGAGCTGGTCAGAGTATTTTTTGTACAAGGTGGGAAAATGTTTTGGACTGGGGGGATTGGTTTATTTCGGGGTGTGGTATTGTAGCTCGATTTTAAAAGGCGAGCTCTCGGTATTGTGAATAAAGAAGAAATCTCTCCTCCATTCAGGAACTTTATTTAAGGGGTTCACTAAGAACCTTGTTTTGTCGGTGCGAGCAGAAAGGTAAAAAGAATGTTTTTGGTATTTTATTTGAAATCAAAAGTGAAAAAAACCTAGGTCAGGTTGAGTATTATAATATTTACATAATATAATATACCCCGCCAAAAACTTCATGGAATTGGGGGTCAATTGTAAAATGGGGACTTTGTACAAGTGGGCTGTTTCGATGTAAAATTGGTGCGGTGGGAATCTAAATCCCGACCTAAGTAGCTCGTCGAAGAGGTTAATGTGATTTGGGGAAGGTTTCATGGGGTCTAAGTGGAGGATGTCGGGAAGGACCATTTTGGCGGTCTCCGGGAGGTTGAGTGTTTGTTGGAATTCCTCAAGTTTCTCTGGATCAGGGAGCAACCAATAGCTATCTTTAACTGTCCTGGTTGTTAGGGGTCATGGAAGTAGGTCGACAACATCTATGGAAGGCGCTACAGTTATTGGTTTTCTAAAAAGTGCTCGCAAGGTGGTGGGTTATTATGTTTGGTTAAGGGAATGCCCTCTGGTATATTCACGATAGTCAAAGGGGCAGGAGATGGATCTTCGGGTATGTTTTCTAGAAGGGCTTGGGGGTCGGTATGAGCCCTGGTCTGAGCTTCTAGCTCCGACCAACTGATGTCAACTTCTGGTTTGTCGCAGAGTCCGGAGGGAGGCGAAGAGGGTTGTTTTCGTCTTCTTTTAAAAATGTAGGGGTTTTTAGTAGGATTGAAATCGAAGGAAAGGCTTGAATTTTGGGAATCAGGGTTGGAAGAGGGTAATTTCATCATGAATTGGAAATTACAGGTGAAAAACAAACAGGAAAACACAACAACACTCAGCAGATGCTACACATATACGGCATTAAATTGAAATTAATAACTGAAAGGGAAGATTTAGGGGACTTACACATTTTTGTTGTCGTGGAGGTCGGTGATGAGCGATGTATTGCTGGTGATTTTTCAGAAACCAGGGAAAGTGCGAGCTTTTTGCAGAGCAAAAATGGCGATCTTTTATGTGTTTTTAGTGAAAGTGATGGATAAGTGAAGAAGGAAGGGTTTTGTGCAGGTTGGGCGACATGAAAAGGGGATGGGACGTATTGGAGCGGGAAGTTGGTAGAGTTTAGAGGAATGTTTTGGGCCTTTTGTTTTGGGCCCACAACATATTTTATACTACGAGAAAATGGGAAGGAGACACCTGTCCGACACTCTATCAGGTTGCATTTAATGAATCTTTAAGAGGATGCGAAGGGTAAAAGAAAGCGTGCTTTGACTTTTGGGAATGCATATGATTACATTTCTTGGGTTATTGTGCCCGATTACGACTGCAGGTCGCGGATGGAGGGTTTTATGGTTTCAGGTCGACGAATGTGTACGGTCAGTATGTAATATGAGGACTTATAAGCGACCTCTTTTTTCAAGAGGAGCATTTTTCTTGGAAGTTGAGCGAGCTCAGCGAGCTGATCTGTTGGAGGTCGCGATTTTATAGGCTTTTGTGGAATGATCCTATGGTTCGGGCTGGGTTATCCTGGATTATGGTATGGTAAGCTGGCGGGATAATTTATTTGTGATTTATATTTGTTTTTTATGTATTTTTAAGTGGTGGTGTTCTCTTACCGTTTTTACATATTCCACCTGATTTCATACCTCAATCAGCCAGAATATGGGGGACTAGCTGATACGACACTAAAAATCCATGTGTGATATGTGCGTATTTATGGTAAGCGACCTCATTTCTTGGAAGGAGCATTTCTTCTGAGAGGTGGGCGAGCTGGTTTGTACAGTAGCGACCTGTAGTATGAGGAAAGGTTCTCATATAGGGTCGCGACCTCTTATGCTTTTGTTAGTTGGGCGCTGTCTGTTAGTTCGGTCATGAGCTTTATAAATATTAGGCCCGAATGAGCTCATATGGATGGTATTGTGGGGTCCCGACAGACTATATGGAAAGAATCACAGGCCCAGGCCTATTCTGGTAATTTAAGCGAGAGATTCACTATTTATGGGAACTTATCATACATGAGAAATCCTAATTCTAAGTCGGTCATGATATTTATGGAATTGTGGTGGGAGAAAGAAACCCTGACTTGGGGAGGACTTCTCTTGTCTCTATAAAAGGGGTGCACACCTCTCTTTATTTTTAAGTTGTTTTATCACGATTGGGCTCTCGAAAATATCTCTCGCACTATCTGACTTAAGCATCGGAGGACCTTCGCCGAGGCCATCCAAGGTGTTGTTTTGCAGGATCGGCTAGGTAGCCAGGAGGATTTTTGGAGACTTATCAGGTCGATGTGACGAAAACAGAAGCTGTTTAGGTTGCTGATCTCAGATTTGAGGTTAGATTCCCCTATTTTTGGTAACCAATCTTTTTGATTTTATCAGAAACGAAAGTGAAAAAATAATACTTAGGCAATAAGATAGACGACGTAAATAATATACAAGAGTAATTGTCTAATGTGAGCTATTAATTCTTAAGAGTTATTTTCATTTGAATTACGTGCATCAACCAGATGGGGATAGGTGCAGAGGTAATTTAGTATACGAATATGCATTTTCTTATGACTTTTAATTAAAATATTATTAATTACAAATAACAGAATTGTCAATCGAAACCATTATTAATTATTATCATCCCATATTTTCTCTTACGTTTTATTTTGCTTATTTTATGTTATTTAATTTAATCATTTACACTATTGTTATTTTAAAAAAGTGATTCAAATAATTGCTATTTAACATGAACCTACACTTAAAAAAGTGTAAACATTTTGAATTATTTGTTAAACAAATAAAATTAGAAAAAACCAACATATACTTTTCAAGCATATATATATACGAAAGTAACTTTTTATTACTCTCTCTTACGACCCAAATCTCTCTCCCCACAGTATATCTAATCGGTTATTGCTTAAACCCGTGTTCGAGGAACAAAATCTCAGCATCCTACCATTAACTATAGTTATCCACGATCACCTTCTATTCGTGTAAACTCCAAGGCCGCCATGTCGTCAGGCTATAGAAGGGACCGAAACATAAATTCTCATCGTCGAGATGAAAACAGGACTCCAAGACCCATTCTTGATCAGCATACCCGAACCCATGAAACCTCTTCGTCCCCATCGACGCCACACGAACCCTCTTCGAGCTCGCATCAAAATAACCAAAACCATCCTCGATTTCGCAAGAATTGGAGACAGGCCACTCGCAATCGGGTAAAGAATTCTGAGAAAGAAGAGGAGGAGGATTCTAACTCAGATTTGAAAATTGCTTCAAATTTAAATGGAAAGGAGGAGTGTTCGGTTGGCGGGTCGGGCTCAGGGTTGGATCTTGGTTCGAATAATTCCGAAATTGAGGGGTTCAGAGGTGACAGTGGTAAGGGCCAGGAAAATTTTGAAGGGTTGAATTCGGGTGATGAAGTTGATGACGATGAGACTCTTAAAAGATTAAAAAATCTCAAACTGAGTGTCGAAGAGCCCGAGTTGCCCGAGGAATTGCTGGCAATCAATCAACAGCTGCAAGAGGACGAGGTATTAATTTTATTAGTTAATATTAATGCCTCTTGAAATTATGCAAAAAGTTCAATGGTTGAATCGTTCTGAGTGGGTTCCATAGAGGTGCTATATAATTCTTTTCTTTGTTGTGAAAATATACGTGTGCATCAGAATTCTTTCTGTTCTGGAAATAACTACTATTTTGAGATTTGATGAGAAACTAGATGATTTGAAGACGCCAAACACAAATGTTTACATTTAGTAAAAGCTTATTGCAAAAGGTTGAATCTGATATCAAAAAATTGTATGGCGCAGTCATAAGGAAAAACAGGGTTTCAATATCTCCTTTGAAGAATGCTTAAAGGTTAATACAAGATTAGATGCAAACAGATTCTTAGGAGCAACAAGCCTTCAAGTCTTTTTCATATTGTCCCTTTCTGTGTGTGTGTATACACTGCATCTAACCTCTGTTGATGTTTTTTGCAGCTACTAGTTATGGAATCTATTTACGGAGATAACATTATCATTCTAGACAATCAGAGTGGCTTAAAGTGTTTTCAGGTAATTAACTGGTAGAGTGTACTATTTTTCCCCCTCAAAATATATAAATTATAATATCGATTATATTAACAGGTTAATATTTACGTTGAAGTGCCCAACGGACTTCGCATCAGTACAAAGTTTAACTCCTCCAATTTCCATGAGAAGAGTGATGCCAATGATGTTTCGGATTTCTCATACTCATTCCAAGTCGAATATCTCCCTCCAATCGTGTTGACATGCTTATTACCTTTATCATACCCAAGCAAGTCCCCTCCCTACTTTACAATTTCTGTTAAATGGTTGGGATCTACTAAAGTTTCTGGTCTTTGCCGCAAGCTTGATTCGATTTGGCTAGAACAGGCTCGGCAGGAGGTGATATACCAATGGGTTGAATGGCTACAGAATTGTACCCTCTCTCATCTTGGTTTTGATAGTGAGATAGTTCTTGGGCCCTATGGTGTAAGACATGATGAAGATGGGAGGGCAATATCGGGATGTGTCTCGCCTGATATTGATATTCCTTCGTTGAAGAGTTACAATGATGAAAAACGTTACGAGAATTTTTGCAGGAATATCCAATATTGCAGCATTTGTCTCAGCGAGTTTGCTGGTAAGTCTTCTGAATATTCACAATGTACAGTAATTACCAAAAAGATTGAATGATGTTATCTTGCTACAAATGATTTCATGAATTGACATCATCAAACTTTTAATAGTCATTCTAAATATCTCTCTCTCGTTTTTTTTCTTCCCCATAAACATTGGATAACTTGAAAATATGTGTCAACTTAAGTTTTTTTCTAGGCTATGCTTTGTTCATGTAATGTATTTGAGGCTCAACTGGCATATGCATTAGCCAATTAACCTTCATTGTTTTATGAAAATGTAGTTCAATATTTAGTCGATTGTGGAAAACCTATTTTTGTTTGATATGTAAAGCCTTGCTACAATTTTAACATGTCTTTATTGATTCTGACCATGTACATTCACATGAGCCAATTATATTTTATATATGTAAGCAATTTTTACAATGGACAAGTAGGAAAAGCAATCACATGTGTTGTTTGGATTGTGTATCTAAATTATTCATGAGAAGCTACACCGAACCTCTGAAGAGACTAATAAAATTGCTGCAGGATGTATAACTACGCACTAAGATTCATTATTTAAGTTAAGATTCCACAAAATGCTCTAGAAACTCAATTTTGAATCTTATATTTCATTCTTTCTTAGGGTTAACTTGTGATATTTATTGTGAAGTATTGATTAATTGGCCTTTTTGTCCTTTATTAGGTTCAGACTTCACTAGACTGCCATGTCAGCACTTCTTTTGCGGGTCATGCTTGAAAACTTTTACCGATATTCATATAATGGATGGTACGGTATTAAATATTAAGTGCCCGGAACCAAAATGTGATGGCATGGTCCCACCTAGTTTGCTCAAAAGATTACTTGGAGAAGAAGAATTTGAACGCTGGGAGACGTTGGTGCTAGAAAAAACACTGGAATCAATGACTGATGTGGTTTACTGCCCAAGATGCGAAACGGCGTGTTTAGAAGATAAAGATGACCATGCACAATGCTCAAAGTGCTATTACAGCTTTTGTACACTTTGTAGGGACCGACGCCATGTTGGAGTTGCTTGCATGACACCCGAGATGAAATTAAGCCTTTTGCAGGTATGTAATTTCATATCTCTGCTCTAAATGGAAATTCATATGGCTTTCTTGTTCAAATACAATTGATGCTCTAAATGATGGTAGGTGGGTTGGGGTGGTACAAGTGAACTAGGGATGGTGCAAGTGAACTAAATCAGTTATACAAGAGAGGGTGCCTATACAAATTGAGACACACTCCTGTTAGGCGGTCCCCTAAAACTAAATTTTATACAAAAACAAAATAAAAAAAAAACAAAAAACAAAAAATAGAATATCCTTAAAACTAAACTAGCTAAAAAAAAAAACTAAAATAAAACCCTTACAAATGAAAGGAAAAAAAAAAAAAACCTACCAAAAACTAAAACCTAAAATCACAAACTAATAATCCTAGAAAACCCCCTAAAATTAAAATTTGGTAAATAAATAAGTAGACCTAAAAAACTGGAAAACCCTAAGAAATACTAAAAACATAATTTGTCTCTGCCTTACGGAATGTTCTCCGTAAGGCGGGTGTGTACACAAGTTTTTGTCATATAAATTTAGATGCTTAAATTTCTTGACAGTAGATTTTGTGGCTTGTGATTTTAAATCAGCAATATTTTCAGGACCATATAATTTCCCTTCTTTGAGTGCGCTATGCTATGCCTAGGACTATATTGAATATATTGCCTTCTTTGTTGTCTCATTTTTTTAAAAGAGTATTTATGGGTGATCATAATAGTTTGGTGTTGGTTTACAAGTCGCTCCAGTAAAAGCTGACTAATTTGGTTTGCTTTTTAAATTGATGCAAAATGTATTCATAAATACTTTATCATGGTTCTTATCTAGTAACTACCTACTTTGATGTTCTCTAGTGGCTATGACTCGAATTTATTTATTTTTTTCCTTTTATTAAATTTAAGCCTTATGAGTCACATTGTATAAAATTATCAATTGACAGTTATCCAATCTCTGTGTGTTTGCTTTAAATCTTATTTGTCAGCATTACTCCTAGTCTCCTATGATCTGTGAATTTCCTTATATCACTTGGTTGGACTCTTGAACAGGAGCGACAAAATTCAACTTCATTGAAATCGGAACAAAGGCGGCGCGAGCAAGATATGATCAATGAGATTCTTAGTGTGAGGGAGATAACTCGTTTTGCAAAACAATGCCCTTCTTGTAATATGGCTATAGCTCGAACCGAAGGTTGCAATAAGATGGTGTGTAAGAACTGTGGGAACTATTTCTGCTACCGTTGTAATAAAGCGATCTCCGGCTATGACCATTTCAGGTTTGCTGTGTGCTATGACAAATTGATAGGCTGGACTATAATTGCACTTATATTCTGTCAGACAATAATGGTGCATATTCTTTTCAATTGATGAGTGTCTTTTTTTTTGTTTGTTTGTTTTTGCTGGGCACTTAAAGGGATGGGAGCTGTGAACTTTTCCCAGCAGAAGAAGTTCAGAGGTGGGAGGAGAGGATGAATGGTCGCCAAGTTGTTGGTCAGATTCAGGCACAAATGAATGCTGGCCAAGGTCATCCATGCCCTAATTGTGGTCAACTCAATGTGAAGGTACTGAATTGTTGCTTAGTTGCATTTGTATTTATTGAGGTTGCATTGAACTGAATTGTGTTTGAATATATTTATCGAACTCTTTAGGTTTCAAAATTATGAATGGAGAATTTAAGAAATCCTTGTCTATTTAAAAGTAATTAGTGTTCTTCTATTATGCGCCGAAAATGATTTCCAGTGCGGCAAGTGAATTTTGGTGGTGGCTGTTACTTTTATTTTATCATCATCAGCAGTTGCGCTAGTGATTATATTAAGCATTATTAGAGCTACTAATGTTTTCACGTAATGATGGTGATTATGATGATGTTGATGATGATGATGATGATGATGATAGTACCAGCGGTGATAATGTAATACTATTCATAATATATTATTCGGTGAGTTCATTTAAGTGTTTGCTCCTATTTCTTCTTGGGCATGCGTATATATAATAAGTCCTCATTTCCTCGGTTTCTCTCAATTATTTATATGTATGTGCTAGTATTGCTTTTATAGCTTCTCCGTTGCAAACGTTGGTCCTTTTGATTTGTAGTAGTGTTGCTGGGATGGATATATATATCTTCACTCGGCAAAGCTGAAATCTATCTGTAAGACTGCCTGTCATTTGTTTCTACTTATGGTATAAATATCTTGAAATGACTTGACAGGTGGGGAATAACAATCACATATTCTGTTGGGCGTGCGCAAACCATTATTGCTACTTGTGTAAGAAGATGGTGAGGCGCAGCACCGAGCATTATGTCCCCAAGGGTTGCAAGCAACACACTGCTGGATAATAATTCGCCCACCAGAGAAAGAACAATCGTGGATAATAATTCTTTATTTTTTTCCTCAATTTTGTTGGAGAATTTTTTTATGGGGAAATTGACGTATAATTTGTGTGTAAAATCTATATTTATCTACAATTATATGAAGGCAGAAGTACTTATAAATAAATCGAGTAAAATTTTCCTGCCTTTTTATTACCTATTGAGGAAAGTTGCATTTCTTATTCGGAAACCTTTATTGAAAACGTTCTATATGGAAACATCATTACCTTGATACGTTTTATATGCTGATCAAGATTTTATATAGTCTATGACTTTTGAGAAAAATCTTTATTGAATACATTCATAATTATTGTACATCCTTGATAAGGTTTTTTTCCATATAAATTTGAAATCTAAGTAATGATTTAGAATTTGAAAATAAAACTTTAATTATGGTAATTAATGAAATAATTCATTATTATGCCATCTAAAAAATACACACGAAGAAAATAAAAAAATTAAAAAATTTAGGTACTATATATATTCAATTATGGATAATCAATGAATTATTCATTTGTTGTGAAATTGAGTTTAGTTGTTATATATGGAATTGATATGTTTGTGAATTTTTGTTGTAAATATTTATGAAAATTGATTTGATTTGTGAAAAAAATGTTAATTATGTGAAATTGTGAACTTATTCATTTTGTGTTTAGTTATTAATTATTTATGAAAATTAATTTTATTTGCTTGTGAGTAAATTATTAATTATGTGAAAACTTTAATTTATTCATTTTGTATTTAGTTGTTAATTATTTATGAATATTGAATTTCTTTGTTTGTGAAACGATTTCTAATTATGTGAATATTTTAATTTATTTATTTTGTGAGAAAATTGTTAATTATGTGAAAATTTTAATTTATTCGTTTCGTGTTTAATTGTTAATTGGTATGACCTAATTATGGTCAACCTGAGGAGATCCCAAGTCTCACAATAGCTCAGGACGAACAAGCCGAGCATATCAATACATTGTAATGATTGAAGGAAGCTAGAATAGAGGGCTCGAGCGACTTTGCCCAAAGAGCTTTTGAGGCCAATAGAGGTCAGAGAGGGAAAGGCTGGGCTAGATGTCAGTGTGGTGACACTTTCACCAGAGCTGACCCATGAGATAGGTCGTCTCAGGTCATGGGAGTGCTGACTTTATAAGACCGACTCGAGAGAGCATTGTGGGAATTTGTATAAGTCACTTGGGAAAATTTACCCGGACCTGGGCTCAAGTGCAGGGTAGAGGTTCATCCTGATTAGGGAGGAGCCTGGGAGGCAAACCAGATTCATTCAGCTCTGGTCACCCAGAGGAGGACTGATCTACTCGGGTCGTCTGAATAATGGCTCGAGATTCGCGGGCAAATCTCCGGATCTCGGAAGGGCCCCTAACCAATTTGGGGTATAAATATCTAAGCTAGGAGGCAGAGGGAGGTAACATATTCTTTCCTAATCATTCGGGAAAAAATTATTTTTGGTACATTATGTTGGCCACTGTTTCAACCAAAAATATGACAACGCCTGAACCTTGCGCTTTTCCCGACCTGCACACACAAACACGTCAGAAAAGGACCACCGGGGGTTTTTCGGTGGAAACCTCTCCGATGCTTAAGTTAGAAAGCGTATAGAGTGTTTCTGGTGAACAAAGCAAGGAATGTACAAAGAATGACATACCTTTCTCAGCCTTGGGGTTGAGGTATTTATAGTTTTCCTCAGTGGGGACCCCTTTCGGGATCTCGGAAACAAAGGCCGCGAATCAGGGGCTGTTAAGCAACAAACTCTGACAGGTGGTCCCCCTTGTCCCCTCAGTGGAGGTCAGGATACCAGGTCTTCCCTGATCCTGCTCTCCCTTTCTATTCCAGGTCAGGACATCAAGCCTACCTTGATGCAATTCTCTAAGGGTTATTTCATAGGAAACCTCTACCAGCTCAGGATAATTCCTGAGCCGCGGCAATCCTATCTTCAACATCTGCTCTGTCTCTAAGGAATCCAGGTCATACCTTGCCTAGGACTGAGCCGGCTTGATTTCCTTTCTTTTAAATCAGATCTACCCCAATTCGGGTCTGACCTATTTATGCCACATCAACTCCTCCCCCCGAAATAGTTGGGGTAGAGCTGTAAAACTTCACAACCTTTTAAAATAAATGTGGTCCCACATTTATCTTGCTTCTCGTACTCGCACGAACCCCTAAAAATCTGCCTGGTGACCAGGCCTAATTATTGGCATTAGTGGTGTCGGCCCACATTTCCAAACGGTTACCATACCCACATGTCTTTCTAAGTACTGACAAGTCAGCGGGGTGTGACATACCCTAGGACGGTTGGCGTTCCAGCTCACCACCTACGGTACTGTTCACCTGCCAGCATTAAATGCGGGGATCCCATAAAATCCCGCTTTCCTTGATTTTCGTTTTTTGAATTTATCCCCTTACCTTTTATTCCCGCTGGACTCTCCCTCTCTCTCACTTTCATATTTTCTCTTTTGAAAAAATTCTCGAGTTTTCTTCTTTTCTCTCTAATACTCCGGCGAACTTTTCGATTTAGTTTTTCCCAGTTCAGTTTTTTCGGCCACCCTCGTAGACCAGGTACCTTCCTTAGTCTTTACTCTTTTAATTTCTTATAATGTCATCATCCGTTCCTCTCCCCGATGTTCCTCCGATTACTTCTCCCTCTCCGGCAGTGAGAGCCGGCTCTTCCTCGCCGTCCGCTGCTCCAGAGGCGGCGGTGGTTTCTTCATCTTCGCCGTCTTCCGCTCTAGAGGCGGCGGCAGTTTCTTCATCCTCGCCGTTTGCTGCTCCAGAGGCAGCGGCGGTTTCTTCATCTTCGCCGTCTGCCGCTCCAGAGATGGCGGCGACCACTTCATCATCATCTGGACTAGAATACCCTCCGCCTATTCCAGATCATCCAAAGGTCACCTCCATCCTTAGTGACAGATCTATTGAGGAATTCCACCATAAGTATAAGTTCCCTGAACAGTTCGATCCTCTCAGCCCTCCGGCGGGCATCCTTGCATGTCAAGCGCCGGCTGGCTGGTTGACTTTCTACGTCGACCAGTTTCAGGCGGGGTTGCGCCTCCCGGTAAACCCTCTGATGTTAGAAATCGCCACTATGTACAAAATCCCCATCTTCCAATTCACCCCCAATTCGTTCAGGATCATGGTATGTTATAATCTGGCCATGCGTTATGCTGGTCTGGATCCTACAACTCATATCTTCTTTCAGCTTTTTCAAGCGAAGAGCTCCCTCCCGGGCTGCTTCTATCTCTCCGCCAGACTTGGCGTCCACTTCTTATATAAACTCCCTTCTTCCAATAAGGCTTGGAGGAAGAAATTTTTCTTTGTTTATTGTAATGGGGACTGAGGTTTCGACCCTAAGCCCATCGAGAAGCCGCCCTCCTACCAACACTTATCCGCCGCAGACAGGTCTCCTCTTTTGCAAAAAATCATTTCCATCTTTAATGGGAATCCCCTCCAAGTCACTGAACTCCTCCTTCCCTTTGTTTTGGACTTTTTCAACGAATGACTAGAAACGGGTCCTCTAACCCGAGAAATTGGTATATTTTCTTTTATCCTGGTCTGTCTCTTTGCATTTTATTTTTCACAGGTCTTAACTTTTCCTCCTTTCCTCTTATCAGAAAGGATGATGCGCCAGATGATTGCTGCCGCCGTAGAGGAGGCCCCAGAAACAACCGCCCAAGAAGTGGGTCCTTCGCCATCCGTCCCGATCCAAAGTTCTACTCCTTCCCAGGCATGGGGCCTCATCTCTTCTCAAGCTCCAGGCTCTAGCTCTTCGCAACTGCCACCTCGCGCCACAGCTCCTAGGAGCCCTTCCTCTGAATCAGAAGAGGATGTCCTTCCTCTGGCCAAGAGGCCACGTGTAGCTCAGGGAAGTCGAGCTCTAACGACCTCTTCTCCAATCACTCGCAACGCTCCTCTTCCCATTAACTCAGTCATCAACTGCTCAGGAGAAGTGGCCGTCCAATACATGCGCCGGCAGATGCTACCCGCAGATCAGCCAGACCTGGAGAAGATGTCTGGTCGCGAGCTCCTGGAGTCTTGGTGTCAAGACGAAGCGCGAGTAAATTTTCCTTCCTTTTACTTTCATCTTACATTGCTTGTCTATGTATTTACCCTTTTTCTCGTAATCAGGCTCTCTCCAAGAAGGCTCTCTTGGCTACTCGAGCTACCAGATCTATGGTCCAGTTCGATGTGAACAAGGAGAACAAGGAGCTGATCGTGAAAGTGGATCTCTTCAAGGCTCTAGTCAATGAGCGAGGGGTTGATCTGAAGAAACAAGGGGAAGAGCTGCAGGGGCTGAAGGATAAGCTCAAGAAGAAGAAAACGGAGCTTGTCGAGGTGAGGAAGTCTCAAGCAAAGATGATGGAGACTACGCGCTCCGAGGCAAGGGACGAGGACCTGGAAGAAGCTAGGAGCCTTGCTGACGAGGTTCTGGTGAAAGCCAGAGAATGGTTTGAGACCGAGTACTTAAACTTCGAGAAGGGCTTAAGGTTGGTCCAACTTGCTCGGGAGGAGACTCGCATAGCCTTCCTGGGGCCCAAAGAGCTCTACTCACTGCTCGTCCTAGAGGCTATGCGCTTCTATCACTTTGCTCTGGACGAGCAAGCGAAGTGGGCCTCAAGCAACCCACTTTGTCGCGTGCCTCTGTTTTCTTTATATACGTGCATGTATGATTCATTTTCTTTCAATTCTCTAAAATGGCTTCTTCTTCTTCCCTTCTTGAAGAACTCGATTCTGTGAAATGAAAGAACATCTCTCTGTTTGTCAAAAATTTCAAGCTTTCTGATAAGCTGACTGTGCTCCGAGAGAAGATAAGCTATCTGTATCAACTCCTGGAAAGGAAGACACAGAAGAAATGCCACTACAAATGAGAGTGGACCGAGCTGCGTCAACTGAATCGCCAGTTGCAGGAAGAGAAGGCCGACTTGGTTGAGTCGGTGAACCGATTAACCATCGCCTCCGGCGAGGCTCATACCCTTTCTGAGCGAGCGGAAAGTATCGCCAGCGCTACCACTCAACCAAGCGCGAGTTGTGGCGCGTCCGTCGCTGATCGGAGGGCCCCCTCTTTTCATAGTTAGGTTTCTGGGGTGTTTTGTTGATTTTTCCTTTTCTTCTGTTTATTTCCTGCATTGTAATCAATCTTGCCAGTCTTTGTAGAAGACATGTGCAATTTCATTTTTATTGCCAAATTTTTGTGATGAACATAAGAGTATTTTCGCCGAAAAGTTTCAATTTCTTGTTTTTGTTCCATCAAATCTAGCGAAGTAAGTTTTTTCAAGTTTTTAGCCAGTCCAGGCTTTTGAACTTACCTTCAGATCTGGAGAATTGAGGCATTCGCCTTTGGCCTGATCTGTATCGACTCCAGTCGAGCATCTCATGCAGAACTACCTTAAGCCACTCCTGACTTAAATTAACAGCCAGACCAGGCATTTCACAAATATCCAGTCTTAGCCAATACTATCTTAAACTGACAATCAGGTCAAGAAAATGGGGCATCCGCCTTAGCCAATCCTGGTTTAAACTGACAGTCATGTCAGAAAAATAGGGCATCCGCCCTTAGCCAATTCTGGCTTAAACTGACAATCAGGTCATGGAAATGGGGCATCCGCCCTTAGCCAATCCTGGCTTAAACTGACAATAAGGTCAGGCAAAATCGAGGGCGTCCGCCCTTAGCCAATCCTGGCTTAAACTGACAATCAGGTCAGGAAAATGGGGCACCCGCCCTTAGCCAATCTTTGCTTAAACTGACAATCAGGTCAAGAAAATGGGACATCCGCCCTTAGCCAATCCTGGCTTAAACTGACAACCAGGTCAGGAAAATGGTTCATCCGCCCTTAGCCAATCCTGGTTTAAACTGACAACCAGGTCAGGAAAATGGGGCATCCGCCCTTAGCCAATCCTGGCGTAAAAATTCGCGATTTGCCAGACAAAAACAAACCTGCATTATTATTATATAAATAAACTTTTCAAAAATACATTACACATAAAATTCTCGTAAATTAGAAATGTTCCATGCTCGGGGTATCTCAACCCCATCCATTTCTTCCAATTTGTAAGAACCACCAGCCAAAATTTGTATGACCCAAAATGGCCCTTGCCATGTAGCATCCAGCTTACCTTTAGCTTTTCCCAAATCAGCTCTTCTCAAGACCAGATCTCCTACCTGGAAGTGCCTCTTGACCACAAATTTATCATAAGCTGCTTTGATTCTTCCCTTAATATGTTCCATCCTTACAGCAGCTCTTTCCCCTTTTTCCTCCACCAAATCCAGGGCATCCTGAATCAATAGCTCATTTTGCTCCTTCATGAAGTTTTGGACTCTATGGGTTTCCATACTGATCTCGGCGGGGACCACAGCATCCATCCCGTAAACCAGACTAAACGGTGTTTCCCCCGTGCTCTCCTTGAGATTAGTCCTGTATGCCCACAGAGTTAAACTGAGCTCATCGACCCATCTGCCTCCTGCCTTCTCTAGACGTGTTTTAATTCCTTGTACGAGGATGCGATTGGTCACTTCAACTTGGCCATTGGCTTGTGGATGGTAGACAGATGTGAAGTGCTGTTCAATTTTCATTTTAACACACCAGGCCTTGATTCTGGCGCCCATAAATTGGGTACCATTATCTGAAACCAAAATCCTGGGAATGCCAAACCGACAGACTACATTCTTCCAAAAAAATCTCATCACCGCATCCTCTGTAATTTTTGCTAAGGCTTCAGCTTCTACCCACTTGCTGAAATAATCGATGGCTACTATCAAGAAATTCTTTTGGGCAGGAGCTGTGGGGAAAGGACCAACCAGGTCGATTCCCCATTTGGAAAATGGACAAGGAGATCTCATTGTCATGAGCTCTTCCGCAGGCTTGTGTATTAAAGGTGAATTTCTCTGACATTTGTCACAAGCCCTAACAAAATTCTCCGCTTACCTTCTCAGTTGTGGCTAAAAGTAACTGGTACCCATGTGATTGCCACAACATCCCTCGTGGACTTTCTAAGAACACGAGTACCTTCTTCTGGGCTTAGACATCGTAAAAGGGGTTGCCCGAACCCTCTTCGAAATAGTTCTCCCTTAATCAAGCAAAATTGTGCAGACCTGGTTTTGACCTTCATTGCTTCTTTCTTGTCTTCAGGTAGTTCTCCCTTCTCCAAGTATGTTTTGATAGGGGAGCGCCAGTTATTTCTCTCAATCACCGAGCACACCTGCTCTGTTCCGAACTCCTTATCCGCCATTAAGAAAGTGATCACCCTCTCCTGGAAATCCACAACTGAGCTGGCTACTTTAGCCAAAAAGTCTGCTCTCCCATTCTCTTCCCTGGGAATTTGGAGGACCATCAAGGCTTTCATACCCTTGGCTATCTCTTTGAATTGGGCTAGGTATGTCTGCATATGTTCATCTCTCGTTTCGAAATCCCCGCTTATCTTCTTACAGACTAATTGCGAATCCACTTTTTCACACACCTGCTCGGCCCCCAAGTCTTTTTCCATTTGAATTCCTCTCAGGAGGGCTTCATACTCAGCTGCGTTATTGGACAGGGCATAATTTATTCACACCGCGTACTCCGTAGTTATACCTGCTTGGTCAATCAATACTATTCCTGCACCGTAGCCCTGGTTACTTACCGAGCCATTCGTAAAAACCATCCATTCTTTTTTGATCTCGGGAGAGCTGGTCATTTCCTGCATGAAGTCAGCCAGCGCCTGAGCTTTAATAGCTGTCCTGGCCTCAAAGGCTATGTCGAAGTCACTGAGCTCGATTATCCATTTGACCAGTCGCCCTGACGCCTCTGGCTTATCCATGATGGCTTTCAACGGTAAGTTGGTTCGTACGACTATGTTATGCGAAAGAAAATAAGGTCACAATTTTCGTGCTGTACCGACCAAGGCTAACATTCCTCTCTCTACTTCCACGTACCGAGTCTCTGCATCATGCAATACCTTGATCCAATAGTAGATTGGCCTCTGTATCTTGCCTTCCTCCCTAAGCAGGACAAAACTAATAGCTTGTTGGCCGACAGACAAATATAGAATTAAGGTCTCTCCCCGAATTGGCTTTGTAAGTAAAGACATGTGGTCCTGGTGCTCTTTTAGCATTCTAAACGCGTCATCGCACTCGCTGTTCCACTAAAACCTAGCTTTCTTTCGTAGGGCTTGAAAGAATGGCAAGATCTTCTCCACTGATCGTGAGACAAATCTACTTAGAGCATTGATTCGGCCGGCCAGACATTGCATCTCTTTGACATTCCTGGGCTCCTGCATTTCCATGATAGCTCTTACCTTTTCAGGGTTAGCTTCGATACCCCTTTCTGTAACCATGTAGCCCAAGAATTTGCCATCTCTAACCCCGAATGCACATTTCTTGGGGTTAAGCTTCATCCTGTATTTCCTTAGGGTATCGAAGGTTTCTCTCAAATCATCCACATGCGAGGTCGCCTTCACGCTCTTGACTAGCATGTCATCCACGTATGCCTCCATGTTTCTTCCTAATTGCATTTTGAACATCTTATCAACCAGCCTCTGATACGTGGCCCCCGCATTTTTGAGCCCAAATGGCATGACCACGTAACAGTACGTTCCTTTCGGGGTTATAAAGCTAACCCGTTTCCAGTACTCCTCAGCGAGCCTGATCTGGTGATAGCCTTGGGAGGTGTCCATCATGCTTAATAGATTGCAGCCAGAAGTGGAATTAACCAATTTGGCTATCCTAGGAAGGGGGTAGTGATCCTTGGGACAAGCATGGTTAAGATCGCAAAAATCTATACACATGCGCTAGTCATCTTGAGTTTTAGGGACCAGTACTTCATTGGAAAGCCACTCAGGAAATTGTATTTCCTGGATGTGCTTACCTTTCAACAGTTTTCAACCTCGGCCTCAATGATCGCCTCCTTCTCTGAACCGAAATTACGTTTACGTTGCTTCACAGGCTTCCCTCCCAGATTGATGTTGAGGTGGTTCTCGACGATTACTGATTCTATTCCTACCAGGTCTTGTGGAGACCATGCAAAGACGTCAGTGTTATCTCTCAGGAACTGAACCAGGTCTACCAAGATTTCTGGGCTCAAGGTCATTCCCACACGTACGACCCTACTATCATCCCCCGGGACTACCTCGACCACCATTAGACCCTCTTCTCTCTGGGCCAGCTCTGGCATTACTCTCTACACTCTAACTCTCTTTCTCTGCCGTTCTTCCTCATTCCATCGTATACACTCCACATATGTTTGCCTGGACCCATACTGGTCTCCCCTGACTTCACCAGTTCCATCTTCAGCCGGAAACTTCATCTTCATGTGATATACAGAGATTACTGCTTGAAATTGGCTCAAGGATGGGCGTCCTAACATAACATTATATGAGGATGGTGCATTAACTACAAGGAATCGTACTGTCCTAATCACTCTGTATGGTTCTTCCCCCAGCGTTACCAAGAGTCGAACTGCTCCTAAGGGCTTCAGGGCTCCCCCGGCGAACCCCATCAATGAGGTTGTCACTTCTTCCAACTTCACACCTAGCTTTAAATGCCGATAGCAATCATAGAAAAGAATATCGGCAGAGCTGCCCATGTCAACAAATACTCGTTTCATGTTGTAATTTGCGATAGTAGCCATTATAACCAAGGCATCTATATGAGGAGCCAAAATGCCATTCTCGTCTTCCGAACCGAAAAAAATATTCGGACTAGGTGCTATCTATCCCACCTCACGTGCCTTCCTGACTAGGTCCTTCACGGCATGAACGTAGCTATGCTGAGTCCGCTTAGAGTGCTCATCCCACTCACCACCCGTTATCATCTGGATTTATCCTCGTATGATCTAGGCCTGGTCATTTCATCTTCCCATATTTCGCCCACTATCCTGGTCATGCTTATTCTCTTGAGGTTGGTCACAACTTCGATGGGCAGACCTGGGCTCTGCCCTCCTCATCCGTACATACTCTTTCAGGTGCCCTGCTTGCACCATCCTCTCCAGCTCGTCATTGAGATGAGTACACTGGTCCGTATCATGGCCATACTCATTGTGGTACCTACAGAATCGGTCGGACCTTTCTTTCCTTGGCTTCTGCGAGTAAGTCTTGGGCCATTTGAGGTCTGGATGCCTCTCTATCACCTGCAAGATCTCCCCCTGGGGGGTCGCCAAGGACGTGTATTTGTCGAATCGAGGTCGTCCTCCTGACAAGTCTTGCCTGGATCTTTTTACCAGTGCTCTCTCATATCTCTCATACCTCTCTCTCTTCTTCTCTCCTTCCTCCTTGATCTTCAAGGCCTCTTCCAAGTGGATATACTTCTCGGCCCGCTCCAAGAGCTCTCCAAATTTCAGTGCTAGCTTTACAACCAGCGACTGAAAAAATTCTCATCTCCTGAGCCCCTGCGCTAACGCATTAACCAGGAGCTCTTCTGATGCCGAAGGCACTTCCAACTTCGCGTTTGTAAACCGATTGATATAAGCACGAAAGCTCTCGTTCTCTTTCTACTTTAAAATAAACAACTGAAGCGACATTTTTTGGTATTTCCTGCAACTGGTGAACTGATGCAGGAAAGCCGAGCTGAATTCATCAAAGTTACTGATAGAACGCGGCGGCAGCTGGCTAAACCAGAGATGAGCTGATTTAGTAAAAGTCATCGGGAAGACCCGGCACATGACTGCGTCCGAGAATTTATGCACAACTGCTACAATTTCTAAGCGACTGAGGTGATCCCATGGATCTGTTGTCCCACTATACTCAAAGCCTAAAGATCTATAGGAAGCCGGTACGTCATCACGCATTACCTTCTCGATAAATGGCATGCCACTCCATGCCGGAACCGTATTAGCACTCTCCATCTATTTCTTAAACTCCCTCACCTCTTTCTGTAGGCTTTGCATCTACTCAACAAGGCCTGGATTGGCTTGACTCGGAGTTTCACTGTCGGAGGTGGAGAAGTGCTCTTCTCTATCTTAGAGGGGAGTCCGATCCATGAGCTGGTTGCGCAATGGTTCTGTATCTTCCAGCGGAGCTGTCCGATCTGGTCGCGTGCCGGACAGCGCCGTTGAGATCTCCGCAAATTTTTTCTCCGCAGCCACTTCCACGGCTTTTCCTATAAGCTCAGAAAGCTGCCTGAGGAAGTTGTCGTTCAGTAACCCGCCGTTGGTTGGCGTTGGTCCATCAGAGGGGGGTGGCACGGTACCAGGTCCGGTTGCCATAGATCGTTCTGCCTCCTCTGGCCTCACCGTCGACGGCCCTGCTGCCCACGGCATGCCCCATGGTGCGGCGGAGCTTGGCGTGCCGCCTAGCTCCCCCACCAGATTTTGTCGCAAACCATTCGAAGCTATATGTAACTCACGTCTTAGCTTAGATTTCCCATAGACGGTGCCAATTGTTTCACCCAAAAATATGACAACGCCTGAACCTTCCGTTTTTCCCGACCTGCACACACAAACACGTCAGAAAAGGACCACCGGGGGTTTTCCGGTGGAAAACTCTCCGATGCTTAAGTTAGAAAGCATATAGAGTGTTTCTGGTGAACAAAGCAAGGAATGCACAAAGAATGACATACCTTTATCAGCCTTGGGGCTGAGGTACTTATAGTTTTCCTCAGTGGGGACCCCTTCCGGGATCTCAGAAACAAAGGCCGCGAATCAGGGGCCGTTAAGCAACAAGTTCTGACAGGTGGTCCCCCTTGTCCCCTCAGTGGAATTCAGGATGCCAGGTCAGGATGCCAGGTCTTCCCTGATCCTGCTCTCCCTTTCTATTCCAGGTCAGGACATCAAGCCTGCCTTGATGCAATTCTCTAAGGGTTATTTCATAGGAAACCCCTACCAGCTAAGGATAATTCTTGAGCCGCGGTAACCCTATCTTCAACATCTGCTCTGTCTCTAAGGAATCCAGGATATACCTTGCCTAGGACTGAGCTGACCTGATTTCCTTTCTTTTAAATCAGATCTACCCCAATCCGGGTCTGACCTATTTATGCCACATCAGCCACTTTCTAGAAAAGGTACGTGATGTTGGCCAGCATCAAACTAAGTCTACTAAATTGGAAAATTCATCAAATATGGTACAAAAAAAGCCTAATCGGGCTTTGATGCTTATGTGGCATGATTGAACATTTACCTATCATTTTTATTTAAATTAAAATGATAAATGAATATCAAATCTTGTGCTTTTCTCTTTCTCCTATTTTCACTTCAGTATCAGCTTCACTCCACCTCGCCACTTTCCCACTTTCTCTCTCCAAAGTCTTCTGTAACTGCAAAAACATAACCTACACACACCATTTCTACCCTGAGAAAATGAATTCTAGAAAAGCACAAAACTTAAAAAAATAGAAAAGAAAAGAAAAAAGCTCTTCCTCTCTCACATATTTAAAGCGCTCAAGACTATTAATTTCAGTCTATAATGGTAGACGTGGATCGGAGGATGTCCAGTCTGAACTCGGATCACGTTGCCGGCCTCCGCCGCCTCTCAGCACGTGCCGCCGCGTCCGCTACCTCCACCCCTCTACCGCCATGCAACAGCCTCTTCTCCTTCACCTCCCTCACGGACAATGTAATCACCCACTTAAAAGAATCGGGCATCCGGTCCAACCCGGTCTGACCGAGTCAGAGTTTGCCATAGCTGAGGCAGAATTCGGCTTCGCCTTCCAGTCGGACTTGAAAGCCATACTTTCAGCTAGCCTACCTCTGGGAGCTGACTTTCCCGACTGGCGCTCGGCTGGATGGGCTCGGCTTCACCTCCGCACCTCCATTGAGGGTAAAATAGGTGAACGATAGGTTCGCCTCGAACGTGCCAGGTGTATGCGATCGGTGATGTGATTCCCGGGCCCTTGCTGGCCCACAAGGCCGAGGAGGATGGAGTTGCGTGCGTGGAGTATATTACCGGCAAGGACCACGTGGACTATGATTTGGTACCGGGTGTCATTTACATGCACCCTGAGGTGGCGTCTATGGGGAGAACGTAGGATCAGGTCAAAGCGCTAGGGGTTGACTACCATGTTGGGAAGTGTCCATTTTTGGCTAATAGCACGGCCAAGGCAATCGATGATGCGGAGAGGTTGGTGAAGATACTTGCAGAGAAGCAGAGTTTCTGGACTATAATATTCATATTCATAAATAAATAAAACTTACTCGAAATACCTATTTTACCCTCATTTATCATTTTAATTTAAATAAAAAATTATAAGAAATGATTCAGTCATTCCACGTAAGCATAGAAGCCCAGTCGGGCTTTTTTGGTACCATGTTTGATGAATTTGCCAACTTATTAGATGTAGTTTGATGCTGGCAAACATCACATACCTTTTGTGGAATGTGGCCAACATAATGTACCAAAAATGAATTTTTCCCCTAATCATTCATTCCTATCCTTTTTAGGAATTTACTGACTTAAGTTTTGGAGAGGATTCCACCGGAACCCTTCCAGTGGTCCTTTCTAACGTGTTTGTCTTGGGCAGGTTGGATAATGTACGGGGGAAGAACAACGTTATTCTTGAATTGGTATTTTCGGGTGAATCAAATTTGTGTCGTTTGTGAAAAAGAAGTGAACCGGGCTAGGACGTGAGGCGGAGTTGATGGAAACAGACAGACTTCGACGGGATCTGGTGGCAGAGTTGGGTGGCACGCCAAGCTCTGCCTCACCAACGGTGGCCCCAGAAGTAGTAGAGCCACCAGCCACAGGTAGACAAGACGTACCGCAACCTCCTCAGGGAACATTATCACGCGGGGATGATAGGCCTTTGAATGACTCCTTTCTGCAGCAAATATCCAACCTCATCGTCAAGGCAGTGGCAGAGGCTGTGGACAGGAAATGGGTAGAGTTCTCGCCAGCTCATCTCAAAATAGGCCAACCACCGGAAGCGGAAACGGCTAGAACCCCCCAATGTACGACCAAAACCCCTGTTCGGGAAGAGGAGAAAAGCTCTTTTAACTTGGATAGTGACACTTCAAGTCGGAACAATCCAGACTTTCCCGAGCAAATGCAAAATTTACAAAAGGAGGTCAGAGAGGTCAAGCAGAAAATAGCAGGGAATGTGATGGGACAGAAGCTCCGAAGCACCCCATTCACGGAATACGCCATAGTAGATGAATTACCACCCTCTTACCGATCTTTTGGTTTTGAATACAACGGAATGACAGATCCGTGGGGTCACCTGTGCCGAATTAAGAATGCGGCTACCTTACACAAATTCTTAGATGCAGTAATGTGTCGAGTTTTCCCAATGACATTCACGAAGTCAGCTCAGCTCTGGTTCTGCCAGCTACAACCACGGTCCATAAGCAATTTTGAAGAATTCAGCTCAACATTTTTACACCAGTTCACTAATTGCAGAAAATATCATAAAATGCCGTTAGAATTGTTCAGCCTAAAACAAAAAGAATGAGAGGGTTGCGAGGATATATAAAGCATTTTTGTGACACCAAACTAGAGGTGCCATCAGCGTCCGATGAGCTCTTTATTAATGTCTTAGCTTAAGGGCTAAGAAGGGGAGAGTTCTTTCAATCGTTGGTGGTTAAGCCAGCGCACACGTTTGGCGAGATTCTAGCAAGGGTGAAAAAATATATACATTTGGAGGAGGCCTTGTAGCTAAAAGATGACGGAGATAGGCGAAGGGAGCGAGCTGATAAGGATGAAAGGACCCAGGTAAAGAGATCCAAAACTGACCTGGGGGGAGGACGCTCTAGATTTGATTGATACACACCCTTGGCTTCACCTCAAGGTGAGATCCTCCAAGCCATCGTACGATATCCCGATCTTAAATGGCCGAGAACATACACTCAGAAACCGAAAAAAGAAAACTCCAATCAATTTTGTAAATATCATAATGAGTACAGCCACGATACCGATAACTGTACACATTCGAAAGATGAAATAGCACAAATGCTGCAAGCAGAGAACCTCAAAGAATTTGTGCACGCAAGGAAAGAGGGACCCAGACCTGACCCTTATAAGAGAGAGCAGTATCAGGCTGTCAGACGTTAACAGGAAGGCATTCGCAGTGAAGGCAAGAGAGAGGACCAATCTCAAGCGACTCGAGGAGATATTCAAATGATAATGGGAGGCACCTTGGACACACAATCACGTCGCGCACAAAATAGTTATGTACGTGTGGTATGGGATCTCCCGAGGAGAACACAAGAGGTCGGGCAATTAATCCCAAGCTCAAACATCTGCTTTGGGTCAAAGATGAGGATGACATTCTGGCGCCTCATATAGATGCCCTGGTAATAACAACTACAATTGCTAACTATAACGTACGAAGAGTCTTTGTCGATAGAGGCAGTTATGCGGATAATTTGTTTTATGAATGTTATAGAAAATTAAACTTGGACCTATAGTTGGAATAGGTCACAACCTCATTAATGGGGTTCGCGGGAGGAGCTCTACAACCGTTGGGTGCGGTAAATTTTCTAGTTTCATTGTTGGACGACCCATTTAGGAAAACTAAGTAAATATGTTTCCTCATAGTGGATGTTCCGTCCACTTATAATGCTATGCTTGACCATCACTGAGTCAATTTCAAGCAGTACTCTCAGTTTACCATATGAAGATAAAAATCCCAGCTCGAGAAGGAGTAGGAGAAGTAAAAGGACATCAGTATGCATCGCGACAATCGTATGTGGAAAGCATTACAAGAGCCGAAGAGGAGAGAAAACCTAAGAGAGATTGAACAGAAGCAGTAATGCACGAACCAGCTCGGACTGAGGAAAACCTGATGGCAGTAGAGGTGGTTCCGAGAGATGGCATCCGAGTCCTGCGAGTAGGAACGACGCTAAGCCCGGAAATTTTGGTAGAGTTAGTAGCCTTCCTACAAAATAATGATGATGTCTTTGCATGGTTACCTCAGGACCTTGTAGGCATTGACCTAGGGGTATATGAGCACCACCTAAATATCAACCCCTCAGCAAAGCCAATAAAGCAGAAGAATCAAAATTTTAGCCCAGAGAAAGAAGCCATAATCCAAGCTGAGGTAGAGAAGCTGTCATGGGCAAAACACATTCAAGAAACATAGTTCCCGGAGTGGCTTTCCAATGATGTATTGGTGCCAAAGACAGAGGAGGATTGGGGAATGTGTATTGATTTTAGGGATCTCGATCGTGCTTGCCCCAAAGACCAATATCCATTTCCAAGAATAGATCAGCTTGTGGACTCCACCTCGGGTTGTGAATTTCTTAGTATGATGGATACCTCCCACCACCAGATCAGACTAGATAAGAAGGATTGGAAAAGGGTTAGTTTCATAACCCCAAAAGGAAAATATTGTTATATGGTCATGACTTTTGGGCTCAAGAATGCAGGAGACATATACCAACGATTAGTAGATAAAGTGTTCGAGGCTTAGCTCGGAAGAAATATGGAGATATACGTTGGATGACATGTACGTGGAAGACATGAGAAAAACTTTCAATACTTTGAGGAGATACCGAATGAAACTTAATCCTAAAAAATGCGCATTCGAGGTAAGAGCTGGGAAATCCCTGAGGTATGGTCACGGAAAAAAGGATAGAGGCCAATCCAGAAAAGGTCAAAGCTATCATGGATATACAGCCCCCACGAAGTATTAAAGAGATGCAATGATGGGCGGGCCGAATAGCTGCCCTAAGCAAATTCGTTTCTCGATCAGCAGAAAAGAGCTTGTCATTTTCTCGAGCTCTGTGAAAGAAGACTCGGTTTCAGTGGGATGAGGAATGCCAAATAGCCTTTGGAAGATTGAAAGACTACTTAGCTAACATGTCTCTACTCACCAAGCCTGTAGTAGGCGAGCCTTTAGTTCTGTACATGTCCATTGGTAGGCAAGCTATAAGCACAGTCTTGCTCAGGGAAGAAGG
This sequence comes from Phtheirospermum japonicum, assembly GCA_014905375.1. Lineage (NCBI taxonomy): Eukaryota > Viridiplantae > Streptophyta > Magnoliopsida > Lamiales > Orobanchaceae > Phtheirospermum > Phtheirospermum japonicum. The sequence continues at coordinate 639,791 of BMAC01000402.1, forward strand.
TAGGCTACAAAAACCAGTATATTATTGGCGCAAGGTGTTGCATGACGCGGAGCTTTGGTACATGGACATAGAATGAGCTATGCTAGCCCTGGTCGGCACAGCTCAAAAGCTCAGGCCTTATTCTCTTTCACACATAATAGTGGTTAGGACTAACCTACCTTTGAAGATGATACTAAGCAAACCAGAGGCCTCAGGGTGGTTGGTAAAATAGATCATTGAGCTCAGTGAGTTTGGCATAGATTTCAAAGCATGAACAACAGTCTACACTGACAGCTCGGTTCGAAACTTAGGATGCGAAGAAGGAATAGTGTCAATAGATCCAGAAGGGATTACTACGGAGTATGCCGTACGAATGAACTACCGCTTATCAAACAATGAGGCTGAATATGAGGCTCCTAAGAGGGATAAAGATGTTAAGGGAGATCGGGGCTGAATGAATAAATGCACGAGTTGATTCCCAGCTGGTATATAAACATATACGAGAAGAATCTAACACACAAGAGGATCGCATGAAGAAATATGTAGCTCAATTCCATGAAATGGCCAAAGCTATTGACTCCTTGAACGTGTTCCAGCCTCCTAGAGAAGAAAATGGTTGGGCAGATTATTTAGCCAAATAGCTAGTTCAGCAACGGACTGCCAAGAAAAGATAATCACACCACTGATGGCACAACGGGAGTTCGGAGAGGATGAAGTAAATGAGTTGAATGAATAAGGGGATTGGCGTGCGCCCATCAAAAGCGTACTTGGAAAAGGGAGAACTGCCCATAGAAAAGAAAGAAACAGCAATGATACAGGTCATATCGTTCTGATTTTGCCTAATTCATGGAGAATTATTTAAGAGGGGCTTTGGACAGCCTCTCCTGAGGTTCCTAGGCCAGAAGAAGGTGCGTATGTCCTAAGGGAAGTCCACGAAGGATGTTGTGGCAATCACATGGGCACCAGAGCCTTCATAAGCAAGAAGATGAGAGATGGACACTTTTGGCCACAGCTGAGGCAGGACGCGGAGACCTTTGTCAAGACTTATGATCGGTGACAGAGACACTACCCACTCATACTTCGTGCAGCAGAAGAGCTCATGACAATGATCTCTCCGTGCCCTTTCGAGAAGTGGGGAATAGACCTGGTCAGGCCTTTCCTCACGGTTCCAAGACAAAAGAAATTCATGATAGTAGCCATAGACTACTTTAGCAAGTGGGTAGAGGCTGAAGCGATATCTAAAATCACAGAGGAAGTGGTCTTGCGATTCCTTTGGAGGAACGTGGTATGCCGATTTGGTATTTTGCAAATACTCATATCGGAAAATGGTACACAATTCACGGGAGCCCGAATAAGAGCTTGTTGTACAAGAATGAAGATAACACAATGTTTCACCTTTGTGTATCTACCCCAGGCGAATGGTCAGGTCGAGGTTACCAATCGCATATTAGTTAAGGGGATTAAAGCACGGTTGGAGAAATCGGGAGGCAAATGGGTAGAGGAGCTCAACTCGATCCTCTAGGCATACTAAACAAACCTCAAGGAAGCTACGAGAGAAATGCCATTCAGCCTGTATATGGTATGAATGCAGTAATTCTTGCAGAAATTGGGATAGAAACACACAGGATACATAACTTTAATGAGGAGTAGAACGAATCACTGAGGCAGGATGCATTAGATGTGGAAGATGAAAGCGAGAGATATCATTCTTGAAGATGGAGCATATGAGAAGACGAATTAGAGCAGCCTATAACAAGACCGTGGTTAAACTACAATTCCAGGTGCGAGACCTGGTACTCCGAAGAGCTGATATGGGTAAGACTCGAGGTAAATTGGATGCAGTGTGGCAAGGCCCATATAAAGTCACCAGGATCTTCACTGGAGGACCATACGAGCTAGAGCAGATGGATGGAATCAAGCTGCCATGAGCATGGAATATAGCGAATTTATAGATATATTACGTGTGAGTTCAATGCGTAAGGATTATTTTAAAAAAACTATTGTTAATTAAATTTATCTAAATATCCCAGGCAAACCTAACCCGGTAGGTAAGTCAAGGGAGGAAGCCCCAGAATGGTCCGATTGACCAGGTAAAGAGTGAATACCTTAGAAAAACCTGACCCGATAGGTCAGTCAAAGGCGGAAGCCCCAGAATGGTCCGATTGACCAGGTAAAGGGTGAATACCCTAGAAAACTTGACCCGATAGATCAGTCAAGGGCAGAAGCCCCAGGATGGTCCGATTGACCAGGTAAGGGGTGAGTACCCCAGGAAAACCTAACAAGATAGGTCAATCAAGGGCGGAAGCCCCATAATGGTCCGATCGACTAGATAAAGGGTGAATACCCTAGAAACACCTGACCCGATAGGTCAATCAAGGGAAAGAGCCCCAGAATGGTCTGATTTAACAAATAGAGAATGAATACCCTAAACAAACCCAAATCCGATAGATTAGTACTGAGCAAAAGGAAAAAGATCAAGGCCTAAAAGGCCTGAGCATAGATGGCAAGTTGATAAATACACATTGCGGACAAGGCTCGGCCACGCATGGTTGAACCGAGTACGCCCTGTTAAATGAAAAATCTTACAAGTACCAAAAGCCACACCAAATCCAAAGGATATTCCAGCATTATTAAATTCCTAGATTAAGCTAGTATCAAGATAGTAAAACCCCATTGGAGTAAACATAAACAAACAAGACGCCCGACACCAAGCCCGTGTAAAATTATTCGAAGTTCCTCCCAGAACAAAAACACCTTAAACTAATAAAAATCCCTCAGGAGAGTTTAAGGATGGGATGATGAAACCCTCTTGTCTGTAGCTAAAACGCGACGAATACGCATTATGAAATTTGAGGTGATACTTGTCAGCAGGCTCTGCCTCGAATTGAGCATCATTCACGGCAATGGATAAGCGTTGCACTGACCTGATTAAATCACCGCGCTCATCTCAGAGTTACCGATTCAACCGACAAAGTTCAAGACATTCACATTTGTAATGGCATTTTTTCTATCTTTTCCTCTCCAGAAGTTTGCGTAATTGAGAAAACTTTTCACGGAGATTGGTATTTTCTTCCGAAAGAAGGAAATATTCATTAAAAAGGAGAAAATTTTCTCCTTAAGGATATCTATCTCTTTTGGTAAAGTTTCAGAAGCCATAATTATAATGCAACGGTAGGGAAACCACTTATATAGATAAATATGGGAAAAATATAGTAGCAAAAGACAAAAATACATATATGATCAGGAATATAGTTCAGTACAAGGCGATGGACGTTCTAGTTCTAGGCACTGATGTTAGATAAGGCGATAATCTTTCCATGAGTCTGACGTTGTAATTTGCGTTGCTTTTCAGCTGGAAGACGTATGACACTACTTGATATTATAATTCGCATTGCTCTGTGTAGATTATTGCTTTATGATATCCTTATGTAATATTTATCTTGATGTTGTAATCTGCTTTGTTTCTCTGCTGACAAACGTTTGACACTACTTGATGTTGTAATTCGCATTACTCTATGTATTAATAATTGTTGTTGTATGAATTCCTCAAGTAATATGTATCTTTGGAATATAATGTTTATTGTATGAATTTATTAACTAATATATCCATGGGAAATAATGTTTTTTTGATTGCATATATTTTGTTATCAACTTATATCCCGTAACTTTTAATCTGGTATTGATATTGATTGTTTATATATGTATTTATCTTGTAGATGGCATCACCGCATGATGATCTGCTATTAACCCATCATCATTTACATAGATCAAACAACGTGCACGTGGTCAGATTGATGGGGTTCTTATGGTTAAGCGTGGAGCATCTAATACCTTCGTGGATTTTGGTGACGAGGATAACTATTTGCATCCCCGAGTTATGTCAGTACTAGATCATTGGGGGTTTTACGGGGTCGCACATTGTGGAGCGATAAGTAGGCTAGATAACCATTTGATAACAGCACTGGTTGAGAGATGGCGCCACGAGACACATACTTTTCATTTGTCCATTGGAGAGACGACGATCACTCTACAGGATGTTGCTATAATTTAGGGTCTTCCGATTGAAGGAAACCGATGATAGCCGATGATGTTCAACATTCCAGGGAGTATTGGGCTGAGTTTCTTATGCATTACATAGGCCTACAAGTTGATTATGATGATGACATGAGAGGAGAGACTCGTCTGAGACTCTCGACATTGAGTGAGCATCTTAGAATCCACCAGCTAGGTGATGACACCCCGCAGGACGAGGTTGGAAAGTATGCGCGCGGGATTGCATTGTTATTACTTGGTTCATTGTTGTTACCGGTACAAGTAACAACTATGTGTCCATACTATACCTATTTCATTTCTTGGATGATGAGACGGCCTCAAGTATTAGTTGGGGTAGTGTTGTGCTTGCATGTTTATATCATGAGCTTTGTATGGCTGTGAACCCTGAGAGGAAGATAATTAGTGGTCCGCTGGATTTATTGCAGATTTGGGCTTGGTCCCAAATTTCCTCTGTTAGACCAGAGTCCATGTGGCCCATGCTCGATCTTCATCAGACCATGTACGTTTTAGTCGAAGACGTCATGTTTCCCGTACCACCGTATGATGCTAGGTATAATTTTTAACTATAATACTCACTACGCATCTATTAGGGAATTTTCTTTGCCCCCCAATGTATGTTGTTTCTTTTACACTTTTCCCCCTGAAGTATTTTTTGTTCCACTTTGCCCCCTGATGTGCAATAATTTTCGATGTTGCCCCCTAAACTTTATTTTTGGTGGAATATTCTTTCTAGATTCCATCGACGGGCAATTGAGGGGCAAAGTGCAAGAATTTTATAGTTTAGAGGGTAAAATGTAAAATCTTAAAGTTTGAGGGGCAAAGTGCGAAATCTTATAATTTGGATGAAAATTTAAAATAATATTAATATTGAGTTTTTATGTAAAATTATAATTTTTATTAAAAAAATAGAATTTATATCATACATATATATATATTTATACACACACACACACACACACACACACACACACACACATATATATATATATATATATATATGTATATATATATATATATATATATATATATAAAATTGTGAAATGATATTATAGTAATTAGTAATATAGTTAAAAAGATATTATTAAAAAACTGTCTTATTAAAATGATATAGAATATATATATATATATATATATATATATATATATATATATATATATAATCGTAAAATGATGCCATAGTAATTATTAATATAGTTAAAAAGTTATAATTAAAAAACTATCTTGTAATATAAGTATAATTGCACTTGGATGCAAATATTAAAGTCATTTTTCACTTTTTCTCCAAGTAATATGGTGATACAATCTTATGTAACAATGTACTCATGATTAAAATAGTATTTAATCACACTTTTTATAAAAATAATAATATCGAATGATAATTCTATTTTACATATCATAATATTATAATGCATAAGCGAAATACACCTTTATTCTATTTTGTTCACTCATATTACATAATAATATATTATTATATTATTTAGTCTAATAATTTACATAATAATTAGCCATTTGTTTCATATTTAATAATATAAAAGATGTATTGACAATGTTGGTTTTTTTTATTGGAATTGTATTGAAAACTTTGTGTGTGTGTGTGTGTGTATATAAGATAAAAATTCTATATCTTTTTCAAATATAAAAGTTTAAGACAAAAACCCAATATTTATATTTTTTAATTTACTTCCCAAACTTTAAGTGTTTTTGCACTTTTTTTTTAAAACACCCGAGGGAATTTTATAGATGTGACGTATTAACGAACGTCATAATTACAACGACAGGATTTAAAGGATACAACAGTATTTTCTGAGGGGAGAAATACCAAAACCCCGTAATGTCCTAAAAATCTAGAAATGACGAAACAAACCAAACAACCTAACAATCTAAGCTTTTGTAAAACGAAAGGATGGATAATTAAGTTGATCCATCTGACACAAACTTTTACACATTTTTGGTAAATTTTTAGAATTAGAGGTAACGTCTCGTTGATCCTGGCATCCTAAATTTGCAAGAAAATCCGATGGTTTATTTCCTTCACGATAGATATGCGACATTTTAACATTACGAGCCTTACAAAATTTCCGAACCTTTAGTAAAGCATGCTGCAAGGCCCAAAAACCTTGGTGGGCCGAGTTTTGAATGTGTTGGAGTAATGCTAGAGCATCCAATTCAATCCAGTAGCATTGGGCCGAGTTTTTTTCCAATAAATTCAGCCTAAACACAAGTGCTTGGGCCTCTGCTTCTATGCTGCATCCGGCTTGGAAACAGAACATGCCATCAACACCTCACCGTCTTGGCCCCTAATTAATCCACCTCCCCCAGCCTTTCCTTCTTGGACCAAGCCATCCGAATTTAATTTGATTGAACCCAAAGCTGGCTTGGCCCAACGAACCAAGATAGAAGACGACCACAACTTGGGCTCCAAGACCTGCATTTTAAAACCCCCAGCAAGATGCCGAACCCCCTTCCTGAATTTCCCATTCAATTTATTAGACAAACAAAATAGGTAATTATATATTTTCCCCATAATTCTTTCCACCTTGACATTTATACCCTTGTACTTAGCATCATTCCTTGAAGTCAAAATGAACCAGAACACCAAACACAGAATTAATACACTCAAATGTGTTGTGGGTGCATGTGAAAAAGAATTGGCCCAAAAGTTTAGGAATAATCTCACATTTTTTGATTGAGGTAAATCCAAATTGAACAATTTTGCAAAATGTTCCCAAATTTTAGAACTAACAACACTTTCAAAAAACAAGTGCTCAGAATTTTCAATTTGAAAAGCTGAAACTGCCATGGGATCAAGGTTACCTGCAATGTCACCACAACAGTAGCACCTTGAAGCCATGTGAAAACCCCTTTGCTGTAATCTGGAGTCCACATAAATCCTATCGTGAACCAACCTCCAAAGGAATATAGAGGCTGTGGGTGTGATGTATTTATTCCGAAAGAACTCAAAGATCCTTTGTTTGACATGAGTCTCAACTACAACTTTCCAAGAAGAAACAGTGGTCAATAAACCATCAGAAGAGGCTTTCCAGATCATTTTATCCTCACCACCACAATTAATAGACACTGAGCAGACTAAATGAGCCAAGTTAATAGGAAGCACAGTACACAATTTCTGAAAATCCCAAGAGCCATTGATCCAAAAAATATTGACTTTAATACTACCATATTTGTCATGGTCACCTGGAACACAGAATGCTAAAGGACCTTCCCCAACCCAGTGTTCATGCCAGAAACTAATATTCCCCTTTCCAAGAATCCAAAAAATTTGAGATTGAGCCAATTCTCTTATTTTGCATAATCTTTTCCAACAAGAGCTATCATGGACTGAAATAGGCACAAGACAAGGAAATTTATGTAAACAATACCTTTCCCTCAAAAAAATTGCCCATAAAGATTTTTTCATTCTGAATCTCCACCACAATTTAATAGAATAGGCTTGAATACAATCATATATTTTTCTCAACCCAAGGCCACCCTCATTTGTAGCTTTACAAGCTTGATACCAAGAGATCCAGTAGGTGGGCTTTCTAGTCCCATATGAACCCCAAAAAAAGGATGCCATAATTTGTTCCAAAATATGCACAACATTACCAGGTTGTTGAAGAACATGAAAAAGATGGACTGTTTAGGATGCTAGAACAGTGGAGCAATTTACTAGCCCAACCCAAAATCTTGCCCTGGAATTATTGAATCAAAGAGATAAACAACTCTTTTTTAAGCCTACCCTTGAACAGTGGAGCCCCCAAGTAATTGATAAGAAAATTGGCAGGCTTAAAACCTGTGAGGGATTAGAATTTTGACACAATTTGTGGTTTACACTGGGATCTAATAATAAAGGTACTTTTTGAATGATTAATGGCTTGGCCAGAAATGGAAGAATAAGAAGCAATAAATTCCATTAACCACTTAAGTCCCTTTACGTTTCCATTTGTAAAAATAATAATATCATCTGCATATGATAAATGAGTAACAGGAGACCCCTTCCTACAATGAAAATACATACTAGGATGATCAAAGAACAAATTATTTAATCCCCTAGAAAGGAAGTCAGCTGCTATGACAAACAAAGTAGGTGAAAGAGGATCACCTTGCCTGAGGCCACTAGAGGATTAGAAAAAATACTGAGGGTTCACCATTGATAAGGACAGAGAAGCTACAGTCTTCAATACAATTAGTAATACATTCAACCCACCTCTCTGGAAATCCCAGAACATTCAAAATATGATAAAGATAAGACCATTGAACTCTATCATAATCCTTCGCCATATCCAATTTAAGAGCAAGATTGACATTAGTTCTTGGATCATTAATGGAATGCAATATTTCCTGAGCCATCAAAATGTTTTCACCAATCCATCTGTCCTTAACAAAACCACTCTGATTTGGAGCAATCAAGGAAGGTAATAGAGGATCAAGCCTATTGTTAATGAGTTTAGAGATGAGTTTGTTGGTGACATTACAAAGACTTATGGGCCTGAACTCATTCCAAGCAGTAGGATACTTTGGGTAGAAGAATGATAGTGGTAGCTGTGAAACTGGGAGGCATTTTATTACAATCAAAAAAATCTAAAACAGCCTCAATGACATCATTCAGGATAATATCCCAACAAATATAAAATAAAGAAGTAGGGTATCCATCTAGTCCTGCCACACTATCAGCTCTTATATCAAATAAGGATTCTTTAATATCCTCTCTTGAAGGGGGCCCACATAAATTATGAACATAAAAGGTTGAGGGGAGGGGTTCCATACCCTCTATCACACTGAAATCCCCACAAACATGGAATAATGATTTTCAAAAAATTTAGAACCAAATTTCTTTATATCCTCAATGTCAGAAAGGACTACCCCATTTTCAATGATAGAATGAATTTTTGCCCTACTTCTCTTCTTTTGCACAAAAGAATGAAAAAATTTAGTATTTCTCTCACCTTCAGATAACCACCTAACTACAACTTTTTGTTTCCAGGAAGATTCCTCACATTTCTCAGCAAAGGTCAAATCAGCAATATCTTTCTTAAGATAAATGAGATTGGTCTCAGAACCAACCGAATCCCAATCACTCTGGGCTTGAGAGACAGCCCTTTCAACATTTCTAACAAGGCTAAAAACATTCCAAAAAACATTTTGACACCATCTCAAGGTCTTAGAAAGCCTAGTCAATTTGATATGAAGATTGACCATCCCAGATTCCCCAGTGTCAGGAAGCCAACTCTTCCTTACAAGTTCCAGAAAAGCATGATGGTGGGACCACATGATCTGAAACCTGAAGGGGGGTTGACTCCTAACCCTAGGTCCAAATTTAACTAAGAGAGGAGCATGATCTGACCAAACCCTAGGAAGATGGTGAACAAAGGTAATAGGGAATAAATAGGACCATTTTGAGGAATAAAACACCCTATCCAATCTCTCTTTAAGCGGTTGTCTACACCAAGTAAAAGGATCACCCACAAAACCCCCATCAATTGGTCTAGATATTGACACCATTTCAGAAAAGTCTAGCATATGATCAACCCTATTAGAAACACCCCCTTGAACATCCTCAATGTGTAAAGGTGAATTAATGTGCCCCCCCAATTAACCAAGGACAATCAGAGGATGCAACAGATATATCAATAAGATTATCACATAGAACCTGCCTAATAGACCGAGAGTGACCAGCATAGATGCAAGTGAATAGGAGAGGACTAGACCAGGAATTGGAGATAACCTGACAGTGCAAAAATCGACTATGATCTTAGAGAATTTGAAGAGAAAGATTCTCAGCCACAAAGCACCATATTCTATTATTAGAATTAGAGGCAGCAGAGATAAACCGTAATCTTCTACAAAATAAATCAGGTTGGAAAGCCACCATAGGTTCAAGAATTACCAGAATTTTTACATGATGTTGTTTGCAAAGCTGGTGAAGATGCCTTCGAGTAGGGGAATTGACAATTCCCCTTGCATTCCAGATCAGTGCTTGAATAATCATTTATGATTGACAGTTCTGGTGGCCCTAGCATGGCCTTCTTTTCAAGCCTTGTTGTTCTTTTTGTTTTTTGATGGTTGAGGTGTAGGTGCAGGAGGAGGTGAAGGCTCAACCTTTAAAATTTCCGATGATTTACCCCTTCTGTGTTTGGCCTGTTCCTTAAGATCTGCGGGTTCTTCTTCAAGGTTAGAGGGCAAATCCAGATTCAATTGTTTGGCAACTTTAGGAGGAGCAACATCTATAAAACCATCAGTTTGTTAGTTTTTCTTATTGTTTTCGGTATAAGTTGGATAGATTGAGCATATTTTCATATTTTCTTATCTCCATCTTATTTTATCATATTTTAATCATAATTAAATAACTTTATGTTTATTTTAGGTATTTTGAAGTATTTAAGTTTAAACGTAGTCAAGGATGGGCGTACGAGTGGAGTTTCAGCGAAAACGGGCCACAATTTGAAGAATTTGAAGCTGTCGATTATCTATAAAAATTTTCTATCTAGATTCGTTATAGTAGCACTGCCGACACTAGCTGTCGGGTGCTGCTGACGCTGCCTGTCGAGCCATGCCCACACTGCCGATGCTGGCTGCCGAGAGTCGCCCATGTCGACCGACGCTTTCCGGTAATCGATGCCCCTGGCCGACGCAGCTCTCTGTGAGCGTCGACCGACACGTACTACTGCCCATCGACGTTGCCGACCGTTGCGCGCCACACCTTCCGAGCCAACCCGCGCGTCCTACCTAGCGTCGATGCCGAGAGATGTGAGCGTCGACTGACGCACCCGTCGACGCCAAAGGCCCAAAAATGCATTTTTAGGGTTTCTTTCTGCCAAGACTTCCCACAACTATAAATAACCTATGTATTTCAGATTTTTGAAGACATTATCATATTCCTAGGGTTCCAAGGCCTTTTGGGGGCAGACAACCCCAACAAGTGCCCTTCTATTTCTTTAGTTATTCCTTAAATTTTTTAGTTTTAAATTCTTAGATTTTAGATTAGAATAGATAGTTTAGATAATTTAGATTCAAGATCTCGTCACCAAAATGCTATCAATTCGTCCCGTTTAATTATTAAGTATTTATTTTCTACGTTCTTTAAATTTTGTTGCATGCTTTTCATTAGTTTAATTAATAATTATTGCTTCCATGACGAATTGTGCTTTTGATTGCTTTGAGATTGGGATGTTTATTTTGGTTATGATTTTTAGCAAGATCTAATGGGTCTAGAGCCTAGATTCATTGTGAAACATCAATTAGGTCTTTCCAAGAGATCGTGGAGATGAATCAAAACTCTAGAACCCTAGTTTTCTTAAATCATTTTAAAAATCTTTTAATTAATAATAAATTCTAGATTTAATTGCTCTTAGATAAAATAATTTAGGATTTAGATAATTAGTTCTTAGTTTAAATAATATTAGATTTAATTAATTAGATCATTGTTTAATTAAATCTTACTTTTAATTAGTTTAATTGATTTCTAGTTCTTAAAACAAATCAAACAAAACCCCGTTCATGTGTTATTTTCTTTAATTTCTTATTCGTGAAACGCAAACATAAAACGAACTTCCGAATCAACTTTCCTCGAGAGATCGACACGAGTCAACTTCCCACTCTACAAGCACCCTCGTTCTCTTGCGAGCAAACTTGTGTGTTTTAAATTAAAATATATAAAAAAGGGGTGCACAAAAGTTTGAATCACATCTTGGGACCATCAGCCACCTGAACATCTAAAGTACCAATAATAACAGTATGGGAACCTTCACCAGGTGATGTAGGAGCACCTGGAACAACCCCAGAGGTGGGAGCATTAGTTAAGGGGGAAACATTTTCAGAGTTGTTGACAACAAAATTGACTTTAGAGATAGCATTCCCAGGATCTATCTGAGGTTGAGAAAAGGTATCTGAAGCTTAACTGGACTTAGAACCATCATCAATTGCATCCTGGGACCCCTGTTGTTCTTCAATTTCATTATTATCTGAAATGTTGACCACAGAGTTAACTGCAGGGACAGTTTTGTTGACCACAAGGTTGACTGTAGAATCCTTTACTAAAACATCAAGATCACTGATGAAATATTTGGCACAGTTTCAGACTCAGAGGGAGCAGAATGAGATGAGGACGCAACATTTGAACCCTTATCCACAACACCAATCCCTAAATCTCATCCAGCAGTGAAAATCTCTTTGAAACCTCTTCAAGAGGCTTGGAAACCTTATTTTTGACAGGAGAGCCAGTTTTGAGGCCTACAGTAGCCTGCTTTATTTCTTATTGATTTTTTGAACTTTTCTTCTCAACCCAAACATATGTCATAATAGCTTGCCCTTGTTAGTATTTTTAGGTACTCCATTGACATTTTGAACTTGTTTTGTACCCTCAGATGGCTTAAGAAACTCTTTTACCACAGGTTTAGGTTCACTCACATTAATATAGAAGCCCTTCTCATGACCCAAGTGCCTGCAGTCAACACAAAACATGGGAAGATTTTCATAGATGATTTTTTGTACCATTTCTTCACAATTTATGTCCAGCAGAATTTTATCTTTCAGAGGAGCAAAAAGATCAAGCTCAACACATATTCTAGCAAAGGTAGCCCTACTTTTTATTGCTGTCCCATTTTCTGTCTGCAAAGGCCTACCAATCAGACTTGCAATTTGAAAGAGTGCAGTCTTCTCGTATAAATAAGCTGGGAAGCCAGGTAGACTTATCCACACAGGAACTATCGAGGATTCAGACCTGACATTAAATCTCGGAGTCCACTTTAACACCCTCATAGGGCAGATGGCCTAATAACGGGTCATGACCCGTCAATCTTGCCTAATGATTCGAACTTTTGTGTTCCTAATTTATAAATATTTGTCAAGTATTCAAAAGCTCGCTCACAAGAGTACGAGTTCGCATGTAGGTTGGTAAGTTGAACCGAGTCGATCTCTCGAGGAAGACTAGATTCGGAAGTTCGTTTTGTTTTTGATTTAACGAATGAGAAAATAAAAATAAAACTAATCTAGAAAAAAACACGCGGACAAGGGGGGGGGGGGGGGGGGGTTGTTTGATTATTTTAAGAACTAAAGATTAATTATACTAAGATCAATAAGTTAAATATAGAAAATATTTAAAATATGAACTAATTAATTAAATCTATAACTATTTAAACTAAGAACTAATTAATTAAAATTAAAGATTATTTTAACTAAGAATTAATTATCTAAGATCTAAGATTAATTTAACTATGAATTAATTAAAAGACTCTAAAAATGATTTTAAGAAAACTAGGGTTCTGGAGTTTTGATTCGTCTCCACGATCGCTTGGGAAGACCCAATTGATGGTTCACAATGAATCTAGGCTTTAGACCCATAAGATCTAGCTAATAATAATCATCAATCTCAACATCAAAATCCCAACACAATCACAAGAACGATTCGTCATGGAAGCAATAATTATAAATTAAACTAATTAAATTAAAGAGCATAAGAAAATAAATACTTACTAATTAAATTATGACGAACAAAAGCGTTTTGGTGTAGAAATCTCAAATCTAAACTATCTTAAAGCTAATCTAACAATTTAAAAGCTAGAGACTTAAAACTAAGAAGTTTGAAAAGTAACTAAGAAAATAAATGGCACTCATTGGGGTTGTCAGCCCCTAAGAGGCCTTAGAAACCCTAGGAATATGATAATGTATGTAAAAAATGAAATGCATTAGGTATTTATAGTTGTGGAAAGTCTTGGGCAATAAGAAACACTAAAAATCACGATTCTGGGTCGTTGCGTCGATTGACGTCGGTTATTGCGTCGACCGATGCAAACTGGTCGACGCAACAGAGAGTTTTGTGGGCAGGTGCGTCGATCGACATCGGTTCTTGTGTCGACCGACGTAAACTGGTCGATGCTACAGAGAGTTGCAGTCGGCCAGGGCTACTATAACAGTTCTAGATGGAAAACCATTATAGATAGTCGACAGCTTCAAATTCTTCAAATCGCGTCCCGTTTTCGCTAAAACTCCACTCGTACGCCCATCCTTGACAACTTCCAAGCTTAAATACTTCAAAATACTTATAATAAATATAAGATTAATTAATTATAATTAAAATATGATAAAAGAAGTTGGAGATAAGAAAATACGAGAATGTGCTCAATCTATCCAACTTTCACCAAAAACAATAATAAAAACGAACTAAAATACTAACTAAAATCAAGACAAATTCATGTTAATCACCTAACACGAGTGTTTTCCTTATATGTTATCTTTGAAGTGTTTTTATATGCTTAGCTTATATATTCACATCCATTTGCATTCACTCATTGTAAATATATTTAATATTTAAAATATTGAAACCTTAAAATTAACTTGTTTGTTCCAACATATAATCGTTATTCTTTGATTTATTTTCCTGTTTTTACATTATAAATATTTACTATGTTTAATAGTTGTGCATCACACAAGTATGAGTGGTACACCAGGTTATAGTTAAATACAGGAAAATGTACTATTTTCCTGTTAGGATAGGTGTGCAACCAATATAATTGCGTTGGCTAACTTGAGCTCCGAGCTGGATGTACCATTAGATGAATTTGTTCCCCCAATCCCCGATGCTACAACTTTACCCCTTCTTCTGACCTATAGTAGTTTAAACAAATACCCTAACTACAAATATAAGACATAGTTAACTATTTAGACCATGTAGATTTGAACCGACCTAACTAGGTCGGACATTCACCCGTAGATGATATCCACACAATTTCTAACCGATAAGTGGGTCGATCACAAGATCATATTTCATAGATAAACACATAATGCCTTATCTAAAAAACCTAACCATACAATAATGTAAGCATAAGCATCGAGCAAACCTGCAACCATAAAAACCATATAATCTCTCCGACCTAAACGAGCAACGGGATAGAATAATAAAGTTCCATAAATTGCACAACCATAAAGACCATAACTATATTTATAAACAATCGCATAATATTCCATAAACCATAAAATCCATCTCCAACCTAAACAAGTGTCGAGCCACACCATCTATAAAACCATAAAATCCATCTTCGACTATAACAAGCGTCGGGCCATACTATCCATAAGACTATAAAATCTATATCTGAACTAAATAAGCGTTGGACCATATCATCCATAAAACTGTAAAATCCATCTCCGACCTAAACAAGTGTCGGGCCATGCCGCCCAAAAAACCATAAAATCCATCGCTAACTTAACCAAGTGTCGGGCCAATTCCATAAAACCATAAAATAAAACCATAGACAAATTTCATAACCATAAGTTCTATTAATCCATAAAACCATAAAAGAAAACCATAGACCAATTCCATAACCATAAGCTCCATTAATCCTCCTGCAACCTAAATAAGTGTCGGGAAAAATCACACAACATAAAATTGAAACAAAACCATAAATAATATATTTCCACACCATATAACCTCCCTCCAAATAGAAATAGTACTTCTTCATATGGCAGATGTTCTAGCTCCTTGGCACTGACTTTCCTTGATCATCTTCCAACACATAAGATCCTCCTTTCAATAGTTTAGTCACCTTGAATGGCCAAATCCAGTTAGGATCCATCTTTCCAGTAGAGTATGTTGCTTTGGCTCATCTCAAGACTAGCTTGCCGACCTAGAATCATATTATTTTTACCTTCTAATTATATGTTACCAAAATTTTCTTATTATATCTCTCCACCTTCGCAGCCGCCTTATCCCTTATTTCATCAAATGCCTTTAAAGCTCCTTTGACAACCTTTCATTCTCCTCAGGGTTAAAAGAAGCTATACAGTGTGACCCTACTGCCATTTTTGCTAGAATAAGATATTCCATACCATAGACCAAGCTAAAAGGTGGTTCCCCCATTGTGGTTCGAGGGGTTATTCAACAGGCCCACAGAACCGATGATAGTTCCTCGAGCCATAATTCACATGCCTTCTCTAGCCTTAGATTAATCCCTTATACTATGATCATGTTAGTGGCCACGACCTGCCCATTAGCTTATGGATGTTATACTAAAGAAAATCTTTGTTTCATTCCCATTATTTTACATCGTTCATGCATCATGTGACCATTGAGTTGTGTGCCATTAAATGATACCGACACTCATGACACTTCATACCTGATAAAGATGTTATCAATGATAAAGTCTATAATCCTCTATTTGGTTATGTTAGTCACAATCTTGGCCTCCACCTACTTTGTAAAATAATCCACCTGGACCACCAGATATTGCTTCTTGCATGGTGTTTCCGCCAAAGGTCCAACATTATCAATCCCCTATTGTGAAAATGGGCATGGAAATATCATTACCATCATATCTTAGGCTGGCATGTGAATTATCGGCACATGCATCTGACATTATTTATAGGTTATCACCAGCCCGCATGCTATCCACTTCATTCATGGCCAAAATAAACCAGCTTACAAAGCTATTCCCACCAATGCTCGAACATTCACATGATCCCCAAAATAGCCCTCATATATTTCTCGTAGCACCCTTAACCCCTCTTCGAGCGATAAATTCTTCAGATATGGCTCAAAGTGCAAACTTTTATATAAATATCCATCTATAAGCAAAAGCGAGTTGCTGTTCTGGCCTCCTTAGTTGATAGTTGCACATTGCTCTCCGTGGCTTTGTTAAGAACCTCTCGGATTAGTGTTCGCTGATCCTCCACCTCGCCTATCTTCATTACCTTATCTCCTTATTCCAAGCTACTTGTTGGTAGCTCCATTAGAGTAACCGTTCTTGTGCTGTAGTCCCCCTAGGCTCCTTTCATCTTGGCGAGATGATCAACCCTCACGTTCTTAGATCATGGTAAACTTTCCAAGCTATACTCCTCGAATTGAGCTAACCCTTGTTTAAATTTTGCATACATTCTTCCTTTGAATTGAAAGACCCACTGTATTGACAATCAACCAATGAGGATCTGTATACGCCTTTAGTTGACTTACCTTCAGGTCACTTACCATCTTTATTCCCTATAGAAATACTTCATACTTGGCCTCATTGTTAGAGGCTTTAAATCCTAATTTTATTGCAAAATCCAAGTTCTCCCCCTCCGAGCTGGTTAGAAAGATTCCTATCCCTTCTCCAATTGCCATGGTCAATCCATCCACATGCAATAACCATGCCTTTAGCCTGACTTCATTCGCCTCGGGGCACACTATCTCTTGTAAGAAGTCATATAGTAATTGTGCATAGATCGTTGTTCTTGGCTCGTATACCACCTTGTACTCACTAAGCTCCAATGCCCACTTCCACAATCTTCCAGACATGTTAGGCTTGCCCAACACCTATTTCAGAGCCAAATTAGTTCTTACCCTAATCTGATGACTTAGAAAATAAGGTCGTAGCTTCATTGCTGTGTAGATCAGTGCAAACCCTCCATTATATAACTCTGAATAATTTTGCTCGGACCATCGCAACATCCTATATATATAATAAATGGGTCTCTGACCCCCGACCTCCTCCCAAATTAACACCAAACTAACCGTGACCTCTCCTAGTGATATGTATAGAATCAGATCCTCCTCTAACATAGGCTTAGTTAAAGCTTCTCAAAAGGATTCACTACTTCCTTTGTCTATTCAAATCTCAGTCCCTTTCTAAAGAAAAAGGGGAAACCCTTCATGGATGACCTGGGGATAAATCGACCGAGTCCTGGTATGCGACCTATTAATAGCTACATATCCCTCACAGTTTGGGGGTGTGGCATCTCCATCACATCCCCCACCTACTATGGATTTACCTCAATTCCTCGCTCTGTCACCATATATCTAAAGAACTTACCCGATTGGACAACAAAAGAACACTTTTTAGATTCAACTTCATCCCATATTACCTTAAGATCTTGAAGGCCTTCCTTAGGTCTTCTACATCAGAGTCCACCTTCTTGATCTTTACTAAAGTATCATCCATGTTTATGTTAAGAGTAACACAACCAATACAAAACCAAAAATAGTAAAAAGAACAGCAATCAGATAGAAGAAACGAGTGGAAAAAAGTGCTTAACTTTTATTCCTCAAAATCAGTTCGGATCGGCCTTAGCCGGACCCTTTTTACAGGTGCTTGACCTTGAAATACAAGCTTTCTCTCTCTAAAGCTCTATATGTTTCTCTCTCTAAAAATTAGGGATCCCTCTCTCTCTCTTGGAGAGGCTATTTATAGTTTCCAATAAAAACCCTAATTGGACACTTGTTCCATTCTCATTGGTTCACCAAAATCCTCTGTCTATTTTGTCTTTATATCCTTGCCGCCCTCAACTAGTTTCCACCGCCATAGTGCCGACCTCAACCTTAGTGCCGACCTCAGCCATTTTTTGCCGACTTAGTGCCGTCCTCAGCGACTTGGTGCTGTCCTCAGTTGTTTTCTGGATAAATTCAAGGATGGTGAACTGATGACCTCGTTCGGCGCTTCTTGCTTGATAAGGGAACAAAAGTGAGCCGAGCAGGCTGTGCCCGTGCTAGAGGAGCACATCCTAATCGGCACTTTCTGCACGGCGGTTCGCCGAAAATGCTCAACATCGGACTCCGGTTGTGCTGGCGGATCATGGGGAGCTCGGCAGCTCGGCGGAGGAGCTCACCAGCTCTCGGCAGCTCGGCGGAGGAGCTCACCAGCTCTCAGCAGGCCGTGCGTCCGCTCTCGTGAACTCTGCGGGGGAGCTCGGCAGCTTGGCGGAGGAGCTCACCAGCTCTCGGCAAGCTGTGCGTCAGCTCTCGGCAGCTCGGTGGGGGAGCTAGGCAGCTCGGTGGAGGAGCTCACCTGCTCTCCACAGGCCGTGCGTCAACTCTCGGCAGCTCGGCATAGGAGCTCACCAGCTCTCGGCAGGCCGTGCGTCAGCTCTCGGGAACTCGGTGGGAGAGCTCGACAGCTAGGTGGAGGAGCTCACCAGCTCTCGCCAGACTGTGTGTCAGCTCTTGGCAGCTCGGTGGGGGAGCTCGGCAGCTCGGCAGAGGAGCTCAACAGCTCGGCGGAGGAGCTCACCTTCGGGTTTTTTGAGATCCTGCTTTCTTTAACGTGTCGAGCTAATTTGAGTTTGGCTCTTTTTGAGCTCGGCACGTTGAGCTCGGATTTTTGAAAACTTGCTCTTCTTTACGTGTCGAGTCAATTTGAGTTTGACTCTTTTTGAGCTCGGCACGTTGAGCTCGGATTTTTTGAAAACTTGCTCTTTTTTACGTGTCGAGTCAATTTGTTGACATCTTTTAAGCTCGGCAATGTCATTGAGTTCGCTCGTTTTGGTGTGATGGCTGGGTTGAGCTTGACGTTTTCAGCTCGGCACCTTGAGCTTGGCATTTCCTTTGCACTTGTTCTTTTAGGTGTGCCAGTTGGGTTGAGCTCGACATTCTCAGCTCAGCACCTTGAGCTCGGGCATTTCCCTTTCGCTTGCTCTTTTAGGTGTGCTTGATGGGTTGAGCTTGACATTCTCAGCTCAGCACCTTGAGCTCGGCATTTCCCTTGCGCTTGCTCTTTTAGGTGTGCCGGTTGGTTGAGCTCGACATTCTCAGCTCGGCACCTTGAGCTCGGAATTTCCCTTTCGCTTGCTCTTTTAGGTGTGCTAGCTGGGTTGAGCTCGACATTCTCAG
>BMAC01000402.1:661552-681594 GCA_014905375.1 Phtheirospermum japonicum
ACTCTCAGCAGGTCCGTGCGTCAGCTCTCGGCTACTCTGACGGGGGAGCTCGGTAGCTCGGCGGAGGAGCTCGGCAGCTCGGTGGAGGATCTCTCCTCTCAGCACCTTGAGCTCGGCATTTCCCTTGCGCTTGCTCTTTTAGTTGTTCCACCTGGGTTGAGTTCGACATTCTCAGCTCGACACTTTTGCTTTGCAATGTTATTTTTTGTGTGCCGACCTAATTGGTTCGGCTTATGCCGATGAGCTCAGCTGATTGTTTTACAAATCGGCATTTTGAGTGGCTTAATGTCTTTAGTCGGCTAAGTGTCTTTGAGTGGTTGTTCGCCTTTAATTGGCTTAATACCTTAGAATGGCTTAACGCCTTAGGTTGGCTCAATGCCTTTGGGTGGATTAATGCCTTAGGTTGGCTCAATGCCTTTGTATGGCTTAACGCCTTAAGATTTTTCAACGCATTTATTTGGCTAAATGCCTTAGGTCAGCTAAGTGCCTTTGAGTGGTTGTTCACCTTTGTTTGGCTTAATGCCTTAGAATGGCTTAACGCCTTAGGTTGTCTCAATGCCTTTGGATGGCTTAATGCCTTAGGTTCGGTCAATGCCTTTGTATGACTTAACGCCTTTAGATTTTTCAACGCATTTATTTGGCTAAATGCCTTAGGTCGGCTAAGTGCCTTTGAGTGGTTGTTCACCTTTGTTTGGCTTAATGCCTTAGAATGGATTAACGCCTTAGGTTGGCTCAATGCCTTTATATGGTTTAATGCCTTGCATGTCGTCATGTGTCCATGCGAAGACGTCCTAATTTGCTTTCAAAAAGCTTATTAGCTCGAATCTGATGGGTTCTTGGAGATCTCGTCCGACTCGGAGCTGCTTGCTTGGATCGATTTTATCAACTGAGATCCGATCACGTTCTTCAACTAGTTCAGCATGGGTAGCCTTTCTCTTCAAGCTTGGCTTCCAGGGATCAAGCTCATCTTCGACAATTTTCAGATCGGCAATAACTTTCAGATCATCATTCTCTGCTCGGCAGTCGATGTCTTTGAGTTCGCACATCGGTTCTTTTTCTGGCCGACGACCTCGGTCCCTGCTCAGGACGGCATCTTCCTGCTTGGTCTGCTCGAGTTCAGCGTACATCTTTATTTTCTTTCCTTCTTGGATGTTTTGAGATCGACAATCTTTGTTCGCCATTGTTGCCCAGAGAGATTGTTTTCCTTGTTCCTTTCTTCGCTCTGTTCGGCTTTTTTGAGGTCGGCAATCTCTGTTCGGCACTGTTGCCCAGAGCTCTTTCTCTATTTTTTGTTCTTTGCTCTGTTCTGCTTGGAAGAGCTCAGCATACTAGTCATTATCGCGGTTGGAATTTAGCTCTTTCTCTAGCTCTTCTTCTGCTAGCTTGGCTACTCTTCCTGAGCCCAAAACATCTTTGTTTCATTTTTCATGGTTTGCATGTGCCAATTCTTCAATTTGTGTGTCCATCTCTTCCTCAGGGATTGTGTTGTCGGGCTCATCCCCGTTAGGATCCTCAACCAGCTCTTCATTCCCTTTCATCTGCTCGACCATATTTATCTGCCTTGGCCTAATAGACCAGCTCCACTCTCGAGCTGGGTCTGACTCCAATTGTCCTTCCTGGAGGTCAGCATTCTTGGGATTGCCGACCAGAGCTTCTGGTGTCAAGATTGATTTTGCTGCCTTCTTCATCATCTCTTTGAATTCTTTAGCAAAAGCAGGGTGTTGCATGAACGAGCGTATCTATTCCGGGTCGAGCTCAGGGCCCGATTGCACCGTCTTCTCCTGGCGCTCATTACCAGTATTTTTCCTTGAACTTTCTGAAGGATCCATACTGACTAGTAGGATGAACATAAATTCCTCCTCTTTTTTTTTTCTAATAAACTCAAATACAACGAAGAGCTGAGGTTCAGCTCCTCACGAAAAAATGAAAAATCGGACAGAAAATAGAAAACAAAGTTCGAAGAGCTGACTGAGCACGTGGGACTACAGATCACAAGAACCTTCTTCTAGCGCCATTTTGTTTATGTTAAGAGTAACACAACCAATACAAAACCAAAAATAGTAAAAAGAACAGCAATCAGATAGCAGAAACGAGTGGGAAAAAGTGTTTAACTTTTATTCCTCAAAATCAGTTCGGATCGGCCTTAGCCGGACCCTTTATACAGGTGTTTAACCTTGAAATACAAGTTTTCTCTCTCTAAAGCTCTCTATGTTTCTCTCTCTAAAAATTGGGGATCCCTCTCTTTCTCTTGGAGAGGCTACTTATAGTTTCCAATGGAAACCCTAATTGGACACTTGTTCCATTCTCATTGGTTCACCAAAATCCTCTGTCTATTTTGTCTTTATATCCTTGCCGCCCTCAACTAGTTTCCACCGCCTTAGTGCCGACCTCAGCCATTTTCGCCGACTTAGTACCGTCCTCAGCGACTTGGTGCCGTCCTCAGTTGTTTTCCGGACAAATTCAAGGATGGTGAACTGATGACCCCGTTCGGTGCTTCTTGCTTGATAAGGGAGCAAAAGTGAGCCGAGCAGGCTGTGCCCGTGCTAGAGGAGCACATCCTACTCGGCACTATCTGCTCGGCGGATCGCCGAAAATGCTCAACATCGAACTCCGGTTGTGCTGGCGGATCATGCCGAACTCGGCAGCTCGACGGAGGAGCTCACCAGCTCTCGACAGCTCGGAGGAGGAGCTCGGCAGCTCGGCGGAGGAGCTCACCAGCTCTCGGCAGGCTGTGCGTCAGCTCTTAGCTGCTCGGCGAGGGAGCTCAGTAGCTCGGCGGAGGAGCTCACCAGCTCTCGGAAGGCTGTGCGTCAGCTCTCGGCAGCTCGGCGAAGGAGCTCACCAGCTCTCGGCAGGTTGTGCGTCAGCTCTCGGCTGCTCGATGGGGGAGCTCGGCAGCTCGGTGGAGCTCACCTGCTCTCGGCAGGCCGTGCGTCAGCTCTCGGCAGGGGAGCTCGGTAGCTCGATGGAAGGAGCTCAGCAGCTCGACGAAGGAGCTCACCAGCTCTCGGCAGGCTGTGCGTCAGCTCTCGGCTGCTCGACGGGGGAGCTCGGCAGCTCAGCGAAGGAGCTCACCTGCTCTCGGCAGGCCGTGCGTCAGCTCTTGGCAGCTCGGTAACTCGGCGGAGGAACTCACCAGCTCTCGGCAGGCTGTGCGTCAGCTCTCGGCAGGCTCGGTGGGGGAGCTTGGCAGCTCAGCGGAGGAGCTCGGCAGCTTGACGGAGGAGCTCGGCAACTCTGTAGAGGAGCTCATCTGCATTCGGCAGGCCGTGCGTCAGCTCTCGTCTACTCGACGGGGGAGCTCGGAAGCTCGGCGGAGGAGCTCGGTAGCTCGGTGGAGGAGCTCACCTGCTCTCGGCAGGCCGTGCGTCATCTCTTGGCAGCTCGGCAGCTCGGCGGAGGAGCTCACCAGCTCTCGGCAGGCTGTGCGTCAGCTCTCGGTAGCTCGGCAGGGGAGCTCGGCAGCTCGGTGGAGAAGCTCACCAGCTCTCGGCAGGCTGTGCGTCAGCTCTCGGCTACTCGACGGGGGAGCTCGGCAGAGGAGCTCAGCAGGTCTCTTTGAGTGGTTCGGCTCGGTTCCTCCGTGGAGTATTTGGGATGATAATGACCATTATTAATCCATATAAACCTCTATTACTATCCCTAATAGGTCCTTAAACATCTCATATACTAGCCTCTGGTAGGTTGCATCTTCATTTTTAACTGAAATGACATCGAGATGAAACAATACATACTGGTTGAGATAACAAAGCTTACTTTAGGTTGGTCCTCCGGTGCTAATGGAATGTGATTATACCCATGTGATATATCCATCATGTTTAGCAGCTCACATCCTTAGGTAGAGTCCACTAATTGATCAATGCCTGGTAGTGGGTAATGATCCTTAGAACATGCCTCATTCATCTTGCGAAAGTAAACACTTACTTCCTCTACTTATCTCCTAGCTTTGGCACCATAACCACATTGGATAAGTATCCTGGAAATCAGATCTCTCGAATATGAACTTCCTTTAATAGCTTTTGCTTCTCCTCCCCTATCACCTTATCTAAATCTGCCCCAAAATACCTCCTTTTTTGGCTCACCGATCTCGCCTCAGGATCTGCATTTAAGTGATGTTGTGCGACCTCATGGGATACCCCTAATAAATAATCATCCCTAAAAGAAAATACGTCTTAAAATTCTCTCGGCAATGTAATAACCTTCTCCTTTATATCATTTGGAAGCTGACTACCTATCTTTGTCACGTACTCCCGCCTGTTATCCTCCAGTTCTATCTTCATTAGTTCTTTATGTGGTCGAACATATTTATCTTCCTCCATTGATACTTTTGTGCTCAATATCCCCTTTTGAAATTCTCCAATTCTTTACCTCTTTCCTTCACTCATACACTTCATTACTGTAATTTGAGAATAAGATCGTGTAGCCTATTAATCCAATATTGTATCCTCGATCTTGTCTCTTGCTGGGTATTTTATCCTCACGTGGTAGGCGGATGTAACCACCTGCAACTCATTGAGACTAGGTCACCCTAATATAATGTTATAGTCCGAGATTGCCTTGATGATCAAGAAACTTATCTTCTTCTCCAGCCGCAGCTCACCACTTCCCCAGATAATTGGAAAGATGACTTCTCCCTATGTGATAAACTGCACCATATTAAAGGTATATACTAGCGTTTGTACTGGATCATCTTGACGTTAATATTTCTATGCTCCAAGCACTTGTAGTATAAGATATTGACCGAGCTTCCGTTGTCCATGAACACCCTTCCTACATCATATTCAGCCACTTCTGCCCAGATCACCAGTGCGTCATTATGGTTAACCTGCAGTCCTCGCCTTTCTATTGGATTCTAAAAAATAACAGATCATGTGGGAGGGAGTCGCCTATTTATGGTAGCAACCTTAAAAGGTCCAGGTCAGGCTGCCATTGCATGTTGTTTCCTTACATTTCTTGAATCCCCATCTATTAACTGATATGCGAGAAATTGTGTGGTAATTAATGGTTTAAGAATACACTATTATGCGTGTTATATTATAATATCTATTCATTTCTCGTATATATGTTTTTGAGAATGGACGAGCACCAATTGCATGTTTTTCACTTATTTGCAGTATTTTGTGCTAAATTGGTGTGACGATGATCATCGGATGGTTCGTGGAGTGATTTTGGTGAAGAAGAAAGTGACGCAGCACGACACCCCGTGATTTGTATGAATTTGTCTTGATTTTTGTATATATTTAGGGAATTTTTAAGTATTTTGGTATTGGGATGGACGAGTGTGGGCCTGCGAGTGGAGTTTCAACGAATTTAGGCCTCGATTTGCTGTGTTACCTCTAATACTGGGTCTGTCGTCGACACTGGGTTACGTAGTGCCGACAACTTGGTCAACAAAACTCTATGTTGGCATCGATCTACGCCCATCAATCGACGACCCATCGACGCCGACGCAGAAAATCTATATTTAGAAGGAAATCTGCACTCTAATTATTTGGAAACTTATATATATGCTTCCTTACTTCAACAAGAGAGAATTCAGAGTTTTTGGAGGAGTCCTAGGGTTCCAAGGCATCAACAAGAGTCTTAATTCCTTCATCCATCATAGAGACTAAAGATTCAAGATCTAGTTCTTTCTTTTTCACTTCTTACTCAAGAACTATGTTTATCTATTTTATTTTTATTTTGTTATTTCATGAACACCATGAGTGAGTAGTTTCTTTAATTCTGGTCCTTATGACGTTGAAACCCATCGATTGATTATGTTCTAATTAATTTCTATAATATTTATTTCATTCTTCATATGAGATTATTTGTGTTATTCTATTTTCATGATATGATTGCTTACTTTCTGATTTAGATTGGCCACCTAGATTAGGGGTTGGTTGTCAATTGCTATAAATAGGGTTGCTTCCCGTGTGATTGTCGTGGTTTCTATTTCCTTTGTAGCAACTAATGGTCGAGCATCATTAGGGGTAACACAACATAAGTATATTAAACCGAACTTATGAGTTTATTTCTTAGATTAGCCCATTTGCCTAGCATTTAATGATGTTATTGGATTAAATCTAAAGAGCTTATTTTAGGTTGTTCATTAATTAAGTTTAATTAAAGAGCTTGTTTTGATTAGATATTCGGTAAGGGCAAATTCGAGTAGCAGAGCTTGTTGCTATTTAGGGCTTTTAGTTTCATATGAAAAGTGAATTATGATATTACAATTGGTTAGATGAATTGATCGAGGGTGAGAACTGAACTTGGACTGGAGTTCTCTCGTTATTATTAATCTCTTATGAATTCTCTACGTGTTTCGTTTGTTTGAGTTTATTTACTTTTATCTTTATTCCTTTCTTAGTTTTCACTAGCTAGTTCATATTCTTTTACCCCATTTCTTTTTTTAATACGAATAGTCACAAATCAATCCACACTCCTCGTGGTATCGACCCTTGCTTAACGCTTCCACTAGTTAGTGGAGAAAAGTCGAGGAAAAATATAAATATTAAATTTATCGCGTAACGACGCGCGGTCAGATTTATGGTAGCAACCTTAAAAGGTCCAGGTCAGGCTGCCTTCACATGTTGTTCCTTGCATTTCTTGAGTTCCCATCTGTTAACCCACCTGAAATCATGTTTATTAGTCTTCTATTGTTTCCAGCACCCCCACTTTGCTCCTACCTCCTCTGCTCTTCTTGTCTTCTTTGCCCCTCCATTTTTCCTCATGGGGACCTCCTAGAGGAGGTCTAAGAAGTGTTTATCTCTGCTCCCGAGGTGCTCTATCCCAATAGATGGCCTTCTTCAAATGTTCAGCCTTAATTAATCTTTCTATGTCCTCCTTCAGGTGCCAACACTTCTAATTAGAATGTTCGTAGTTATTATGAAACCTACAAAGAAATTGAGATCTTGGGTTGGTGGTATCTCTGTGTGATCCTCAATCCATCTAATGAATTGTCTATCCATAATCATGAACACCCTACCCCTTGGCATCGTCAAGGGTATGAAGTTGCCTGGCTCCTATCTCCATGCTCTTCTATCGTTCTTCGCCTCCATCACTATATCCAAATATTCCATACCTTACCGAAGAGACAACATTACAACCCGTCATAAAGACCTTTTTCGATCCTAATTTAGTCATTTACAATGGGTATTTTGAGTTTCTGATTTGTGTAGTCTTGACAAGGTGCATGCATTGTCCGACTTTAGTGTATACACGTCCCATATAACAAACACTTGAGCGAATTGAGCGAACACCCTCAAAATTCCATTTGAGGGGAATTCATCGATTTGGTTTTCATTTAAGAAAGAGTAATATGAGCAATGCTTGACGATAACGAGTTTATGTTGATACGTTCATCATATTAATTAGGATAAGCACAAAAAATTTTCTTTTTGCCTAATGTTCATTGAAAGTACATTCCCGATTCTTTTTGTTGTTCGAGGACGAACAAACCGATAAGTGTGGGGTGGTTGTTTTGCATGTAATAGTGGTGTTTTTCTCATGTTTTTAATTTGGATTTTATATTGTTTTTATTATTTTTTGAGTCGATTAGTTAGTTTTCTAGGTTATTTTTCTTGTTTTATTATTTTTCATGTTTCTTTTTGGATTTATACTTAATATGGTTTGATGGGCTTAATTAATTTAAGGTTTGGTGAAATCCTTGGGTTTTTATGATCAAAATTCCTATTTTCATAGGTTAAGGCATTGAGGACCAAATTTCAAGCCAAGGCGTGCCAAAATCGGTGTCAAGAGCAAAGTCCAAAATGACTAACATTCTGGAATGTTAGCAAAGGCGTGCCCATTTCCACGCCCAGATTTTCGCCCGTGCACAGCACCACTAGGCAGTGCCAGGATCTTGTTCCCATTTCCACCCCTAGTTTCTCGCTCGCGCACAGCGCCTAGGTAGCGCCTAGCGCCTGGCCACGCGCCCGTCCGCTCGCCAACTCCTGCGCGTAGTGCCCCCGCGCCCAAACTCATGCCCAAATCGGCTCCAAGCCTTGTCAGTGCTTGCCTACTCCCTCACCCCAGCGCACGCCCAAACTCACGCCCAAAGCCATGCCGCCCAGCTCCAACTCTCGTGCCCAAACCCATGCCCAGATCATCGCCCAAAGCCTTGCCCATTCCAGCGCTAGGCCCAGCCCTGGCACCCAAATCAACGACCAAGTGCGCCCATCCCTGTGCCCCTGCGCGACTCAGCGTGCCCAACCTTGCCCCAGTGCCCACCTGCCGAGCTGTGCGCACCCAAGACCGAGCCAACCAAGCCAAAGGGCTATCCAAGTGGCTAAGAAGGTGCCTCCGGGTCAAAATTGGTCAAACCCGGGAAATCCAAGCCTTAAAGTCTAATTTGGCCTATTTAACCCCAATTAAACCTAGTAGAAATAGAACCCAACTCTCAATTTGTAGAGAATCCACTCTCTTCCCAACCCATGCTTGGGTTTGGGATTGAATTTCTCTCCCTCTAGTTCTTAGATCTATTTTCTCTCTCTAGTTCTTAGATTTAATTTGAAGCTTTTCCTTGGGTTTGTAAGCCTAAGAAGAATTCAAGTCATCACTTGGATTTTAATTTTGCTATTTCATTCAAGCTTTTGTTTTCCTTTATTAATTCAAGTAAGTTTCCTTTATTTCCTTCCTTGTTCTTCAATTTTATGCTTGTTCTTCAATTTATGTTTTTTGCCTTAGCTCTTAGATTTATTGTTAGATTTTGTGATTTGGCTATGGAACCTAGGTGAGTTACACATTTAGATCATAGATAGAGTCCTTGATTGTTTTTATTTTGAGTATTTTATATGCTTATGATTGTTCTTCAATTTACGTATTTTGCCTTAGCTATTAGAATTGTTGTTAGATCTTGTGAATTGGCTATGAAATCTAGGTGAGTGACACATCTACATCGTAGATCGAGTCTCGGATCAATTTTATTTTGAGTATTTCATATGCTTTATTTTGGTTTTTATTTTCATGCATGATTTTTCGTTAAATCCTAGATCTACTCTTCGTTTCTTGTTATATTTTGAAAAGATTCAAACTTTCACATTAACTTTTATTACTATTTCTATTGTGCTTTCAATTTTTGTTAATTTGCATTATTTAGAATTTCATGATCATGCAAGCATAGTTGTACCTTAGGTTTTCATAGTTGTACTTAGTGAAACTTTACTTTTACTTGCTTATTTTCATTATTTCTTGCAATTTTCAATTTCGGCATCGATCGAGGCATCTGACCAACTTGCATTTACTTTCATAGTTATTCATAGTCTTATATTTATCTTCATAGTTCAACTTATTTTCATAGTCTTCAATATACTTTCATTTTCCTTTACTTTCAAAAGCTAAAAACTCCTTATTTTTACATTCGAATTGAATTACAATAATACCAAGCAAGGAACCCACTTTTCCTATTTTAAACACCACTAAAGAAAACCATACTTCAGCGACCTAAATAGTCGACAATCTTGCGACCCGGCGTTGCACACATCTTCAGGTCGCTGAGACCATGCAACCTGAATTTATCAGGTCGCTCTCTATTATCCCCCTCTTAATTGGAGTGCGGCAAGAGGAAGAACAAACAGTTTATTCTGGAGCTGAATGAAGAATTGATGAGATAGCGGCTTGGTGAAGACATCGGCAGTCTGATCAATAGAAAGAACAAGCTGAACCAGCAGTAAGTGCTTCGCAATGAGGTCTCGAAAAAAATAAAGATTTAATTCAAAGTGCTTGGTACGAGCATGAAGAATATGATTGGAGGCGGCTGCAATAACACTTTGATTGTCAACCCAAATTTTAGGAGCAGCAGGAAGAGTGACATGAAATTCGTAAATCAAGGACCGGGTCCATATCGGATTGACTTTCAAGATACGCACCGATCGGATAAGAGCTATGTCCGACCAGTCAAGAGGACATAGATTTACATCCAATCGGATCAATGACCAATCCGATCGGATTCGAACATTATAAATGCAGATTCTCGGGATTCTTCAGTTACGAAATGGTTCTTGAGCCTTTAAAACTCATAAATCTTCAGAGAAGACCCATCCTTTCACCCACAAGACTGGATCATATACATTGGAAGAGAGAATTGACGCTGGACTTGGAAATAGAGGTCTGATTTTTAGAGCACTAGGAGACTATGTTTCATCCCAGAAAGATACGAAACCCAGTAACAGGTTTCCGATCATCCAGATCATCGGCCCAGTCTGAATCTGAAAAACCTGTGAGAGTAAAGTGTGAGGTTTTACTGTAGGTGATTCCATAAGGAATAGTGCCGGCAAGGTATCGCAAAATTCTCTTGATAGCTCGCCAGTGTGTGCTGAGAGGAAAGTGTATATATTGGCACACCTTGTTGACATTGTAAGAAATATCAGGCCTAGTGATGGTAATATACTGAAGAGCTCATACAATACTCCTGTAAAAAGATGGATCAACAGTTGGTTCCCCTTGGGACTTATATAGGACCGGAGAGACAACCATAGGTGTAGGAGTGGCTTTAGATCAAGCCATACCAGCTCTTTCCAAGAGACTCATAATGTAATTGCCCTGATTCAGATGTAGACCCTGAGCTGTGTGTGAGACCTCAATACCAAGGAAGTGATGCGGTTCACCTTGAATCTTTAATGAGAAAGTTGAGTCAATATGAGTAATGAGTTTTGCAATTTCGGCGTTGTTTCTGCCCGTGATGAGGATGTCATCAACATACACCAACACCCAGATGCAATTGGAGGAATTGTTAGAGTAGAAAAGAGAACTATCAGCCTTGGAAGCAGAGAAACCTAATCGAATAAGAACAGCTCGCAGTTTTCCAAACCAGGCTCGGGAATCATGTTTAAGGCCATAGACTACTTTAGACAGTCTTCACACCTTGAGATAAGTACTTTCCTGTTCAAAACCAGGTGGCTGAGCCATGAAGATTTCTCGGTCCAGCTCGTCATTCAGAAAGGCATTATTAACATCTAATTGCTTGACCGACCAGTTACAGTTGACAACTATAGAGAGTACAACTCTAATAGTGGTAGCTTTCACAACAGGGTGGAAAGTTTCAGAAAAATCAAAACTTGGCACTTGGTTGTATCCTTTGGCGACTAATCTGGACTTATATCAAGATATAGTTCCATCATCATGAGTTTTGAGTTTAAACACCCACTTGCACCCAATCAAAGACTTTCCTAGAGGTAGCTCAGAGAGAGGCCATGTCTGATTCTTAATGAGAGCCGCATACTCTTCACACATAGCAGCTTTCCACATGAGATGTGTTAAAGCTTCAACATAGGAAGAGGGCTCCCTGAAATCGAGGAGCTGCGTGCTGAGCACCTTAGTACCTAGTCCAGAAGGAAAAGGATAAGTATGTGGAGAACTCAGAATTGGTAATTCAACAGTAAGAGGAATATTAGAGGGACTGGATTGACTGGAGGGCAGTGAGATTGGCTGATGAGTAGGACTGGAGTGATGGGACATAGGAGGTTGTGGTGAGGTCACGGAGGATTATGATGTGGTCGTGGATGAAAGTGGAGTGGTTGCTGCCTGTGGAACTTGTAGAAGAGGAGGTGGACCAAGTATAGATGATTGATTGTGAGGTTGTCGTGAGGTCCCTAGCGATTGTGGTGAGATCGTATGTGGTTGTAGCTTGGGTAAATATTTTAAGAGGAGGTGGACCAAATATAGTTGGATGCATATTGGAGCAGGAGTGAGGTCCGGAATTTTTGGAAAAGGGAAATTCAAGATCATAAAAGAACACATGTCTGGTGATTATGACCTTGCTATCTGGCAGTAAGACTTTGAATCTCTTATAGTGTTCACTGTAACTAAGGATAGTACTGGGTTGCGACCTGAACTGGATTTTGTGTTTATTGAATGGCCTAAGGTGAGGGTAACAGAGACACTCAAAGGGTTTAAGATGAGTGTAGTTGGGATTTTGATTTAGTAAAAGTGGATGAGGACTTTTATACTGAGTGGTTTTGGAGGGTAGTCTGTTGATGAGGTAACTATAGTGGTAAAGGCATCATCCCAATATTCGATAGGTAAATGAGAGTGAGAGAGGAGAGAGATCCCCTTTTCAATAATCTGTCTAGGTTTTCTTTCTGCAATACCATTTTGTTTAGGGGTGTAGGGGCAAGAGATTTTTGTGATGTATCCTAGAGGAGTGAAACAGTTTTATGAGAGCTATGAATTCTCCCCCTCCGTCACTTTGTACCGACTTTATTTTAGATTGAAACTGAGAGGGGATGAGGTTCTGTAAGTGAGTGATATTATTGACCACATTAGATTTGTGTTTTAGAAAATAGATCAAGGTATATCTAATATAATGGTCAACAAAGGAAACATAGTAAGAGAATCTATTAGTGGATTTTATAGGATCAGAGCCCCAAACATCTGTACGTATGAACTCAAAGGGTCTTGTATATTCGGTTTATGATAGATAAAAGGGTATCTTATGGCTTTTACCCTGAAGACAAGCACAACAAGAAGAAAAAGTGATTTTATTATTTGGAAAAGAGAGATTACAGTCTTTAAGAACTCTATGTAGTATATTATTGGAAGGATGACCTAGTCTAAGATGCCATAACTACAAATCTACTTCTTTATTATTATTTTTGAGCTTGGTGATGAAGGTACTAGGTTCTTGACTTCTGAGAGAAACAAGCACGTGGTAGGAACTAATAGTAGGATTGTTGGCAAGATGTATGTCAAGTTTGTAAAGGCCATTCCTAAGAGAGCCTCTAAGAAGGGTTTGATGGATAACCTGATCCTTAACACAGCAAGAGGTAGGATGAAATTCAAAGTAAACAGAGTTATCTTGAGCATATTGAGAAACACTAATGAGGTTTTGAGTTATGTGCGGAACATGAAGAAGTTTTTTGAGTAAAAGGGTTTGTTGCTGGATTTAAACTGAGAATTACCAATATGAGAAATACACAAACCTGGTCCATTTCCAACTTGAACCTTGTTGTTCCCTTGGAATTCTGAGGCGATGTTGAGATTGGCGAGGTCATTGGTGACGTGATTAGAGGCTTCTGAATTTGCATACCATCTCGCATCTCTACCTAAATCAGACATTAGTGACAGGGTAGAGGGATCAATGGATTAAGTGACTGGATAGGCTAAGTAGGAGGTTGCAGAAGTGTTTGAGCTATTCTGAGCATTATTGAACGGTGCAGTATAGGCGGCATCAAATTTGTAATAGCACTTGTCATCAAAGTAATTGGAGTGACCACTAATTCAACAAGGCGGCCTTTCCTTGTCTGAAACCTCTTCCACCTCTTCCTCTGTTGCTGTTATTCCTTCCTCTGTCACCTCTTTCAAGGTGGTGACCTCTTTCTCCGTTGGCTTCTGCAACAGTCCAGTTTTCTCTTCTCTGACCAGGGAGCTGAGTAGTAAAGTTGATAGTAGGGCTTGATCTTTCTGTATTGATGTGATTTGATGAATTTCCAGCTTCCAGTCTGGTCTCATAGCTTAGTAACATAGGCAAAATGTTTCTGAGAGTGAGTGAGTCACTCCTAGTTGTAGTTGTTACCACCACCGGGTCAAAATCTCCTCCAAGCCCAGTAAGGACATACATTGTTTGATCTTCTTCAGAAATTGGTTGGCCAGCTGAAGCTAGCATGTTGCAGTAGGTCTTTACTTTGTTGATAGAGGAAAGCTGCATCTTGTACTGCATTTTTCTAGCTGCAGTTTGACTAGAGAAGTTAGCCTCCAGAGTTTTCCATATTTCTCTTGAAGATGCGTGTACAACCATCATGTTAAGTAGATTTTCAGAAAGGGAATAGAGAAGCTAGGATGCTAACAACTGATCTTGTCTAACCCATAGTAGAAATTCAAGGTTTACGGATCTTTCAGCGATCTAGGATGGAGGTCTGATTTCTCCGGTGAGGTAGCCTTCAAGACCGTATCCTCTGACGGCTGTGTAGACTTTCATTTTCCAAAGTAGGTAATTTGAGTCATTTAACTTGATCGAGAGAAGCTGATATTCCAGCTGAATAGCTGAGTTTGAATTTTGTGAAGATAGAGTGTTATTCTGAATTACTGAGTGAGAGCTCGCCTGAGCCTCATGTGATGGAGTGGTGTTACCCTCCATGAAAGATAAGAAGAGTAGAGAAGAAGAATGAGGGAAGAGATATTCATAGTCAGGCAGAAACCCGCTCTTATACCATGAAAGAAAGTAAGGAACTCATATTTGATGAAAGATTCAGTGTAACTTTTTCTGTATATTCATCAATCATTTTCTCAATGATTACAGGTTACAGATTTATAGTAACATGTATGAAAAATGTATCCCTAGAATATGTGTCTAGAAATGCTACAGTACACTCTGCAACGTCCACCTAGAATATGTGATCACTAATGCTTCAGTACAATGTGACAGCTGTATTAGGCTGGATGTATTGGATTAGAGCTGACATCATCAGCTGACATAGTGTAGGTCAACCTTTTATGAGACCCATTGCTAGCTTCTTGTGAGACCTCTTGGCAACCTCTCATACGACCTGAATGGTCGACAATCTTGCGACCTAGCGTTGCACACATCTTCAGGTCGCTGAGACCATGCGACCTGAATTATCAGGTCGCTCTCTATTATTTCCCTCGTATCATTTGGAGTCAATAATACACAAGGGGCCTAAAAATGTGTTTTCTATTGATTTGGGGGAGTAATTTCTATAGGCAATCGTCAAATATATCATAAAATATATATATTAATAATATACAAATTATTAAATAGTGTACCTCTAAATATACAATTATAATATTATTTCTCTATTAAGATAATAAGACTAATATAAGTAATATATTCATAATATCAATAACTACCACCATCACTCCACCAACCACCGACGACTACCCGGCCATTGCTGTCGCGTGTGATTTTTCGGGCGATCGCTCAATGGAAAAAATTTCCATCAAGATTTTGTTTTTATTTTTTTGCCCAAATTTTTTCAAAAATTAAATTAAGAAACTTAACTAAAAACTACGAAATACTCTGATATTAAGTTAGAAACTTTCTTACTTTTTCGTTTATAAAATAAAAAAAATTAAATAGAAAATGATTTCTATCATTATCCCTCCTTGGTGCGTATAACCAAAAATCTTCAGGCTGCAAAACATCACAGAGTCAAAACCCATGTGTCTGTGACATTCAATTTCACCGCAAGTTATATGGTGCACCCAGATACACCATGCAATGCGCAATCGGGAGGAAAACGACGTCATATAGATTTGTTATTAACGGCCTTGACACGTGTAGATATGAGAGTTTTATGCCTCGTCTTCTCCCTTTTATTTCTTTTGCAAAAATTTGTTCTCCTTTTTGATTTTTTTTGGCACAGATTTCTCCTTGAATTGGTAGTTCTTTTTCTTCTTTGATGTTCGATAGAGTTTCTCATTTGATTTTCAAATTCTTCTTCCTCTTTGGTTTTTTGGTCCTCATTTTTTTTTGCACCCATATGCAAATTGTCGCGTATGTGTTTTCAAATTTTTAGAATGAAAATGTGGATTTTGACGCTACTCCTATGTCTTCTTCTTCAACTTTGAATTTGGATGAATTAATGGATTCCACTGATGCCTCCACGTCATCATTTTTGTTTGTGATTTTGGATGAAGTTATGATTCTGTCATCATTTATGAGTCATCTTCTTCAACATATTCCTGTATAAGTTTACATTTTTATTTTTACTTTTATTTTCAGTTTTGTTTTGTACTTATTGGTGTAGTTGAATATGTATATTATGTCAACGTGATAAGAGATATACAACACTTTTTGGAATATTTTTTTTATTTATTGATGAAGTTGATAGTTGAGTATGTACATTATTTCATGTGATAATATATAGAATTTTGATGTTAGATATACACCATAGTGGTTTATGGTACTATGTCGTTTGAGGAATTTTAAGAGGTGCCAAACGATGTAATAGAAAATTCGAGAAGTACTAAAATAAAAGATACTTGTAACAAAAGATTGATGATTGTAATAGAAAAAAATGTATGTGTTATGTTCTTACATTAGTTCATGCTTTTGTTCATGTGTGTTTTGAAATTCCATTTTAATGTTCATGTGATATACTGCATTGTGTGTATTAAGGTACATTGTCTTGGTTTCTATTATACCCTTTGCAGGATATTATTTCTGGAATTATTGGAGATAGATTTCTTGTTCACCTAACTGCTGGAAGTTTTGAGTTGATTAATTGTACTAGAAGTCATACATCAATTTGAGTGTCTAGCTCCTTTTTTGTTTATCAAGGACAAACTATTAAGAGTTAATTTTTTGGACTGGTTTATATGATGTGAAATTGTCGAACTATTGGTATACATAATGTTTTTAACTCATGTATCATTATATATGATTATTCTTCTCATGTATTTTGTTGGTGTTTATGTGATGTGTATTTACCATGTTGTTGACGTTCATATGTATTAAAAGTAATTACCTATCATACAAGTGAACTTTTTTTTTTGTACGAATGTATAGTGGATTTATATGATATACATTTATTGTCTTGTTGATGTACATATTTACAAAAAGTAATATTCTTATATAAGTAAGATTATGCCGAGGTAAATAATTTACACATGACAATGTGATGTACACATAACACAAATATAATGCACATATCATAAACCTTTTGTATAACATAATAATATACAAAGTATATTCATTATGTAAATAGTGTACATATAATACTATATGATGCACGTATAACACAAATTTTAAGTTTTGTTGAATAATATTGCATGAGTACATTAAACATTTACAACGTCATCTAAAATATCCACCATCAATCAAAAAATTTACATATTCAAAATATTAATTCATGCCTTGAATTACCCAAAGATGGAGCTTCAGTTTCTTTCATTTTAACGTTATAATCGACTAGTTTGTTGGGTTCGCTATAATCGTACGGGGCCTACGCAGTGGATTTTAAAAAATTTTAATTAAATAAAACAAATATATATATATATATATATAGAGGGTTGGGTTCAAATGAGAACCCGTCATTATATGTGAACCTAGGGACTCATCTTGACCATTAGATTGAATAATTTTGATGGTTGAGATCATGACATGTCAGCATGGTAATAATGTAAAAAAATGCATTAATTAATTAAAAATAGTATTTTGGACATATATCAACGTTTACAAAGAGCACTAAATTGTTCTTTGGAAAGCACAATAGNAAATAGTATTTTGGACATATATCAACGTTTACAAAGAGCACTAAATTGTTCTTTGGAAAGCACAATAGATTAAGAAAAAAAACACTACGATTGTATACAAAAAGCATTGCAAATTTCGTCTATAAACTGCAAATTCAAAAATTTGAAATTAAACTCAAATCTTCAACAAACCATAACTTTTTCAAGTTTTATTCGTTTTGAATGAAATACATATCAAATTAACCACATTCTCAAGATCTACAATTTAAGATGCATATTGCATGTTTTAAAACATAAAAAAATATATATATAATTAAAATTAAAAAAACTGGACTGATTTTAGCACTACAGTACTGTGTAAAAAGCACAATGAACCTGGACATATAATTGCACATATATATAGAATTAAAAAAACTGGACTGATTTTAGCACTACAGTACTGTGTAAAAAGCACAATGAACCTGGACATATAATTGCACTGTGCAATATTAGATCTAAGGCCAGGATTAGTCCCTAGGTTCGCATATATTGACGGGGTTCTCATTTGAACCCAATCCTATATATATATATATATATATATATATATATATCAAATATATAAACTAAACCCCGTAGATTTCGTTAGCAATTTTAACGATCATCATTTTTCATTATTATGTATATAATACAAATTTTGATTCTTATAAAATAAGTAAATTAATACCTCTCGATTAATTTCTTCAAGCGACGATTGAGAGGGAATCAATTCCCGGCTAAGTGGCTAACACCGAAACTTCTCGCCGTAGGGATCCAAGCATATCCCCTCTAATTGAGTCCACCTTTCGATTGCGACACCGGAAAATTTCTTCGCTTGTAGAATCGTTCCGTTTTCAAATTTATTATAGGAATAACAATTAATCCAACAACCAACAATTGTTTGAAGATTAATTGTTGTAGATGAAAAGTTATCAATTAATTCTCATCTACAACTGAAGACTTAAAATAAAAAATATAAAAGAAAAGAAGAATAATTTCTTCTCTGTCCGCCGCAAGAGTCCTTCTTTTTGAAATTGGAGGAGTCCTCCTTTTGTTTTCCTTTTTGAATGAATCAGACGGCTACACTCCTTTTTCTTCAAAAACTTTTTGTTTTGTTTTTCTTGTTGAATAATGAAGCAGGCGTCTTCTGTCTTTTCTTTATATATATACTAGTTTAARACCCGTGTATTACACGGGATTTATAAAAAACTAAATATAAAAATATTTGTGAAAATTATAAAGTTTTAGATTTTAAATAAAAGAATTTAAAGGATGTGTTTCCTGACCATGCCCTACTCAATTTATTAATTATTATAATTATTAATGAATATTATATTTTAATATTTAGATTAAATTTATTAATAATTATATTTAAATACTTATAAAAATTCAAAAGATGTCACATTTTCAACACATCTCCAATCTATATTAATTAATTATTATTAACTCATTTTATATTTTTATGATTGTTAATAATTATAGTTACATACTTTGAAATTTTCAAAAGGTGTCATACTCTCAAGCCTTATCGCATTTTTCCATTGTCTATAAATATCAATTAATTATTATTATATAATTTTATTTTTTATATTTAGATTGAGTTCATTACTAATATTTAGTTACATACTCCAATTATTGTAAATATATCATAATTTACCTATACATATTATTCAAAAATGAATTATTTCAACTTTTAATATAAATAAGATTTATTTAATTATTTTCATAAATAAGTTTTTTTTTTGTAATTAAATTTATTACATATGTAATTTGTCTTTTAATTAAAATAATTAATTTAAATTTTCTCTACTAATTATATATGACTTTTTTATATTTTTACATTAGGAGTATAAAAGATATTATTGAATTAGACAAATATAATAAAAGAAAACTATTAAGTTAGGCTAAATATAATAATAAAAAAATACTAAATTAGGCAAGATATAATAAAATAAGATTATTAAATTAGGTATATATTAGGCTCGGATGACACATAAGCAACCGAAAATACCAATTTTTCTTTTTATTATTCAAGCGAAGCATACGGAGCAGACACATAAATTAGGAGGATTTTGCATCCCGTGTATTACACGGGACTTATCAAAAGATAGATAAAAAAAATGTGATAATTAATGAATTTTAATTCTAAAATAAAATAATAACATAATGTATTCTCAACCTGTGCCTTGTACATGTCTAATCTATTTATTAATTATTATAAATATTAAATAATTTTGTATTTGATGTTTAAATTAAATTTATTAATAATCTTAGTTACATTATAAAAATTCAAAAGATATCACATTCTAAACCTGTGTTTAATATCTATTTTATTAATTATTATTATTAAATTATTTTATATATTAATATTTAAAATAAATTCGTTAATAATTATTAGTTACATATTTTGAGATATTCAAAAGATGTTAACTCTCAACCCGTGTCGCATTGTACTGGTGTCTAATCAATGTTTATTAATTATTAGTATATAATTTAATATTTTTATGTTTAGATTGCATACATTACTAATATTTAGTTACATATACTTAGATTATTATAAATAACTCATATTTTAGGCAAAAATGTATAATTATAATATTTTTCAAAAAAAATCGCGTTTTTAGGTGGGTTGGGTGTGGATTGTGTATTTAGGTGGTTTCGCACATTCATTGTGCGATTTCATAATTTTTATCTTTTTTAAAGAATTCGCATACTCAGTATGCGAATTCCAATTTTTATAAAATTTCTGCATACTCAGTATGTGAATTGTAATCTTTTTAAAAAAATTATTTAAAAAAAAATATTTTGAAATCGCATTCTGAGTATGCGAAAATCAAATTTTATATATAAAAAAAACTATTCTATTTCGCATACTCAGTATGCGAAATATAATTTTT
>BMAC01000402.1:691702-708871 GCA_014905375.1 Phtheirospermum japonicum
CATTTAATTTTGAATAGAATAATTAAAGAATTTTATTATTATTAATGTTGCTGATGTGGCAGCTTCTAAACAAAAGGTTTGAAAGGACATCCAGCCTTTACATTTCTCAAATGATTTTGAAACCTTTTGTTTTTAAAAAATGGTTGTATAGCGTTTTCATGCAGTTTCTTTTTCTTTTTTCTTTTTTAATACTTTTTAAAAAGCATACGGCTGCACAACCTTTAATAAAGGATGTTCTTTCAACTAAAGAGATGTTTCAAAAAGATTTCCAAACCTTCTGCCTTTCATTCTTTCTTTCTTTTAAATTATCATATAGATTCAAAATCTGTAAATTTCTTTATTAACAAAAGGAATTTTATCCCAAACAAAAATTATATAAATATATTATTATCACACACAAAATAATTAATTAATTAATTCTCTTGAAATTAACTCTTTAACTTCAAGAACCTACAAATCATGACAACATCTAGCAAGTAGCATGATTACCCAGTGTTAGGTGAAATAGCGAGTAAACCTATTTCAATTGCAAGTCCATACATGTACGATCCTTTCGACAAATGGTTTCCCGATTAAATCTTGGGCATGGATTTATAAGTCGAAACCCAATTGATGTAATAACTATGATTTCATTTCAAGTTTAAGCAACTCATTTATG
Source organism: Phtheirospermum japonicum (assembly GCA_014905375.1). Taxonomy (NCBI): domain Eukaryota; kingdom Viridiplantae; phylum Streptophyta; class Magnoliopsida; order Lamiales; family Orobanchaceae; genus Phtheirospermum; species Phtheirospermum japonicum. The sequence goes on from BMAC01000402.1 coordinate 692,361, forward strand.
AATCAATATTCATCGTGCTCTGGCCAAGGTCTTTGAATCACAAACTATGAAAGTTCACAGGATACTCTCTTGTCCATAGACAAGTGTCGAATTCTATGTTGGCTACAGACAAACCTCCATGCACATCGATACAATACCCAAAATACCCGTTTTACGATTGTCAGGCAATCAAAAGATAAATCTAAGTATTGCACAATGTGCACAAGGCTACCATCGTACCTCAAGTCAAGGACTAATCATGTACTATCGCAATATGGTAATTCTTATTCGACAGACAAATCTTCCAGTTAAGAATTTCCATCGCGTCATGTTCAATGAACTTGTTCTCCAACAAGCACCCACATATATGCACTCGCGTCACAACGCTGATGTTAATGGAATGCAACATCCTTGTCTTACAAGCATGCATCATATGCGCAAGTCTTACCGGGCTATTCAATATCCTATCTCGAAAAGCCCATTGACTTGGAACAAATTTAAGACCGAAACCTTAGAGACATGTTCCATGATTGCCATCATATGCGCAACCATATCCCATAGTTTAAATTGGTCTAAGGACTTTATCATACGTGCAATTATAATAAAAGCGAAAACATAAGATAAAGAAAGTTGCCTTTATTAATATAATTCCAATAAAATCATTATACAAGTAGAATGAAATCCAATCTAATTGGAACGTCGGGCACTCTACTCTAACATAGTTCTCCATCTTCATCTTTATCCTTGGGTTCTTTATAGGTTTTTTTTTTCGTTTAGGTTCTATATTTTTTTTCTTTTTCTTCTGAATTGGTTTTTGCATGTTCATCAAACTATTTGCCCTTGTAATTTCCATTTTCACTAGCATTATCTATCGTAAGAAAAAATAAATAAATGTTTTATTAGTAATTTACAAAGAGTAGAAGAGTGGTGTATTCACACAAGTGGGGCAAATTGTACGTGGTTGGGAACACATGACATATTATATATGCAATGTATACAAAGTGGCGGAGTGATGCATCCATTTGTGTCAAGTGATGTACATACCACACCATGAACAACAAAAGTTCTAACATCACACTAAATAATGTAAGTTTAATTGACAATAATGTATCTAGTATTTTCAACTGATGCCATACCATACCAAAAAGTACAAGGGATCTAACATTACTACTAATGTATATTTAACCGCAAATTAATGTATCTTTTTAGTTTCAATTGGTGTTCATATCTCTACCATGAATAACATGAGACCTAACATCACAACTAATATACATTTAGTTTTAAGTTAGTGTACACATTGGCTTCACCCGATGTACATACTATGCAATAAACAACATAGGACTTAACATCACAACAAATGTACATTTAACAACAACAAAAAAAAAAAAAAAAAAAAGCAATGTACATCTGAGTCTAAAGTGTTGTACATACTGCACAGGATGACCAACCGAGCACATAAGACCATATCTAATGTATCTTTTGATATTTTTTTTATTTTACAATGAAACAACTAAATCTATTTTAAATCTACGTGGTAATTTCAAAGCAATGAACAGATTTAGTGAAGACAAAAATAATAGGCTAATAATTACTGAATATTACAAAATCATTTTTAATATTACTAAAGACAATCTAATTTTAGAGATGTGTAATCAAAAAATAATGATTTTTACGGTTTAGAGATGTACGGAACTAAAAAAAAATTGTTGTAAAATGATTGATTATTTACCTATAATTCATGTTTATGGACACTGGCATAAGAATAATTAGATTATGAAATATAATCGACCGTTGTTGCAAACGCCACCAAATTTCGAAGCACAATCCACTAGTTTTTTGACACCACCTACAAATGCTACAAATTCGAAACACAATCAAAGGATGTCGAGCGTGAACATTAATTGTCAATGTATATAACTTGGTTTTTTGAACTTGGTGTTGTTTTTTTGCTTTGGATTCTCGACTGCCCTTTGTATTCGATAAGAAACTTTGTTTGATCGGAGCTAGTAAAAGGGCACAATTTAATATGTTTTTACCTTTCACACGTGCTAGGAGCACATATTTAATTAGCGGTGATGTTTTGGTACGGGGTGCATCATGCTGGTGCACTATATAAAATTGTAATCTCACCGATCAAGCAAGTATTCATATAAATAGGTGGCTCCATATCACAACATTGACCACGTTTATATATTACATTGTAATTGATAGTCAAGCCGAGAAGCACTGATCACAATAAATTATTAGAGAGGTTCACAATGTTGGGAAAGATGTTATGAAGCTTCATAAGTATGTCATTAGTAATTCAAAATTATTAGTTTTACTGATCATAAATACATAAAAAAAATTACATCAAGTAAGAAATGTTGGGCATATAATAAAAAGATCGTACGTATGGTAAAAAAAATTGACCAAAAAAAATTCATCATAATATATTTTCCAGTGTCAAGAGTATTTTCCTAGTCGGTCGGCAGTAGCGGTAGCCATCTTGATACAATATATTATTATTATTATTATTTATTTATTTATATTCATAGTAAAGGTGTTGTGTTATTTTCATGTCATAATTTTGGACTAATTATTAAAAAAGAGAAACTATTTAACTTAAACAAGATCTAGGATTAATTGTCAAATGGGCCACTATTTTGAGGACTATTTAACAATTTCCTCTAATTCTATTGATCCATATCAAGATTAATTCATTTAGCACTACTTTAAGATCATTTGGTTTACTCCTTCATTGTGTTTATACATATAAAAAATTATTATATAATTATAATACGTACTTTTAGAGCCTGTTTGGCTAAATTTATAAGCTCCTTAAAACATCTTATAAGATGTCTAAGAACTTATAAACGCTTTATGAGTGTTTGATGATTTTTAAATAAAAAAAAAAGTTTATAAGATATTGGTGTTTTGTAACAAATCTATAGTGAATTTAAATTTTTTAATCTAAAACAAAGGGATCTGTGGTTCAATGGTAGCACGTCTGACTCCAGTTCAAAAGGTTGCGTGTACAATTCACGTCGGGTTCAAAACCCCAAACCATTATCCCATAAATCCTTTTTTTAGCACATTCTTCACCTTTTTTAGGGTGTGGGGATTCAACCGTTTAAGAGTATGTATGACACATTTATTTATTTTGCCACATGAAAAGAAGATGGTCGGACGTAAGCGTGTAACAAGAACGCACCTGATTTCTTCCTTTTCCTTTTTTTTAGTTAAGTTTGTTAGATGGTGGACACCGATCAGACATGATCTTGACCTGGTCTTTCAAAAGATATATATATTTTTTCTTCTTGGTTTTTATTTTGGGCTCATAGTTGTTATCAAATGGTTTATAATTATAGGGAACTTCTACGGTACATTGACTTTATGATACCGCTAACCTTTTTAACCAATAGATTTATATAAAAAGATTTTTATTTATTAACATGGGTGATGTGTCAAAAGGTAATTGGATTATCATATGTGTGTATGGTAAAATGAGGGTACCGTAGAGTTTTCCATAATTATATTATATGATTATTGAAATAAACACATTTAACATTTACAAAGAATTAATATATTAAAAATTATTTATTTCAATGTCGAGTTCGATATTATTTTTAAACTAAACATTGTTACAAAATAATAACTCTAAAAGGAAAATGCTACTAAACTGTACTACAGTTCTTACAAATGCTAAGAAAAATAAAAACTGGAAAACAAATAAAACTAAATGATAACACCTTCTTTGAAGCAAAACAGATTGATCAACAAGTCGAGGCGAGAAAGATCTCTTTCCGCAAGACAAATATGCCTCGTGTAATGCTGACAGAATTCGCATAATGTCCAAAAGATACAATGACTTAACATCATTGAAATTGTATCACACAAGACTTCAAAGTTCCAGCAAACTTGAAAAGTGTGAAAACCGAGCAGAAAATTTTAAACAAATTCTTGAGGCTTTTAGTGTAGAAAAAATGCAAAAAGAAGTTGATTCAGTGTGTTTTCTGACTATAACTTCTAACTCTATTTATAAACTTCAACATGCAGGGTTTGAGAATTTGAAGGGGTGGAGCAGCTGCAATTAATAGATTCAACTCCCCACTACATCCACTACCTCCATCATCACATCTTTGAAACTTTCCAAATGCTTCTGATGAAGTTGAAAGGTCATAACCTTGTTGGGCTGAAAATAATGGGTCGAGCCCATCTTATTTGACAAATTGAAAGGCTTGAGATTTTAACTGGTCGAGCCCATTCTCCTTCGGAAAATGTAAAAACAAAACCGGATTGGTTCAAAACCAATATCATATAGCCCAAAAGAGGCCCAAAGACCCAAAGAGTTGTCAAGGCCAACGCCAAGGTCCAAGCCCACATGTACAACCAACTAGTACATGGGCTTAATCACATGATACTCAATACAACTTCATCATTAATTTTAAAGTGTATAAATTTCCCTTAAATTATCAATGTGGAATTTTATACACTTCCCCTTTTAAATGGCTAACTTACATAATTTATTTCTCACTCACTAAAAATCAGTTTTGAGAAAATAAATATACTACGATTATTTACTCAATGCGTAAAATAATATTATAACATCCAATTCTATATGAATTAAATATTTATTTATCAAAATTAGTCATAACAAAACTAATTTTCCAACAATCCCTCATATGAGTGGAAATCAATGCAGGTATGTATGCATACTCTTGTGCTCAGTCATCATAAAATGTTATTGCATCAGGATAGGTAGCTTGTGCCTTTGAACCTTCCATAGTAACTATCATCAAATAAACTGGTGGCATAGTGGACTCGATGCCTTGAACTATCCCTACGTAGTATATATCAATACAATGGCAATTACACAATAAAACCTTAACACCTTTCTATTCTAAAGTTGTGTCCGTTTTGGCCATGGACATCACTTTGGATTCATAAGTGTTTACAGTTTGAAGCGGCCCTCACTTCACACTTATATAAGTGACCTCCCATCAAAAGTATCCTAATATACTTTACATTCAAAGGTTTTGGATTCATTAAAGTGTCTCGAGACTTTAACCTTACCAAAATTCTCAGGAAGATTCACTTGGATTGCTCTTTAAGGATGATATTCGAACATTCAACTTGTTCCAAGTGCTCAGCTGAATTTTCATAGTTTAGTTTTCCCATTGAACCAAGTTCATGGGATCTCCATTCATTAAGGTTGGATTACCACTATGGTCATTCTTTAATTTTGTGGATTTTAAACCCATTCTCTCTAGCAAATTTCTCAATTTATCTCTATTAAACCCTTTCGTGAGAGGATCGGTAATATTATTCTGTGAATTAACATAGTCAATGGGTATTAATCCATTCAAGAGCAAACATCTAACAATGTTATATTTTTGACGAATAAGTTGAGACTTTCCATTATACATAAAACTTTGTGCCCTTCCAATAGCTTCTTGGCTATCACAATGTATCAACATAAGTGCCACAGGCTTACTCCAACATAAAATATCTTCCCAGAAGTTACGAAGCCATTTTGCTTCTTCACCAGCTTTATATAAATTTATAAACTCAGATTCCATGGTGGATTGAGCCATATAAGTTTGTTTCGTGGACCTCCACGAAACTGCTCCACCTCTAATACAGAAGATATATCCGCTAGTGGAGTGAGAATCTTTCGAATCTGAAATCCAACTAACATCACAATATCGCTCAAGTATGGCTGGGTATCTCGAATAGTATAACCCATAGTCCATTTTGTATTTCAAATATATCAATTTCCATTTCAATGCATTCCAATGCTCGTGGCTAGACTTGCTTGTATACATACTCAGTTTATTCACGGGATAGGATAAGTCTGGTCGTGTACAATTCATCAAGTACATTCTATGACCCGAGCATATTCTAACTGAGCAACTGGGTCAGACTTGTTAGTTAGCAGATTTATCTTTAGATCAATGAGCATCCTACTAGACGGATCTGATAGGCATTGGATTTCTTGAGCACTTTCTCAATGTAATGAGATTGTGACAAAATAATTCATTATTGAGTTTTAATGAATTTAATCCTAAATATTACATCAGAAACTCCCATATCTTTCATGTCAAAATATCATTTTACATTCTCTTAGTGTTCGTGATCACATCATGAATACTGCCCATGTTCAAAGCGTCATCCACATATAGATATAAAATAACATATGCATTTGATGTTTCTTTAACATAAGCACATTTATCACATTAATTAGTTTTGAATCTGTTTGACAACATAATTTTTCCAAACTTCATATGTCATTGTTTCAGAGCTTAATTAAGTTCATACAATGACCAAATCAGTTTACACACCTTTTTCTATTTACTAGAGGTTACGAGTCCTTCAGGTTGATCCATATATACATTTCTTCTTCTAACACTCCATTCAGAATGCAGTTTTAACATCCCTTTGATGAGTCTCTAGATTGTGCAGAGCAGCAATCGCAAGAAGACTCTAATAGATGTTATCCTCGTTAGTGGTGAATGTGTCAAATAAATCATGACCTTCTCTTTGTTTAAACCCTTTTGCAACCAAACGAGCTTTAAACTTATCATCTGTTCCATCTACATTTAGTTTCCTTTTTAGGATCCACTTACAATCCAAGTGCTTACAAACAGGTGGTAGATCAACTAATTCCCACGTGTAGTTTTGTAGTATGGATTCCATTTTGCTATTAATAGCTTCTTCCTATAGCGGTGCTTCTGGGCTGGATAGAGTTTCCTTATAGGAATATGGCTCATCATCCAACAAGTACGTGATAAAATCAGGTCCAACAGACTTTGCGGTCTATACCCTTTTTCCATGCCTTGGTTCACCAATATTTGGTTTTGAACCACTTGCAGTTTCATGCATTATTTTGTTAGAACTAGATTTTGTCTTCTCTTTACACGGAAAGATATTCTCAAGAAATATAGCATTTCTTGACTCAATTTTAGTACCTTCAAAAATCTCAGGATTCTCCAATTTGTGTACTAAAAATTGGTAAGCCACGCTATTGTATGCATATTCAATAAAAATGTAGTCCACTGTCTTTGATCCAATTCTCATTTTCTTTGGTTCAGGTACAACAACCTTTGCCAAATAACCCCATACTTTTAGGTATTTATAAGATGGCTTGAGACTTTTCCAAAGTTCATAAGGTGTCTCATTTTTACCTTTAAGTGGTATTTTGTTTAATATGTGGTTAGCCGTCCAAATAGCTCCCCATCCCCTCCCCCTTTAATGGGGTAAACTCGAGTTAATCAACATGGCATTCATCATCTCTTTAAGAGTTCTATTTTTGCATCCGGCAATGCTATTAGCTCTCGAGAATACGGCGCTGTCGTTTGATGTATTATACCTCAATAGGAACATAATTGTTCAAACGAAGCTACATATTCGCCGACTCTATCACTTCAGATTATTTAACCCTCTTGCCAAGTTCATTCTCATTACTTTTGTTTTATATCTCTTGAAAGTTTCAAGAGCTTCATCTTTGCTTCTTAACAAATATAAGTATCAAAACCTTGTGCAATCTTCAATCAAAGTTATCATAAACTTTTTTCCACCTCTAGTTTGTGCAAATTTGAGATCACATTTATCATATTGAATCAATACTAGAGGTTTATTACATCTTTTCACCGAATAGAATGGTAATTTAGCCATTTTGCCTTCAATACAAATTTCACATCTACTTTGTGAATAAATTTCTGAGTAAAATAACAAATCCAAATACATAAGTCTTTTTATTACATTTAGATTAAAATGTCCTAACTTAATATGCCATAAATCAAAACACTCAAGCAAGTGAAAAGAATTAGATGCATTTTCATTCATACATGAGCGTTTGTAGGACGGGTAGCCATTAGATTCAGTTTGAACAATCCTTTGTCTAGATAACCCTACCTTAGAACTGTTCAAACTTGCTTAACCCAAATTCCTTAGATTCAAAGACTAACTTTAATCCATGCTCAACCTGTAGTGATCCGCATACTAAATCCTCTCAGATGTCTGGGACTTGCAGCACTTCCTTCAGCAGTAGCTCTTTTCAAAAAGTTAACTTAAGAGCAACATTTTCAATTCCATCCACTTTCGACGAGGGCGAATTCCCCATATGGAGCTTACGACATGTTGAAATAGTGTAGTTGGAAAATACATCTATATCAGAACAGACATGTCGAGTGGCACCAGTATCAATGTACCACTCTCTTGGTTTATCAACCAAATTGGCTTCAAGCACCATAACTGACATATCAAAGTCAGTCAGTTCAATCGATTCAGGACCAACAAGATGAGAACTTGATTATCCCCGGTATTGCCCATTATTCTTTTTGGGCTTCTTACAATCTTTTCTCATGTGGTTTGGCTTGCCACAATTATGATAAGTTCCAGTAAACTTCTAAACCTTGGAAACTTGCTTGCCTTGCTCCATAAGTTTAGCACGAGCCTCCATTGGAGATTAACTTATCTTATTCACATGTTTTCGATTGTCTTCTTAAATACGAAGCTTAACAATCAACCTCTCAAGTACCATCTTCTTTGTCATGTGTTTAAGGTAGTTTGAAGTCTTTTAAACCCAAAGGTAGCTTCTCAATCACATAAGCTAAATGGAAGGATTCACTTAGGGACATGCCCTCAACATGAATATCATGCAAAATCTGTTGGAACTCCTAGACTTGTGAGATGATAGTCTTAGTATTGACCATCTTGAAGTCCAAAAACTTCCCAACAATGAACTTGTTCTCTCCAGCATCATCATACTTGTACTTTGCAAAGGCATCCTAAAGTTTCTTGACAGTCTTCACAACATTGTACATATTGTACAGTTCATTGCTCAGTTCATTCAAGACATGGTTTCGGCAAAGTAATCATCTTTGGCCCCAAGCATCATACACAGCACGTAAGTTAACATTGACATCATTTTGCGCAACCAAAGATGGATCCTCCTTCAAATATCTAGCCAAACCCAGAGTGGTTTGATAGAAAATCATCTTTTGTTGTCATCTCTTAAAATCATGACCATTGAAATTTTCAGGTCTTTCAGCATGAACGTTGACAGCAAGAATAGCAACATTTTGAACAAAGGTTCTTGTTGCTTCGCTAGTGTTCGGCGCTTGAGTGATTTGTGTTGTTTCTCCAGTTTTCTTCGGTTGTTGATTGACATTCTCTATAAGTTCAGTAACAAAATAATATTTGTCTTGCGATTGTTAAATATAATATTTCGAAAAGGGAAATGTTATTGAACTGTACTACAGTTCTTACAAATTCTAAGAAAGACAAGTAAAACTGGAAAACAAATAAAACTAAATGATAACACCTTCTTTGAAGCGAAGATGACTGGTCAACAAGTCGAGGCGAGAAAGATCTCTTTTCGTAAGACAAATATTCCCCGTATAGTGCTGAAGAAATTGGTATATGTTTCCAAAGATACAACGGCTTAATGTCTTTGAAGATGTAGTACACCAGACTTCAAATTCCAACGAACTTGAAAGTGTGAAAATCGAACACACCTTAAGGCTTTTAATGCACAAAAAATGGAGAATGAAGTTGATTAAGTGTGTTTTCTACCTATAACTTGTGTCTATTTATAGACTACACCGTGCAGGGTTTGAGAATTTGAATGGGTGGAGCAGCTCGAATTAGTGACTTTAACTCCCTACTACAACCACTACTTTTATCATCACAGCTTTGAGACTATTCAAATTCTATTGATGAAGTTGAAAGGTCACAACCTTGTTTGGTTGAAAATAATGGTTCGAGCCCATTTTCATTTGACAAAATAAAAGGTTTGAGCATTTTAATAGATCGAGTCCATTCTCCTTTGGAAAATGCAAAAAGAAAACCGGATTGTTTCAAAACCAATCTCATATAAGCCAATAGAGACCCAGACCCAAAGAGTTGTCATGGCCAAGACTAAGATCCAAGCCCACAGTTACAACCAACTAGTGCATGAGCTTAATCACATGTTCAATACAACTTTATCTTACTTATAAATTGTATAAATTTCCCTTAGATTTTCAATGTGGAATTTTATACACTTCCCTTTTCAAATGACTTACACAATTTATTTTTCACTCACCGAAAGTCAACTTTGAAAAAATAAATATACTATGATTATCTACTCAATACGTAGAATAATATTATAAAATTTAATTTTATATGAATTAAATATTTAACCATCAAAATTAGTTATAACAAAACTAATTTTCCAACAAGCATATCATGTGTCTGCGTTTGTGTTTCATCGTTTTGATATGAGATGACATACTTTTTAAAATAAGTATATCCTATGTTCATGTTGTCGATTCTATGTTTTTAAAATAAGTATATCCTATGTTCATGTTTTCCTATTCTATATTTTTAAAATAAGCATACATTGTGTTCGTCCGTATTTGTGTGCATAACTTTAGGCCCTGTTTGGGGTAGGACTCCGAATCCTGTATTTGGAATACGGAATACTCGTTTGTTCTAAACATCAAAAATCAAATACTCAAACAACAATATCTTACAACTAAATAATTGAATATTACTAAATAAAATATAATAATACACTATCATCCATTTTTCAAATATGATTTGACATCAAATACAATATAATAATACATTATCACCCACTTTTCAGATATGATTTGACATCTACATTAAAAATAAAGGATTTTAAATCCTATAACAAATAAGAATTCTTACTATTAACAAAAAATTTGAATACCGCAGCATTCTAAATACCAGAATTTAGAATCCCAACAAGCATTACTCCAAACAAACTCTTAAAGTACATGAGTTTGGGATTTTACCATTTCTATGTGTGACATTTTTGTCCTGACGTGGAAGAAATTGGTGTGGTGTAACAAGAACATCCCACAAGTCTTTTCACTTTCTTTACCTTTTTTTTTCCTTTCTTTTTTTTTTCTTTTAATGATACGATTGGGTGGTTTTAACCCTTTAAGGGTATACAAGTCTCTTCTATCCTTTTTTTTTTTTTTTTCGAAATTGGTGGTGTAACAATGTTTGGCTTTGAATTGATGAAAGATATTCAAACGGGATCAGCGGTAAAAAGGTAGAGTGCCTGACTCCAGATCAGAATGTTGCATGTTCGATTCAAATTGGGTTCAAAATCCCGAAACATTATAAGGGTTTAAGAATGTCTGTATCACACAAGTTAGTTTAATTTCCCCTTCTATATATATTACATTGACAAAATAAATGATATGTCACAGGACATCCCAATTTCTAAGAACCATTGACAGCATATTCTTCCACCTCTGGCATCACAAAGAACTCAATGTAAGCTATGCGGCTGGGCTGTTGATATCCACCCGAATCAACGTGAGAATGCGGCACAGATGGCTTAGCAACCGAAACAAGGTGCTGAATTTTGAGCATGCCACCTCGGCCGATAGTCAACTTGCTCCCTCGATTGTCTCTTATCACACTGCTCGGTATGTTTGAAGTTGTCGCTCGAAGAAATTTATACTTGTACCTGATGAGAATTTATTATCAATAGTCGTCGTTAAATCAGATAGATGGGCATGCTAGATGGAAATGAAAGAGAACCTGTGAGAAACTTGACGATCACAACTGAACGCAATCAAAAGATCTGTATTCGCATAGTAATTAAAGTCTATCTGCAAGTAGAGACAACATATTATTGTCATCCTCTAATAAAGAAGAAGAAGAAGAGGTCTTTAGATGATCCTTTTTGAAAGAAGATTTGTACCTGCAAGTCCCCATGGCCTTCGCCTCTGAAGATGACAGACGGGGGTGATGGCTGTAACTTTATCTGAATGCTAGACCCGGGCCATTCAAGATCATCAATAGCTTCCTTTAGAGCTGCAGACTACATACTTAAGAATCATGTTGCTGATAAGATAACTGACAGTAGAGCGTTTGGTAGAAACTATTAATAAGTTCTGTACTCGTAGAAATGTAGAAATGACGACTATATACTATGTAAGACAAATAGTTAAAATTTAAGCAAGAAAATGATGAGCTACGGATCATAGTATAAAAACAAGATTTGTCGGATCATCCTAAATGATTGACTAGGGATTCATCATGTGAATAAATGGATGTTGGCCAAATGAAAATTACATCAAAATCACTCAACTAAGATTATTCTGTTATAACAAAAACAGCTCGAGTTGACAAACAATATACAGTTCTAAAAAATCTGAACAAGCTATGTCTAGAACTGGGTATTGGATATTTTGACTAGAAAAACTCTGCCGAACATGATTAGGATAAATTTTATGATACACCAGAGAAGATACTAAACCGTCTAATATTATAAACAAATACAATACCCCAATAGTAAACAATGAAATCCTAAAGGGAGGCTCTACGGCATACAGGAGTTACATGGCCCCGGACAAACCCAGGAGTTAAATCAGAGAGCCAAGTATTTTGTGGTCCATATTAGAGCCAATCCCCACCAATGGTCATGTACTAAAGAAAATATACCAAATTTGTTTTATAAATATTTATGTCTTGGAACTCTAGAGGATATCTATCAATTACAAATCCGATACTTCAATTTCTGGTGAAGATGCTAATTGTTCCTATTGCATTATTCCTAGTTGACTATTTACTAATTGTTTCACTCAATGTTCGCAGTTTCTACAATCTTCTAATTACTTGATCATTTTCCAAACTGTAAATTATTTCATTTTATTCTATTATACCTAGTGAGATTTATACATAATATACAAATCAAGAATGATTACGAGCATAATGCATTCTAGGAATAACTTAAACATATTCCAAATATAATAAAACTTAATAATTCTAATTTATAAGCAACATGATATAATGATCAAAGTTTCAATTGGTCCAGAGAAGAAGTTAATATCCACATAACTATAGTACTAAAATTATCACGGTAATATACAAAATATCATATTTTGTTACCACCTTTATCTTGCAAAGGATGTTCACATTTCTATTTCATTTCTCCCATACATTAGAAAGTTGAGGGGATAATTTGTAGTTTAAGTATTGGTCAGAAAAGAAAAAATATATACTTTAACCGTAAAACTCAGAGGAGTGCTTCCAGCAGGTTCAAAGTTGTAGTCCCATGAGATAGTCTCTGGTATCCGTGTCCTAATCTCTGCATAAATGCAGGCGTCCGGAGGATCAACAGATCTAGCAATGGCAAATAAGTAAACACATATCAGGGTAAAAATACTCTAAAGAAACAAAAAGCCTCTTAAGAAAGCAAGCAAAGGATAATTTCAAGAAAAAAAAAATCCTCCTCAATATTATCGGCTCACTTGTTTTATGATGAGTCACATTGATGTCAGATATTACACTTCATAACATCTTCCAGGTGCCTTGAACCAACAGAATGGTCTAGGTAAACAGATCTTATTCTAAAACTCAAACTCAGCCTCATTATAACATAACTACAGTTTGCTTATAACATAGAAGAATGGTTTAGCAATAATATTTTCACCGCTGGACTGGAGAGATCAAGTACTCTTAGAGCAAGGACACAATCCAATTATTTGTTGACTAAGCTCAGCATTATGTTCTTTGACCAAAAACAAACCTTCAGATTCAAATTATCACACCCCACGAGGGACTAATAACCATTGTGTTTAGTGTGGTGGATAAGCCTTAAATCCGAGGGACCATAGAATACACACCGGAGCAGAAGTTGCATGTCGGGCCCTGGATACCGGAGCTCAAGAATGTTGGAGCGGCCCGGGACTGAAAACGTATTGAGACAATCGACAAAAAGTCCTAAGCTCAACCCAAATCTTGGCCGCCCATGCGCCTTATAATCATATTTAAGGAATAACTACACTCAAAAAAGGAAAAAAAAAAAGAAAAGAAAAGAAATCCCCAAAATTAATTATCAAAAAAACAATCTACAGTTAGTAATAGCTATGTAAACAATCAATTTAATCAATAGCAAAATGTAGCACAAAAGGTAAGCACCTCGCGTTGTAAATAAACCTTGGCCTGAAGACAGCCGGTTTCCTCGACGATTATCACTATGCCGTGCTCAGATAATTCTACCACAGCGTCCTAATTTAACGGTCTAATAAGAAATTGTAAACGAAGAACAAATCGAAGCTAGAGAGGCGTAGAAGACAAAGGGGAGAAGTTACTTGATGGCGCTTCCAACGGACGGAGGTGAGAGAGTCGACGATGCCTTGGACGCTATCCAGTTCGCACACCAAGTCTGGAACCTCCGCCTCAGTCCCCACCGCCGCCGACGAGCTCATTCCGCTGCCGCCGTCTCTCTCTCTCTTTCCCGCCAAAAGTTGCGAAATGAGAAAAAGGGTTGTTGATTTTAGTGCCTACAGTTCAATTAATCGGCACAACGACGAGTAATTGAAATTAATACTTCCACCTTCACATTGTATTCGTATCAGCAGCAATCTGACTGTTTCGCAAAAATTAAGATAAATGAATCGGAGTTATAATTATAGGTATAAAATTTTAATATATTTTTTTAAATAATTAAATGTGAGAAATAATAAAAATAGTAATAAAATAATATTTAATTTTTATTGGAAAAATAAAAAGTACTTTTCCACCTCATTCTATCTATCAAAATTGTTCATTTTATTTTACGGAGATTAAGAAAGATGAAGGTTGTTATAATTATAGGTATCAAATGACAATAATATCGTTTTATTTAAAATAATTAAAAATGTAAAATAATAAAGATAGGGATAAAAGTAGTAAAGTAATCTCTACTTTTTGTTGGTAAAGTAAAAAGTAACAATGACTATATCTTGAAAATATAAATGCGACAAATAGAATGCACAATTTTTTTTTTCAAATTGTGACAGATAGAACGGTACGGAGGGAGTAACAATAATTCTTTTTTGAAAATGTAAATACGACAAATAGAAAAAACCAAAAAAAAATTTAAATTGCGACAAATAAAACGAGATAGAGAAAATTTCATTCAAAAAATATCAATGTTGAACTGATAGTTATAAAATGGTTACTGAATTTTTAGTCCCGTCATTGTAGTATACCATGTTTGTAAGTTTAGTGCTTATGTATTTATTGTTCGAAACTCAATATTTGTAGTATGAGATTTTATGCTTTTGGGTTGTGTTTGAAAGCACGGATGGGATAGGATTTGTTGGGATATCTCAACCAATCAATTGTTTGTAATAATTGATAGAAGACCGGGATACCTATCCCAGCACGGTCCTTGTCCCATATGTTGGTGATAAACCAATCCGATTTCCACCCCTCAGATACATATAACCTAATTTTGTTGGACAACGTAATGACCAGTCAACTCTTGAAAAGCAATTAAATTGGCGATTATGAGCTTACTTAAGTCCCAAATTACATGATGGGATAATATATAGCTCTCCCAACAGGATTAAACCCTAAACCATAGAAACGGGCAGCGCATAGGGTTGGTGTTTCTGGAACATACAAATCTAGACGCAACATTTGTTGGAATAAGGTGACCAACAAGCCAACTTGTGGCTGTGGTCTGACTATTCTCTAGTAATACAATCGTTTCTTATTCGAAATAATATCTATTATACATATTGGCATTCCATATCTTTTGTCCCATGCTAGTTGCATAGGTATGGTCCTGATGAAGTTACTTTATTACGGTAGATTGGTCTAGCAGAACCGTGAGATAATCTAGCACGTAATGTAACTCATCGAACTTGTTCCTAGTCAAAGGGTTACGCCATAATGAGTATACAGGCCTTTCCCGTTAAYACTAGTACTTAGTGTATGTGGACCGCGTCTCATCGGTCACGGTGTCTGGACATCGACATACATAAGTAGGTGCTCATAAGATGAGTTCACTGAACTCCCTCACCTAGAAATCTCTAAGTGGTTCCCACTCATCGAGTAAATGATTTCTATGGTATAGCGTACAGCATTAATCCTTAAGACCCAGACCTCATCGTGACTTCACTAGAGGACAGGCTATGTTGTGACCTGTCTCTGTGTCTCCTTGGAGGCCGATCAAAAGGGGCAACGTTCGCATAGTCGGGAATCTAGTGGGAAGTCTGTGCATGGTAGTAGGGTTCCCGTTCTCCGGCACAAAAAGCGTGGGCCGCCACCCCCAGCGGGCCGTCGGACGCCAGCCCGTCCCCGGTAGCCGATTAAAAACCCAGCCGATCCGATGCTTCGCCAGCCCTCGCCGGTAGCCGCCAAGACCGGAGGCGGCTGCCTTGGACCGCCGATTTGGACGAAGAAGAAGGGAGGAAGTGGCTGACCGATCCTGATGTCGGGAGAAGAAAAATCGCCACCAATCCGTCGGTGCTCCGCCCAGGTGCCATTTTCGCCGACGACCGAAGGAGGGAGTCGAAGTGCTACGCCGACTTGGCCGGAGAAGGCGGCCGATTTCTGGAGAAGAAGGAAAAAGAGAGAAACGGGTTTTGGGAAGAAAAAGGGGCTGGGGGATGATATGGTAGGGTTCAGCATTTATAAAATTACATGAAAGCCCTTCTCCTTCCCATATATGTAATTTAACGAATTTAAAAAATAGAAAAAATTTGGTCCACACATATTATTAGATCAATGGTCAGGATTGGTCCCTAAGG
>BMAC01000402.1:727872-745791 GCA_014905375.1 Phtheirospermum japonicum
ACTTCAACAACAACAAAATATTCCTTGCCACCTCTCCCATGAAATAAATACACATAGGAATTGAACAATTTGGAGTCAAAATCGAGTCAAATACAAATAACATGAAAATAAAAAATATAGATTAAGGGTAATTAAGTCATAATATAAGATATTCATATATCATCACACAAATCATGAATATATCATCACACATAACATGAAAATATATCGTTCCTATGAAAAAAAAAAGAATAAGATATCATATACCATCACACAAATCATGCACATATCATCAAATAGAACATGCACATATCATCACACAAAACATGCACATATCATCACAAACTACATATATATCAGTCCCAGGAAAAACTAAATAAGATATTCACATATCATCACACAGGTCATGCACATATCATCACATAAAACACGCACATATCATCACACAGAACATGCATATATCATCACAAACTACAATATATATATACCAGTCCCCAGGGAAAACGAATAAGATATTCACATATCATCACACAGGTCATGCAATCATCACAGTCATCACATCACAATAGAACATGCACATATCATCACACAGAACATGCACATATCATCACAAACTATATATATATCAGTCCTAGGAAAAAGGAATAAGATATTCACATATCATCACACAGATCATGCACATATCATCACACAAAACATGCACATATCATCAAACTACACATTTATTCAGCAGTAATCCCAAAAAGATAATTCTCATTCAGGCATTTTTACAAACAGGTGATATSCAGTAATGTAATTTTGTACCAAAATATATTAAAGCTTCATGAAGCGGAAATTTCAATGAAAACAACAATTCAAACCACTTTAGATGCGAAAAATTTGAACAAATCCAAAAAAAATGAAAAAAAAAAATTCAAAATCGACGTTAAACTCAAATTTCTGAAAAACATTGAATTCGAATTCTGCAGAAAATCGCAGTAGAAAATGAATTCGCCGAAAAAAATTACGCAGAGAATTGCCGGAGAAGATGAAGTGTTGAAGGTATTGAGCGAATAGTGTTTTTTTACTTTGTTTGGTGTGCTGAAATGCGTGTTGAGGCAGATTTTTGCCGATTTCTGAAGGGAGAAAATTTGAGCGCGTGGGGAGAATTGGAGTGAGTGAGGTTCAGCACACGTGGAATGAAATGGAGGATCGGGTGCACCATATTAAATGGTCCCGAGTCCACGATATACAGCCTCCATTTACACCCCTAGTAAGAATATATTTATTTATGTAATCATTTTGTTAATATTATTATTTATATTCTTTTCTTTATTTTTATTTCTTAGAAAAATTTAATTATTATTATTATTATTTTGTTTCATTATTATCTTATATTTCTCTTGCTTCATTTGTATTTTTAATTTTTTAATCATGTATATATTGGTAAATTAACTTTAAATCAATCATTTTGATCAACTACTTTATCAAATCGTAATTTTAAATTAAATATCATTTACCAGCTATCACTCATCTAATATCAGCATTTCAAGTTAACTCAACCGATCAAGCTCATGTCTTCTTTATTAAATTCGTTTTAAATGCACAATTAAAATGGATATATGAAAAGAAAAATATGAAAAAGATGTTAGCTAAGGGACGAAATAGGTTCTCAGTGCATGTTGTATATTCAATTATGATTTCATGTTGTGTTCAATATTGACAAACGAGTATTAATGGAATGACTTGAATGCTCATCTTATTATTATTACAGCAAGTCTTATGTCTGACGTTTACACAAGTATCTTTCTATGTGACGAAACTCAAACTCGTCCCAAAATCAGATTCGTCAAAGCTGATTGGGTCTCATATATAAATTAAAAACCCACAATTTCTCTGCTCCTTTCTCTTCCCGACCCCCAAGTCCTAACCCTAGATCACAAATCTCTACCAAAACTTTTGTCAAATTTCGTCGCGCCTCTGCCGTAGAAACTCAATGCTATGCCTATGTTGATTGTCAATAATTAATGTTGTGGCACCACCGTATTTTAATGTTGCACATTCGAACAGCTCGATACAGTGCAAAAAGTCCCAATTTTTGCACTTTTTCCTTCTCACCCCACTACCAAAATACTCCCAAGTATCGCACATGTAATAGAGCACGAAAAACTTTGATTCGCAAGTTGTTTCTAATGATAAAGATGATACATAAATCATTGAAGAAGGTAATAAATTATTTTTATTATTTATTATTCTTTTTATCATATTTCGAATCAAGCTTGTACGAATGCGATTCTCTTCATAATTTGTTGCCCTTTTCGAAAGCGCATGCTATTCCCTTCATTATTTATTGGCTTTTTCGAAAGTGCATGCTATTCTCTTCATTGTTAGTATCCATGTGTGTATAATTCTTTTGGTTGTCATGGCAAGCATTGTGTGTAAAATAGTTGTATCTTTGTCATTGGTAGAAAAATTAGTTGTATTATTCAACTACAAAAAATAGCGAATTACCAAAGGATTTACCAAGGGAATACCAACAGTTTTCACTACCGACCGAAATAGGGAGGGAATTATCTCTATGTACTTATGCCCTCGGTGAATTCCTTGCTATATCGGCGTTAATGTTTGCCGCAACTAATGTCGAAGGAAATACTGAGGGACTTTCGAGGGAGTTGATGACGAGCGAATATAACCTTAGGTTTAATCAAGATTTAAATGGAGAATTGAAAAAAAAAAACACTGAAGGCCTCCAAATGCCCTCACTAATATATCGAGGGGAATCAAAACCCCCACGGTAATATACCAAGGGTATTTGGTGGCCCTTGGTATTTCAGAAGTTAAAAAAAAATGTAATAATATTAAAATAAACCATATAACATCATTTTACACATGAAAATGTAATTAACATGATTTTAATATATTTTTATTGACATGTATCATTTAATATTAATAGTATGTATTGAATATGTAATTAATTCAATCTCGTTATTTCTTTCTAGATAAAACATAGTTGTTTCATTGATTTAAAATCACAAAAATACTAATGGGTCAATAATTACAATTTTTTTTATAAATTAAAAATAAGAAAACAAGGGCCACCAAATGCACTCGGTAATATAATGAGGGAAATCAATGTGAGGATTTTCATTCCCCTCATTAATACGGAGAGCATTTGGTGGACATTGGTATTTCGGAAATTAAAAAGAAAAAGAAATCTTTTTTTATAAAAATGTAATAACATTATAAACAATCGTGTCATTTTACACACTTAAAATATAATATACATGATTTTAATAAATAATTATCATCGAATATATCTTTATTGACATGTACCGTGTAATATTAATAGTATGTATAATACGATCGATCTAATATTATACTATATAGATCGATCGAATTATTCAATTGCATATATAATTAATGCAATCTCCTTATTTTTTTAAAGATACCGCATGGTTGCTTTCCTTATTTGAGAATCACAAATAATACTAATTGATCGGTAATTATATTTATTTCCCTTAAAAATCAAAAGCCCGAGGGACTAAAAATCCCCTTGGAAATATACCAAGGGTAATCAACAAGGGGATTTTGATACTCCTTTAAATATTGAGGGAATTTGGAGGCCCTCGGTATTTGGGAAATTAATAAGAGAGAAAAAATTTTAAAAAAAATATAATAACATTAAAATAAACAATATAATGTCATTTTATACACTTAGAATGTAATTAACATGATTTTAATATATAATTATCATCAAATATATTTTTATTGACATGAATCGTGTAATATTAGTATGTATGATATGATTGATCTTATGCTGTACTATATAAATCGATTGAATTATTTAATTGCATATTTAATTATGCAATCTCCTTATTTTTTATTTAAATATGTCACGTGGTTGCTTTCCTTGATTTAGAGTTACAAAAATACTAATTGCTCATTTTCTAATGATTTTTTAATTTTCTTAAAAAATATAAAAAAAATTGAGGGAAATAGATTGACCTAGTAACACCGAGGAGATTTTGATTCCTGTTGGTAATAAAGAGGGCATTTGGTATCCCTAGGTATTTTGAAAATAAAAAATATTAAAAAAAATGTAATAACATTAAAATAAATCATATATTGTCATTTTACACACTTAAAATGTAATTAAAATAGTTTTCGTATATAATTATTATCGAATATTTTTATTTACATGTATGTGTAATATTAATAATCTGTATGATTAGAATCGATCTTATGTTATACTATATAGGTCGATCACATTATTCAATTGCATATGTAATTAATGCAATCCTTTTATTTTAAAAATACCACATGGTTGCTTTTCTTGTTTTAAAATCACAAAATACTAATTGATTGATAATTAAGTTTTTTAGAGTTTTTTTAAAATAAAATAAAAAAAATGATGGACATAGATTGCCCTTGGTAAAATATCAAGAGGACTCCAAATTCCCTCTGTAATACGGAGGGGATTTCGCTTCATCTCAAATAACGAGGACATTTGAGCGCTCTCAATATTTTGGATATTAACAAAATATAATACATTAAAATAAATCATATAATGCATTTTAAACACTAAAATTGTAATTAACATGATTATAATATATAATTATCATTGAATATATATTTATTGACATGTATCGTGTAATACTAATGATGTATATGATACATTTGTTCTTATGTTACACTACATAGATCGATCGAATTATTCGGTTGCCTATGTAATTAATGCAATCTTGTTATATTTTTAAAGATACCACATGGTTTATTTTCTTGTTATAAAATAAAAAATAAAAAATTATCAGTAATTATATATATATATTATTTTAAATAAAATACCGAGGGCCTCCAAATGGCCTTGGTAATATACCAAGGGTAGCCCTCAGTATTTCATAAAATAAAAAAATGTTATAAAACATTCAAATAAACCATATAATATCATTTTACACACTTAAAATGTAATTAGTACGATTTAATATATAATTATCATCGAATATATTTTTATTGACATGTATCGTGTAATATTAATAGTATGTATGATACGAGTGATCTTATATTGTACTATAAAGATCTATCAAATTATTCAACTGAATATATAATTAATGAAATCGTATTAATTTTTTTAATATACCCCATAGTTGCTTCTTTTGTTTAAGAATCACGTAAAATACTAATTTGATTGATAATTTTATTTTTTCTTCTTAAATTAAAAATCGAGGGAAATAAATTGACTCGGTAATACCGAGGATATTTGGTGGCACTCAGTATTTCATAATTAAAAGAATGCAATAATATTAAAATAAACCATATAGTGTTATTTTAAACACTTAAAATTTAATTAACGTGATTTTAATATATATTATCATCAAATATATTTTATGGACATGTATCGTGTAATACATAGTTACTATGATACGATTGATCTTATGTTTTACTATATAGATCGATAGAA
The DNA here is from genome assembly GCA_014905375.1 of Phtheirospermum japonicum. NCBI lineage: Eukaryota > Viridiplantae > Streptophyta > Magnoliopsida > Lamiales > Orobanchaceae > Phtheirospermum > Phtheirospermum japonicum. The sequence continues at coordinate 733,289 of BMAC01000402.1, forward strand.
TTATTCAATTGCATATGTAATTAATGCAATCTAGTTATTATTTAAAGAACCAAATAGTTGCTTTCCTTGTTTAATAATCATAAGAATACTAATTGATCGGTATAAATTTTTTAATTTATTTAAGAAATATAAAACCGAGAGAAATAATTTGCACTTGGTACAATTCGAAGGCATTTGAAGGCCCTCATTATTTCAATAATTAAAGAATAAATTAAATAAATTTAAAAAATATATAATAACATTAAACTAAACCATATCATGTGAGTTTACTGAATCAGACTTTTTCGCTCAAAAAAATAAAATAAAAGCTCGTCCGCAAGAGAACGGAGCTATTGTAGGCGATAAGCTGACTCGAGTCGAATCACGAGGAATTGCAATCGGCGTCTATAAATGTTTGTTCAACAATCCTATAACTAAACACACGATCCATATTCAAGAAGGGTTTCTACAACTACAAACTTGAAAAGCAGGTATGCAGATATTAAAACCTAAATGAAAGCATTATAAACTAAAATTTATAAACGAGAAAACAAAATTACTTAAGCAAGTGAATAAAAGTAATTCGTACTTGAATACTAACTAAAATAAGTCGAACTAACATTCAAACTTTGAAAACCAAATCAAAAGCAAATTACAATCGAGGGAACTTATAGTTCATAAGATATACGCAGCAATCAAACAAACTTCAGCGACGAACAATGAAGTAAAATGACGAACGTAATAGAAATGGAAGAGCGACGTGATCATCTACCGAAATCTTCAAAGCAATTGCAATCGAATGATACTTGAGGTTCTAAACGTCTGAGGAACCTTGCCCCCTAGGTTTCTGGTGTTTAAATGAAGAAAACCACCGGTATTTATAGATTTTTCCAATAAAAACCGCCCAACCGCAGGTGCGTCGACCGATGCGTACCGAGCGTCGATGTCGACGTGAGTCAGGATGCTCGTGTCGACTAGCAGTGCGTCGACCAACTCGTGCACGGATCGACGCGACTGTAAGTTACGTCATCAAATGCATCGATCGACGGAGCTAGGATCGATGCTACTGAAGCTATGCGACGACATAGCGTCGACCGACGCGGGCGTCTCCCGGCGTCGACGCGGCACTGGCTGTGGGCATCGACAGCACGTCGTGCGTCTCGTCATCTTCGTCTTGAAGCTGAAACTAGAAATTAAGCAAAATTAGATTATATCATATAAAATAAAGTGGAAACACATTAAACACCGAACGAAACAAAAAAACATCAAAAGGAAGAAAAATGACAAGATAAACCTAAACACCCTAAAAATATACAACGCACGATGCAATAACACACGAAAATCATATACAAATATGTACAAACCAACTCCCCCACACTTAGCTTTTTGCTTGTCCTCAAGCAAAATCTAATCTAGACGTAGACAAGAGAAAGCTAATTACTCGATGACTTAATCACTAATGCATTCAAATGATTCAAGAAATTAATGCATTAAATCGACTAAAAACTCAACTAAAAGGACGACACGATAACGTTGAGATAAGAGATTTAGACTAACTTCCGATGACCTAAAAGTAACGAGTTGACCTCCATGTATGTCACCCATCCATGCCTCGGTCCAAGTCTATCCCTGCTCAAACCATCAAATCGTCACCGACTAGCCCAGTCATCTATACACCTCTTTAACAATACAATCTAAGAAATAAAAATAAAAACAACAATACAAACACTTAACTTGTACAAGGTTTTCTCTTCTTGTACTTATTCTTTCGTTTTCTTTTCTTTTTCTTTTTTTTTTAATAAAAGTACCCATAAAGATGAGGTACAAAACAAGCATAATATACACACATCAAAAGCGAGAGTTCATTGACTCCTATCTTATGTTGCTAAGTACAACTGATAAAATTCTTCAATAACGCACGTGGATTTTTAACGTCTCCAAAAATTTAAAATGAAAATTACATAAAGTCCTATAGAGTTTAACTGAAAACGGGGCTAGTAAAGAGTATTCGACTCATTGGAACGAAACAAGAATAAAACAAGAGACAAGACACTTCATAGACTATTTACACTTCATTCCCCACAATTACACTATCGTTCGAACGAAAGTCTAAATATCCTAACCAAAGCATCTAACCACGTCACTTCGTCAAGGTTCCAGTCAATAACAATACACACAACTCAAATCAACCACAAGCAAGCATACAAAAATTTACTAACCAAACCAAGGATAACCCCCCCCCCCCCCCCCCCACCCCCCACACTTAAACCTTACAATGCCCACATTGTATAAAATGAAAAATTAAGCTAAGTATGGTAAAAGGTAAGAGAAAGAGATACGTCCCTGAAATTGCACTTGTGGTGATGAGTTGAGCGTCGACAATCGTCCAACGGGTCTCAATATGAGGGGAAACTGAAACAAACAAAAACAAAAACACACAAAAGCATATAAGGTGAAAAAGCTTGGGTTGCCTCCCAAGAAGCGCTTATTTAATGTCACTTAGCTTGACGTGATTGCACCGTCTACGTTGAGAAATGAGAGTCACTATCTCCTTATCTTGAAGCAATCCCGAACCTTGGAAATACGGCTTCACTCGATGGCCGTTCACTTGAAAACTTTCGTTGGTCTTTTCATTGACCAAATTCACAACTCCATATGGCAACACTTCTTCAACCAAAAACGGACCACTCCATCGAGATTTGAGTTTTCCGGGAAACAATCAGAGACGAGAGTTAAACAAAAGAACTTGCATACCGGCTCGAAGATCTTTAGCAATGATCTTTTTGTCATGTTGGGCCTTCACCTTCTTTTTATAAATATCCGCGTTATCGTAGGCCTCATTACGCATTTCATCAAGTTCCTCAATTTGTAGTCCCCGTGTAGCACCAGCCCGTGTCAAATCATAATTCACTGCACAAATCGCCCAATAAGCTCGATGCTCCATCTCGACCGGAAGGTGACATGCCTTGCCATAGACCATCCGATAGGGGCTCGTCCCTAGAATTGTCTTGTATGCCTTTCGATTTGCCCAAAGAGCATCACTGAGCTTAGCTGACCAATCCTTACGATTTGGCTGAACGGTCTTCTCCACAATTGCCTTGATTTGTCTATTGCTTGTCTCCACTTGGCGTTTGCGGATGATATGCCGTGGCCACCTTGTGTTTCACTCCGTATTTTGCCATCAATTTCTCGAAAGACCGGTTGCAAAAATGTGCACCCCCATCACTAATGATTGCCCGTGGAAACCCGAACCTACCAAAAATATGCTCTTGAATGAACTTTAGCACGACTTTTGCATCACACGTTCTCGTGGGAATAGCCTCGACCCACTTAGACACATAGTCAACGACAACCAAAATATATTCATACCCAAAAGATGCCGGAAATGGTCCCATAAAGTCGATGCCCCACACATCGAAAATCTCCACGACTAAATTGCTTTTTTGCGGCATCTTGTCACGTTTGCCAATGTTTCCCAAGAGCTGGAATCGATCACATATCTTAGCGAACTCATGCGCATCTCTAAATAGTCTTGGCCAATAAAACCCTGATTGGAGGACCTTGTAAGCCGTCTTATGACCTCCAAAATGGCCACCACACCGCTGATCGTGGCAAAACGAGAGAATACTCTGTTGTTCCTCTTCGGGGATGCATCTTCGAATAGGTCTATCTTTCCCGAACCGAAAAAGAAACGGGTCATCCCAAAAATAATCCCTGCACTTAGAAAGAAATCTCTTCCTCTCTTGGAAGGATAAATTGGCATTTACGTGGCCACAAGCAATAAAGTTAACAATATCGGCAAACCATGGAGTATTATGTGAATAAATAGCACATGTCAACTCATAAGGAAAAACATCATTCAAACAACCAAATTCACTCACTCCCTCTTTATCTAGTCGGGACAAATGGTCCGCAATCACATTTTCACAACCTTTTCGATCCCTTATTTCAACATCAAATTCTTGTAACAAAAGTATCCACCGAATCAACCGCGGCTTACTTTGGGTTTTATTAAAAAGATATCGAAGAGCCGCATGATCACTATGGACGACCACCTTTGAACCAATAATATAAGGACGAAATTTCTCCAAAGAAAATAACACAGCCAAAAGTTCTTTTTCGGTGGTTGTATAGTTCCTTTGAGCCTCGTTTAACATAAGACTCGAGTAATAAATGACTCGAAGGAGACTATCCACACGTTGACCCAAAACGGCCCCCACGGCGTCATTCGACGCATCACACATAATTTCAAAGGGAAGGGACCATTTTGGGGCAATGACCACCGGGGCCGTGGTTAACTTTTTCTTAAGCAAATCGAAAGCATACAAACACAATTCATCAAAAACAAATGGAACATCACTACTTAACAAATGACAAAGCGGGCGACTAATTTTAGAAAAATCCTTAATAAATCGCCGGTAGAAGACAACATGTCCAAGAAAACTACTAATACCCTTAACGTTCGTGGGAGGTGGCAAACTTTCAATAACATCAACTTTGGCCTTATCGACCTCCAGACCATTACTCCACATAACATGACCAAGTACAATACCACTTCTAACCATGAAATGACTTTTTTTCCCAACTTAACGTTAAATGACTATCTAGACAACGTTCAAGCACTTTAGACAAATTTTCAAGACATGAAGCAAAAGAAGAACCAAAAACTGAAAAATCATCCATGAATACCTCAAGAAAATCATCTATCATGTCCGTGAAAATGGAAAGCATGCAGCGTTGGAAAGTCGCCGACGCATTGCATAGTCTGAAAGGCATCATACGGAAAGCAAAGGTCCCAAATGGACAAGTAAACGTCGTCTTCTTTTGATCCTCCAGTGCGATGGCAACTTGATAGTACCCGGACAACCCATCGAGAAAATAGTAATATTGGTGTCCGGCCAACTTGTCAAGTAATTGGTCGATGAATGGTAATGGGAAATGATCCTTCCGTGTGGCGGCATTATGCTTTCGGAAGTCAATACACATTCGCTATCCCGTAGTCAACCGTGTCGGCACAATCTCCCCTTTGTCATTCTCAATAATTGTGATCCCACCCTTCTTAGGTACAACATGGACGGGGCTCACCCATTCGCTATCGGGTGCAGCGAAGATGATCCCTTCGTCGATCAACTTCAAGATCTCCTTCTTCACAACCTCCATTAGAGTAGGATTCAAATGGCGCTGACCTTCTCGAACTGGATTTGCTCCTTCTTCCAGCACAATATAATGCATGCATGTGGGTGGACTTATCCCCTTTATGTCTCCCAAAGTCCAACCAATAACTCCTTGGAATTTTTTAAGGACACCAATTAATGCTTCTTCTTCAGCTTCGGCTAGTTCGGCAAAAATGATCACTGGCTTCTTCTCGCCTTCCTCAAGGAAGACGTACTTGAAATAACTTGGAAGAGGTTTAAGCTCGGATTTCGGCTCAATATCTGGTTTCTCAGTTTCAAGCTCACAAAGGTCAATCACCCCCTCAGAATTAGGCTCAAGCCAATCGTCTTCCTCGGCGAGCCAAGAGTCATCAGAATGATCGAGAATGTTATAGAGTCCTTCTCAAACTTGTCTTGCACAATGAAATCAATAGAATCCACAAAAGAACACTCGGCGTTCATGGACGAAGATGGAGTAGCATGGAAATCATGTATAGAAAATGTGACTGATTCGTCCAACACGGACAAAGTCATGCCCCCATTCTTCACACCAATCAACGTGTTGGTCGTAGCCATGAAGGGTCGACCCAACAAAATTGTATGCTCTTGGTTATCATCTCGAACTTCACCCACGTCTAAAATCACAAAATCAACGGGTACGATAAGGTTTCTAACTTGTACAAGGACGTCCTCAACAATCCCCTTCGGGTACCTTACCGACCGATCTGCTAATTGAAGTCGCATCTTTGTCGGCTTAAGAGCACCTAAATCAAACTGCTCAAAAATAGACGAAGGCATTAAAGTGATCCCCGCCCCAAGGTCAAGCATACCCTGGGTTTCTTTTCCATTTCCCAAGGTAATTTTTATACAAAAACTCCTGGGGTGACTTTCTTTTGGGGGAAGGGAATTTCGTAAGATGACGCTCGCCGCATTTGAAATACAAATTTTTTCATTTTCAGAAAATTTTCTTTTTTTTGATGCCAAGTCTTTGAAGAACTTGACATATGCGGGAATGTTTCTTATAATATCAAGCAAAGTCAAATTAACATTAACTTTGGAAAGCATGTTATAAAGATCAAGAAATTGCTTATCTTGCTTTTCCCCTCGAAGACGACTAGGATATGGAATGGGAGGCCGATATGGATTAGAAGCTTTGTGAAGAGTCTTCTTAGGCTCGACTTCCTTTTCAACATTATTCAGCGACTCGGTAATAGTTGTCTCCTCGCCTTCTTTCTCATTCGGTTTGTTGCTTTCGCCATTGGTTTGATCTTGTGATTGGTTAGAGATTTCATCGGGAGATGCAACTTTATTATCTACAACAAGCCCACTTCTTGGCACAGTGATTGCTTGAGCTTGTGAGGATTGACTTGGCAACTTGCCTTGCTCGTTCTTTCCTACTTTCTTGGCGAGTTGGCCAAGGGTTGTCTCAAGTTTATCCATCCGTTTGTCATTAAGCTGCAAATTTGACTCAGTGTGTTGCATAAACGTACGCAAAGTCTCCTCGAGTGTTGGTGAAACGAGTGCTTGAGTCGGTGGAGGTGGAGGCAATGGTACTTGACCTTGTCCTTGCGGTTGTGATTGTTGCATTGGTCGAGTTGAGAATGAAAATTGACCCTGTCCCCATTGTTGTTGATATGGTTGTTGGGGAACAAAGTTATTTTGTGGCCTTTAGTTCGGTATCGGATTCGCCGCATTATTAGGATTTGACCATGAGAAATTTGGATGATCTCTCCACCAATAAGGTTTATTATTGCGTTGGTTAGGGTTTTGATACCCTTGCCCAACTGGATTTATTTGATAACCTTGAACAGCGAATGCTTGTTCGTTGGTTCCTCCAGTCTGCTCGAACGTCATTTGGCATACATTCGCGCCATGTCCATACACTCCACAAATGCCACACGTTTCTAATGATGGACACATGCCTTGAGATAAAAGCTTGTTTTGAGTTTGCAGCGAGGCCACTTGTCTTGTTAACTCGATTAGTATCTGTGTATCATCAGGGGATGAATATGACATCTCGATTTCATGAACAGCTACCTTCCTTGACCGCGAGCTTTTCTGTTGAGAATTGTAGCTTATTGACTCGCATATATCCCAGACTTCTTGAGTGGTTCGTGATACAATCTCTCCCCCTGCTGCATTGTCCACCATATACTGAAAAGTAAGAATAAGCCCATCATAAAAGAATTGATTAACGAGGTCGGGTGGATAATGATGATGTGGGCATTGTGTCAATAATTCTTTAAAACGTTCTCAAGCTTCATGGAATGTTTCTCCCTCTGTTTGATTGAATGACGCTATTTTAACTCGGAGTTGAGCCATTGTTTGATTCGAATAATACTTCCCCATGAAACGATCATACACCATATCCCAATTTGTAAGAGAATCAGGCTCCAATGACAAAAACCAAGTCTCCGCTTTGTCCTTTAACGTACACGGATAACATCTCATCTTCAACTAATCTTCACAAAGTCCTTGCAACGGAAAGGTTTGGATGACCGAGTAAAATTTCCGGATGAATGTTATCGGATCTTCGTTTAGACGCCCTTGGTAAGAAGGCAAAAGATTGAAATGGACGGCCTTGAGTTCATAATCTCGGGCCGCTGGACCTAGACGAATGCATGATGTAGATGGACCAATCACAGGTCAAGCAAATTCATGCATACGAGCCGGCTGAGGCTCATGTTGATGGAACGGCCTGTTAAGTGGCACATACGGGCCTCAAGGATGATATTGTTGTTGTTGATGAAAGAAATAAGGCACTTGTGGCTGATTCAGTTGCATGCCTTGATTATTAACTTGATGATTGAAATGATCTTGATTAAACGGTGGTGGATTGGGTATGTTGTTTTGTTCATCTCGAGTTTCCAGCTGGTTCGGTTCTATAGGATTTGTTCTGGATGAAGCCATCGATGATTCTGCTATCGATGTTAATCTTGCTCGATTTACCCGATGAATATTGTCGATCAAAGGTACTACTTCTCCACCAAAGGACCTACGTCCTTGCATTCACTAACAAACAATTAAAACTGTCGAGACAAAAGAACACAAAACTTAAACAAACTAAACTAAACATATACAAACAAACATTTTAGACAGCCTTTGCAATTCCCCGGCAACGGCGACAAATTCTGAATCGAACTTTTGCGCTTAAAAAAAAAAAAGCTCGTCCGCAAGAGAACGGAGCTATTGTAGGCGATAAGCTGACTCGAGTCGAATCACGAGGAATTGCAATCGGCGTCTATAAATGTTTGTTCAACAATCCTATAACTAAACACACGATCCATATTCAAGAAGGGTTTCTACAACTACAAACTTGAAAGCAGGTATGCAGATATTAAAACCTAGTTGAAAGCATTATAAACTAATATTTATAAAAGAGAAAAAAAAATTACTTAAGCAAGTGAATAAAAGTAATTTATACTTGAATGCTAACTAAAATAAGTCGAACTAACATTCAAACTTTAAAAACTAAATCAAAAGCAAATTACAATTGCAGGGAACTTATAGTTCATAAGATATACACAGTAATCGAACAAACTTCAGCAACGAACAACGAAGTAAAATGACAAACGCAATTTAAATGGAAGAGCGACGTGATCATCTACCGGAATCTTCAAAGTAATTGAAATCGAATGATACTTGAGGTTCTACACGTCTAAGGAACCTTGCCCCCAAGTTTCTGGTGTTTAAATGAAGAAAACCACTGGTATTTATAAATTTTCCAATAAAAACCGCCCAACCGCAGGTGCATCGACCGACGCGTGCCGAGCGTCGACATCGACGCGAGTCAGGATGCTCGCGTCGAGTAGGCAGTGCGTCGACCGACGCGTGCACGGGTCGACGCGACTGCAAGTTGCATCGTCAAGTGCGTCAATCGACGGAGCTAGGATCGACGCTACTGAAGCTATGCGTCGACCTAGCGTCGACCGATGCGGGCGTCTCCCGGCATCGACACGGCACTGGTTGTGGGCATTGGCAGCACGTCATGCGTCTCGTCATCTTCGTCTTGAAGATGAAACTATAAATTAAGCAAAATTAGATTATTTCATATAAAATAAAGTAGAAACACATTAAACACCGAACGAAATGAAAAAACATCAAAAGGAAGAAAAACGACAAAAAGATAAACCTAAACACCCTAAAAACACATAACGCACGATGCAAAAACACACGAAAATCACATACAAATATGTACAAATCATTTACTCACTTAAAATATAACTAATATGATTTTAATATATAATTATCATCCAATATATTTTTATAGACATGTATTGTGTAGTATTAATAGTATGTAAGATACGATCAATCTTATGTTATACTGTACAAATCGATCGAATTATTCAATTACATATGTAATTAATGCAACCTTGTTATTTTTTTTTGAAAATACCCCATGATTGATTTCATTGTTTAAGAAACACAAAGAATATTCATTGATCTATAATTATATTTTTTTGATCTTTTTTAAACAAATAATTGAGGGTCTCCAAATGCCCTCTCTAATATACGGAGGGCATTTGGTGGCCCTCGGTATTCGAAAAATTATATATATATATATATATATATATATATATATATATATATATATATATATATATATATATATATATATATATATATATATATATATATNATATATATATATATATATATATATATATATATATATATATATATATATATATATATATATATATATATATATATATATATATATATATAATATTAAAATAAACCATATAATGTCATTTTTCACACTTAAAATGTAATTAACATGATTTTAAAATAATAATCATCGAATATAGTTTTTTGACATGTATCCTGTTATATTAATTGTTTGTATGTGTAACGAACCAAACAATATACCACCTTAGTAATAATATAAATAAATAAAAAATCTCTCACATTCTGTTTGTTAAAACTTGCTACATTGATAGACTTAATAAAACTAAACTTTATACAAAAAAAAACAAAAAACAAAAAACTAATAAGTGGTAACCCTAGCCAACGAGCCACTCTTAACTGGGAGGATCAAGATCAGGGTCACTTTCATAACGTCGATATCTGGAGAGTTTAGTTTTAAAACAAAAGAGAGCGTGAGGTAAAAGATTTCAATGAGGGAAAGCAAAAAAAAATGCAATTTTTTGAAATATAAAATTGACAAGTGTTGAGGAGATAATTTTTATAAGATATTGACTCAAACTTTTGTGCACCCCGTTTTAATAAATAATTTAAAAGCACGTCAGTTTGCTCGCAAGTGTACGAGGTAACTGTAGGGTGATGAGTTTGACTCGAGTCGTATCTCTCGAGGAAACAACTGTTCGGTCTTAGCAATGTTTTTCTCGATTACGAATAACATACATGTACATTTGGGGGTTTGAAAAGATTGATTCGATCATTATAAACTAAGACGATAATTTAAACTAATTAAACTAATTGCTTAACTAGATTACCAATTACGAATTAAGCAGTATATTAAAGCTATTTTAAACTAATTATTCTAAATTAACAACTAAGAGTAACGACTAAATTATCGATTATAGCTACGAAGATTTAGAGCTAATTAACGTAACTAAAACATGAATTTAAGAATCTAATGCTAACATACGAGTCACACCAATCCACGAACATTAACTAAGCATGAACCAAATCGCATAAATAAACTAAATTAATCAATATCCGAAATACGAGCATGAAGCGATTAAGCTAACTAAATTAATCTAGCATTAACTACGAAATTAACTAAGCAATTAACTAAGAAATTAACTAAAAGTTTAGAATACTTATTGTAACTACGAAAAGCAATGAAAGGCTCCAGCTATTTCGGAGTTTGGACGCTGATCTTGGGTGAAAATGGACTCTCGAGCGCGAAACCGGTGTTTCGGATGCGTAGAACTTCGATCCTTGATCCGCGTTTCCAAATCTTGTTATAAGACGTGGATTTATTATTTTTATGAGCTAAAATACTCTATAATGGTGTTGGGTTCTCTCCTCTCCTGTGTGTGTCTCTCAAAATCCGAAGAAATGAGGTTTTTATAGATATTAGGAGTCTTGGCGCACAAGAAACCCTAATTTCCGAAATCTGGGCCGTCGCGTCGACGGAGCGTCGACTGACGCGAGCAGGCGCTCGACGGATGTCGGCAGTCTTGGTCGTCAGCGCTCGGCATGTGCGGTCGGCAGGGTGCGCGCGTCGTTGGCAGGTGCGTCGACATTGTGCGTCGACATTGACGCTTCAGAACATAGCGTCGACCTTGGTGCGTCGACGTCGACGCTTCAGAGCATAGCGTCGACATTGTGTCGACCTTGGTGCGTCGACGTCGACGCTTCAGAGCATAGCGTCGACATTGCGTCGACCTTGGTTCGTCGACGTCGACGCTTCAGAGCATCGCGTCGGCAGAGTGTCGTTCTTGCGTCGACTGACGCGAGCATGGTATATATATATATATATATATATATATAATATATATATATATATATATATATATATATATATAGTATATATATATATATATATATATATATATTGATGCAAAAATCTTTATAAATTCTATTTGTCTACTTCGTATGCTTCGCTTGGATAATAAAAAAATTTGGTGCTTCGGTTGCTTATGTGTCATTCGAGCCTAATATATACATAATTTAATATTTTCTTTTATTGTATCTTGCCTAATTTAATATTTTATTTTTATTATATTTAGCCTAACTTAATAGTTTTCTTTTATTATATTTTGTCTAATTCAATAATTTTCTTTTATACTCCTAATATAAAAATATAAATAAGTCATATATAATTAGTAGAAAAAATCTAAATTAATTATTTTAATTAAAAGATAAATTACATATGAAATAATTTTAATTACAAAAAAAACTTATTTATGAAAATAATTAAATAAATTGTATTTATAATAAAAGTTGAAATAATTTATTTTGAAATTTTAAATATTCTGTATAGGTAAATTATGATATATTTGCAATAATTGGAGTATGTAACTAAATATTTAGTAATGAACTCAATCTAAATATAAAAAAATAAAATTATATAATAATAATTAATTAATATTTATTAGACAATGGCACAATGCGAGAAGGCTTGAGAGTATGACACCTTTTGAATTTTTCAAAGTATGTAACTATAATTATTAACAAAATTAATCTAAACATAAAAATATAAAATGAGTTAATAATAATTAATTAATATAGATTAGAGACGGGTTGAAAATGTGACATCTTTTGAATTTTTATAAGTATGTAAATATAATTATTAATGAATTAATCTATAAAAAATTGAAAGAAATGTATTCTCAACCCGTGCCCTGTTCAATTTATTAATTATTATAATTATTATTAATTTATATTTTAATGTTT
>BMAC01000402.1:745816-830310 GCA_014905375.1 Phtheirospermum japonicum
TATGTAAATATAATTATTAATGAATTTAATCTAAACATTAAAATATAATATTAATTAATAATTATAATAATTAATAAATTGAACAGGGCACGGGTTGAGAACACATCATTTCAATTTTTTATTTTAAATTTAAAATTTTGTAATTTTCACAAATATTTTTTATATTTTTTTTATAAATCCCGTGTAATACACGAGTGTTAAACTAGATATTATATTATAATTATATTTAAATATATATATATATATATATATATATAGGATTGGGTTCAAATGAGAACCCGTCATTATATGCTGAACCTAGGGACTCATCCTGGCCTTAGATCTAATATTGCACAGTGCAATTATATGTCCAGGTTCATTGTGCTTTTTACACAGTACTGTAGTGCTAAAATCAGTCCAGATTTTTTAATTTAATTTAATTATATATATATATATATATATATATATTATATATATATATATATATATTACATTTTAAAACATGCAATATGTATCTTAAATTGTAGATCTTGAGAATGTGATTAATTTGATATATATTTCATTCAAAACGAATAAAATTTGAAAAAGTTATGGTTTGTTGAAGATTTGAGTTTCATTTCAAATTTTTGAATTTGCAGTTTATAGACGAAATTTGCGATGCTTTTTGTATACAATTGTAGTGTTTTTTTTCTTAATCTATTGTGCTTTCTAAAGAACAATGTAGTGCTCTTTGTAAACGTTGATATATGTCCAAAATACCATTTTTAATTAATTAATGCATTTTTTTACATTATTACCATGCTGACATGTCATGATCTCAACCATCAAGATTATTCAATCTAATGGTCAAGATGAGTCCCTAGGTTCATATATAATGACGGGTTCTCATTCTTATAAAAATTCAAAAGATGTCACATTTTCAACCCGTCTCTAATCTATATTAATTAATTATTATTAACTCATTTTATATTTTTATGTTTAGATTAATTTTGTTAATAATTATAGTTACATACTTTGAAAAATTCAAAAGGTGTCATACTCTCAAGCCTTCTCGCATTGTGCCATTGTCTAATAAATATTAATTAATTATTATTATATAATTTTATTTTTTTATATTTAGATTGAATTCATTACTAATATTTAGTTACATACTCCAATTATTGCAAATATATCATAATTTACCTATACAGAATATTTAAAATTTCAAAAATAAATTATTTCAACTTTTATTATAAATACAATTTATTTAATTATTTTCATAAATAAGTTTTTTTTGTAATTAAAATTATTTCATATGTAATTTATCTTTTAATTAAAATAATTAATTTAGATTTTTTTACTAATTATATATGACTTATTTATATTTTTATATTAGGAGTATAAAAGAAAATTATTGAATTAGACAAAATATAATAAAAGAAAACTATTAAGTTAGGCTAAATATAATAAAAATAAAATATTAAATTAGGCAAGATACAATAAAAGAAAATATTAAATTATGTATATATTAGGCTCGAATGACACATAAGCAACCGAAGCACCAAATTTTTTATTATCCAAGCGAAGCATACGAAGTAGACAAATAGATTATAAGGATTTTGCATCAATTATATATATATATATATATATATATACTATATATATATATATATATATATATATATATATATTATATATATATATATATATATATATATATATATATCTTTAACACTCGTGTATTACACGGGACTTATCAAAAGATAAATATAAAAAATATTTGTGATAATTACTGAAATTAAAATCTAAAATAAAAATTAAAATAATGTAATCTGAACCCGTGACTTGTACATGTCTAATGTGTTTATTAATTATTATAAATATGAAATAATTCTGTATTTGATGTTTAAGTTAAATTCATTAATCTTAGTTACATACTTACAAAAATTGAAAAGGTTTCAATTCTAAACCGTGTCTAATATCTATTTTATTAATTATTTTATATATTAATGTTTAAAATAATTCATTAATAATTATTAGTTATACTATGAGATACTCAAAATATGTCATACTCTCAACCCGTGTTGCATTGGTGTCTAATCAATATTTATTAATTATTAGTATATACTTTAATATTTTTATGGTTAGATTGAATACATTACTAATATATAGTTACATATTTAGATTATTGTATTAACACATATTTGACCTATATAGAATATTTGAAACTCCAAAAATAAAAATATTTTAAATTCTATTATCAATTAAACTTATTTAATTATTTTCACAGTAAAGTTTTTTTAATTAAAATTATTTTGTATGTAGTTTGTCTTTTAATTAAAATAACTAATTTAGATCTTATCTACTAATTATATATGACTTATTTATATTTTCATATTAGGAGAATCAAAGGAAAGTATTGAATAAGGAAAAAATATATTAAAAGAATTAAACTAGGTAAGATACAATAAAAAGAAAAGTATTAAATTAGGTAAACATTAGGCTCGGATGACACATAAGCAAACGGAGCACCATAATTTTTTATTTGACAAACGAAGCATACAAAGCAAATACATAAGTTAGGAGGATTTTGCATTAATATATAGAGTGATTATAAAAAAAATATAATGTATAATAAAATAATATCTAAGATTCTCAGATACTTGGAAGAGAAACTAATAATCTTCGATTCTTAATAGTATAATAAAGATGCTGGCCTCGATTCTTGAACTTAGAAGTTCAAAATGTAAGGTTATAATTTCGGATATGCCTTGAATAGGAGAATATTATAATGGAGTTATGGTGCGAATTTGAAATCATTTAGAAGTTGTTTGACTCATTTCAGCTCAAAAACAAGAAAGTTGTACGTTTTTTTTA
Source organism: Phtheirospermum japonicum (assembly GCA_014905375.1). Classification (NCBI taxonomy): domain Eukaryota; kingdom Viridiplantae; phylum Streptophyta; class Magnoliopsida; order Lamiales; family Orobanchaceae; genus Phtheirospermum; species Phtheirospermum japonicum. The sequence goes on from BMAC01000402.1 coordinate 748,652, forward strand.
AAAAATTAATAAAGTAACTGGGGTCAAAGTGAGATTTTAAGAACTTTTGAAAAGTTTTGTGGGTTAATCTGAAGTTTTGAAGACTCTGATTTGGGGTTAATTCGAAATATATCAAAACATAATTTCAGGGGACTAAATTGAAATAAAGTGTTCAAACTGAATTTTTCAAAATCTTCAATTGGGTCAAAAACTCTATCTAATTCTCAAAAGCATACCCCTAAACTTCTAACCCATTTTGTTTGAACCCCTAAACTTTTTAAACCTCTTGCCATGCCCGTCTCCTCCCCTCATCGGCCCAGCCCCTCTCCGGCGACCACCGCAACAACAGATGTCACTGATACACACCTTAAACTCTTGCTACAACTCACACACCCATGCCGTACAAAATTAAATGCACATCCCACACATAGTCGCAAAATAACCTTTGAAGCTGAAATTACAGACTAGAAAAATGTTGCTTGCGAAAAAGGGCTTTTAATTAAAATAAAGTTCATAAAATTTCGAGAGTTCGAAAGGCCGGAACGGGCGATCGCCGGTGAGCGGCTGTTTGTGGTCCTATCACGACTTCTACAGCATCGGTTTATATATTTAAATGGATAATTAAATGATACTTGTCAATCCTAACAATCTGATATATAAAACAACAATTTTGGATTTGTCGTTCGCCAGAAATTGGCCGTCAAAGTTCGACGGCGCCGACCGAATTGTGACAACACACAGAAAACTCGTTGGTGTTTTGCCAATGATCCAGACCTCCGATTGTCGATCTCGAGGTGCCGTTGGAAACCTTACTAAACTGTCTATACATTATCTAAATTCTATTATGATCTGAAGGGTGGGTTTTTGTCAGGACTTCGACGAAGTTTATGGTTTGTGCACCTACTTTAATGACGCAAGAGTCGACTCAAAAACACTCATGGCTATAGGAAATGAATATTTGGCTATGATTGGCTCATTTGTAATTTATAGTGGCTAATATATATGGATATGGCTGGAATAAGGGTTTTTTCTGTGCCTTAACGTTATTTTCAAAGCTCAATACACACAGCGATTTCAAAAAGATCTCAAAAAAGAACTCACTCAAGTACATGCAATGACGATAAATACTCAGGCTACTAACTGGCTTTTGCACGAAAAGTTTTGAATTGACGCTGCTTTTAGGTTTTGCGAAATCAATTGCGTCCAAATACCATTTTACAATATATAAATAATAATTTTGAAAACTTATGCACTTATGCACACTCAAAGATAAGAACCTCAAATCATACTTGGTTAACTTCGACAAGCAAGCCAGACAAACACAATTCAGCTTAGAAATAGCAATTAAACACGAGAAGTTACTAATTATTACAGGCCATAAGAATTCAAATTGTACAAATAACAAATTTCAAATCATACTCGACCCTCCCCCTCCCTCAAAATTTGGAAATCTCCGGATTGCCATAAGCACAAATAAAATTAAACGAGGTAAGGAAAAGAAAAACTTCCTTGAAAACTTAAAAAGTCGAGTCGCTCTCGTCGAAGTCGTGCAATTGGCCGTCGTCTCGATTCCCGCGATTTGAGTTGTCCCTTAACAAAAACTCCGAAAAACAAACATAACAACAAAAACAAATAATAAAAAGTGCAAACAAAGAAAATACAAACATTGTCCAACATCAAATAAAACATCAATAAAAATCACTGCCACGGTGGCATGTGATCGTGCGGACCCTGGGAGGTGGTGTCATCCAAGGGTGGAGCAGGAGCCCATCGTACCATAAATCGGGCAAAGTCAGCCATCAAACCGGTCAGCATATCCCTGTTGGCCTGGCTCGCCTCTCTTCCTCGGCGAGCCTCCTCCCGTGCCGAACTGGGCCTCTCGATGCCCCCGCCTCGCCTCCATAACAGCTATCCTAGCATTGTAGTTCGCCTCACGAGCCTCTTCGAAGGTGAGGCGTGCATCCGTCTTAGCTGCCTGGGCATCTTAATCGACGCCGGAGAGTCGGTCATAGACATTCAACTTGAACTCCCTATAAACAGACAAGTAGGCGTCAAACTCGGGCCGACCCCACTGTGATGACTCCCCGGTCAATCCATACGTGGGCCCATCATGATGCCCAGTATCCCCCTCATCGGCTACCTGCGGCTCCTCGTGAGCCACATCCTCTCCCTCGTCCTCTTCTTCTTCTCCTTCCTCGTCACTCACCCATAACTGCATTATCGCCCGTCTCTCTCCTCTTGGTCGCCCGGGGACTCAAACCATACTCTACGAAAATGACTGTGTTGATAAGCATGTGTGATGCCGTTGTCCCTCGGCGCGTACCCGCACACCTCGGCAATGCCCGTGATGAGCATCCCGTGCGACATCGGAACTGGACGTACATTGATAATCTTCTTCACACTCTTTAAGTACTTAATGATCAAGGGGTAGATTTGGACTAGTTTCCTCTGCACCACAAGGTATACAGCTCGTCCCTGTTAATCAACATCGTCTCGTCCTTAGCGATCACACAACTAGCCAAGAACCGGTACGTGGCGTATAACGCATTATCTTTCACCATCGCGAGGGGGTATTGACTCCTCCACTCATTTCTCAAATATGAAATCTCTGCCCAAAACTCCCACTCGTTATAATGATAGTCTTGTTCTCGGAGCGTTAGTCAGCCTTCAAAACCAAATATGGCCGTGATCGCCTCAGGGTTGATATTGTACTCCCGACCCCCGAATCGGCATGTCAACGTGTTATCGGCCATAATCTCAAAAGAAGTGTAAAACTCAAGCATCATTTGCTCGTAGGCCGGGACTCGAATCTGAGCCCATTGCATGCAGTTGAGGCTATTGATAAAACCCACAAACTTTTCGGCGAACGGATCGCCTTGGACTGCTTGGGACAGCCAGTAATCAACATCGATGACCACTAGATTCACAATCTGTCGGTTCAATAATAAATTATGAAGCTCGACTTCGTCGTTGTAAACCTTGAACTGTGAACCAATCGTCCTTTGCACATTTCTCTTAATATTATTCAATGAAGAGGCCATGGCGTTGGAGTCAACTTGCCGGACTACGGCTATAGTCGTGGTCGGAATGCAACCTCAGAAATAACTCTCAACTATCGAAAATCCTGAACCGGCAGAATACTTAGCGGTTAAGCCTAGCGGTAAGCCTAACCGTTACCTCTTACCGCTAAGTTGTAGAAGTACGCTAGCGGTTACTGTTACCGTTAGCATGTTTGTGTGCAGAAATCTACCGGCGGCGTTTCAAACAAATTCGACTCAAATAATCTACTCTAGATACACCTGCAATCCCAACCAATAGTTTCAATTAAGAAGAGTCAAGCCACTCTTACCCCAAAATTTTCGGATCGAGACTGGAGAGTTTTGGCAAAAAGCTCATGCCGCGGTTGAATTCTTCTTCCGTGGTTCGTCCAAGTGACAACAGAGCGTGGTGAGGATTGTGTGGTAAACTGTTGTGCGAAAAATTCTGGAAAATCGAAGGTAGCGGTGTGCGTCTTGTGTGGTTAATGGTATGAGAAAAATAACGATTAGCCCTAAAAAATTATGATTTATACTTACTTTGGGCCGGGCTTTTAATAAGTTAGTGGTAAGAGTAACCGCTAGCTTATACCGCTAGATTTTTTGCTGGTGACTAACGACGATTCTAGCGGTAAAGGATACCGCTAAGTCACCGTTAGATTGGTAAAACTGCACAATCTCACAAGAAAAATTAAAAACGTCCAAGCATAAAAAAAATTAAAATTAAAATAATAATAATAAAGGCAAAAACGTAGGAAAATAAAATTTTATTAATGCTGACTCGTGAGACTTAGACAATGAAATTAAATAAAATTGAAATTGCAATAAAATAAACTAGATAGAATAGGATGACAATCATATGTCTCGATAATAACTTAATTAAAAACTTAAATATTGCATAAATAATTAGCTAATTGAAACATCCTAAGGGTCAAGGGGAGTTTGGTCCGTCGTGCATGTTCTTGAGCTCGTCAATCTTATTGTTAGCCTCTTCCATCGTGCATAAATAATACTGCATTGCCTTCCTCAAGATTTTGAATTTGGGCTTCTAACTCGTTGACTCGGTGTTGGAGTGCGAATTTTTCTCCTCGAATCTCGTAGTTCTCATGCAGGAGGTCGAGCGCATCTCTCGATTCTTCAACCAATCCGTCCATCTTTTCCTCTAAACACTTTTGCCACATGGCAACTTTGCTTGCAAAAGAAACTTCATTCCAAAGAAGTTTCGTATTTTGAGTTGTCAGTTTCCCAATCTCCTCTCTAGCCATGATGAGTTGATCTTGAAGCTCTTCAATGGCCTTGTCATGCGTACTAGGTTCCTCCATCCCTCGTTCGAGGCTACGTTCGAGGCTACGCTTTGCTGCCTTCAGTTTTTTTTGCCCCTTTCAGTTGGGAAATTGTGTTCCTTAACCCCGCATTCATCTCCACCGTTTTCTTCAAGATATCTTCTAGTGTGTTGATCTTGAAGGTGATATTGACTTCGTCTAGTTGGAAACCATTGTTTGTGGCCTTCACCTTCTCGATTTTGCCTTGCATCTTTTCCATCTCTTCCTCGTGCTCCCTTCTTAGAATCCACCCTCGTTCGTGATTGTGGGTGGCTTGTGGAATTTTACTCATGGTGTTGGAAAAGACAGTCTTGTGTGTGGGGAGGTTTAGAATTAAAGAGAATTGTGAAATATAGGGCGTCTAAGGGGTGGTTCATATAGGAATTATTGGCTCTTGAAAATACGAGTTCTAGATCCTTCCCAGTTTTAATTAAGGTAGGAGATATTAAACTTACCTAGTTAACTTAGAACTCTCTTAAGGTAATAGATCTAGACTTAAGACTCTGCCAAAATTCGTGAAAAATAATACCATAAATTTACTTACCTAGTGGGATTAAAATTCCCAAAAATCCCAGCCCGATTCTTTCTAAACTCTGTAGAGTCGGTCATGGTAACGGTTACTCTAGCGGTAAGGGTTACCGCTAGGCATACCGTTAAAACTCTTTGTTACTCCCTAGCGGTGACTTAACGGTTAGAGTAACCGCTAGGTGCACCGTTACACCCTTTCATTTCCAGCTAGTTGTAGTTTAGCGGTTTGATCATCATCGTTACGCCCAGCCTGCTAATGATAAGAGCTAGCGGTATGGGTTACTGCTAGATTCCCAGATTAGGCGGATTTTTTTAACTATTTCTGCACATCAACATTGCGTAAACGTACCACGGCATAGACTCAATTATAAATAAAATAAAAGAAATAATGTTCAAAAAGAAACTTAAAAAGAAAGAAAATAATACACATGCTTGGGTTGCCTCCCAAGAAGCGCATCTTTTAACGTCGCTTGCTCGACGCAAATTTTAGCAATCAATTTTCAATTGGAGGCGGGTCCACAAACTTCACCACCTCACTATCTTGACTTGCTGTTATTCCATCATACAACTTCACTCTGTGGCCATTAACTTGAAATGTTTTATCCCTTTTCTCATCGTACGGAGTGACCGCTCCAATTCATTGATTTCTTTGATCAAAAATGGACCACCCCATCTTGACTTAAGCTTACCTGGAAAGAGCTTTAATCGAGAATTATAGACCAAAGCTAATTTATCTACCTCAAATAGTTTATTAAATAGTTTTTGATCGTGGCGTATCTTTGTTATCTTCTTTTTCCTCCACGCGTCATCGTAAGACTCATTCTTGATTTCTTCGAGCTCGGTCAATTCCAATTTCCAATACTTGCCCGATTCATCGTAGTTCATATTTAACTTGCAGATGGCCCAATTTGTTCGGTGCTCTATCTCAACGGGCTGATGACATGCTTTCCCATAGACGAGTCAGAAAGTACTCATACCAAGCAATGTCTTATAGGCTGTTCGATAAGCCCACAGTGCGTCATCTAGTTTCACTGTCCAATCCTTCCGATTTGGTCCAACCATTTTCTCGAAGATAGCTTTCAGCTGGCGATTGCTCGTTTCGACTTGTCCAGAAGTTTGAGGATGGTATGGTGTAGCTACCTTGTGCCGGACTCCATATTTCGTCATCAACCTCTCGAAGGCTCGGTTGCAGAAATGGCTCCCTCCATCACTTATAATCGTTTTTGGCACTCCGAATCTACTAAAAATGTTTTCTTGTAAGAATTTAAGCACGATCTCCGCATTTGCTCTTCGCGCGGTGATTGCCTCCACCCACTTGGATACATAGTCGACTCCTACTAGGATATACTCGAAGTCTCCTCTTTTGGGAAAAGGTCCCATGAAATCTATCCCCCATACATCAAAAATCTCTACCACTTGATTAGGCACTTGTGGCATCTCATCTCATTTTCCTATGTTACCGGTTCGTTGGCAGTTGTTGCATGTTTTGCAGTATTCGTATGCATCAACAAATAAACTCGGCCAATAGAATCTGGCTTGGAGTACCTTAAATGTTGTCTTCTGAGCTCCGAAATGCCCTCTATGATTGTGGCAAAATTGCAATATACTCCCCATTTCATCGTTAGGAACGCATCTTCTGTTTAACCCATCCTTGCAGTGTTTGAACACGTAAGGATCGTCCCAAAAATAATCCTTGCACTTATTTAAAAATCTCTTCCTTTCTTGGTAGGATAGGTGGTTAGGTATAATATCGCAAGCAAGATAGTTCACAATATCAGCATACCAAGAAGTGATTAATTGCTCAAGAGTATACCTATTCTCATAAGGGAATAAATCATTAATCATAATTTTTTCACTTTCATCATCCTAGACAAATGATCAGCTACAATGTTTTCACATCATCGTCTATCTTTTATTTCTACGTCAAACTCTTGCAGTAATAAGATCCATCTAATCAGACGTGGTTTGCTTTGAGGTTTAGAAAATAAATGACGCAATGCAGCATGATCCGTATGTACAATTACTTTCGCTCCAACTATATAAGGTCTAAATTTATCAAGTGAAAATACAACTGCTAATAATTCTTTTTCAGTCGTGGTGTAGCTACGTTGGGCAACGCTTAACATGTAACATGCATAATAAATAACCATAAGCAACTTATCCACACGTTGTCCTAAAATGGACCCCACCGCTTCATTTGAAGCATCACACATTATTTCAAAAGGTAAAGTCCAATCAGGGGCAACAATAACAGTAACAGAAGTAAGGCTCTCCTTAAGCTCATTAAACGCATTCATACATGTTTCATTAAAAACGAAAGGAGTATTTAAATTCAAGAGCTTACAAAGTGGACGACTAATTTTTGAAAAATATTTAATAAAACATCTATAAAAACCTTCATGACCAAGAAAACTCCTAATACCTTTTACATCACGAGGTGGAGGAAGAGTTTTAATAACATCAATTTTAGCTTTATCAACTTCCAAATTCCTATTAGAAACAACATGACCTAATACAGTACCTCTTTTTACCATAATATGGGATTTCTCCCAACTCAACGTATGATTCTTCTCAATGCAATGTTCTAAAACTTTAGACAAATCAGATAAATAATGTTCGAAAGACGAACCAAAAATCGAAAAATCATCCATAAACACTTCAAGAAAATCATCAATAAAATCAGTAAAAATTGAAAGCATACACCTTTGAAATGTTGCTGGTGCGTTGCATAAGCCGAAATGCATCCTTCGAAAAGCAAAAGTAGAGCACGTGAATGTCATCTTACTTTGATCTTCTGGAGTAATGGCCACTTGGTAATAGCCCGAAAGGCTATCCAAAAAGAAATAGAATTCGTGTCCGACAAGTTTATCGAGAAGTTGGTCTATGAACGGCAAAGGAAAGTGGTCTTTTCGAGTGGCTGCATTTAATTTTCTATAATTGATACACATACGCCATCCAGTAGGCAGTAGGTTCGGAACTATCTCGCCTTTTTCATTTTCGGTTATGGTGATGCCTCCTTTCTTCGGAACCACATGGATCGGGCTCACCCATTTATTGTCAGAGATAGGAAAAATATTCCCTTCATCCTTAAGCTTCAAAATTTCTTTCTTGAACACCTCATAAAGCATTGGCGTCAGTCTCCGTTGGTTGTCTCTTATCGGCCTCGCATCAGGCTCAAGCTCGATTCGGTGCATATAAGTAACAAGGCTTATCCCCTTGATGTCGCTGATGCTCCATCCTATGGCCTCTTTGTAGGTACTCAGCACCGAAATCAATTCTCTTTCCTCATGTCCCGCCAATGCTGAATATATGACGACAGGTTTTGTTTTGTTGGGCTCGAGGAAAACGTACTTCAAGTGATTTGGTAGTGGTTTTAACTCCCCTTTTGGCTCGAGCTCGAGTGCGTTAGCTATTTCGTATAATTCTTCATCAAAATCTTCAAATCCTTCATAATCTTCAGTAATTTCGTTTAAGTCTATTTCCAATATTTCTGCCACCCTGCTCAAAAATTCTTTGTCATCCTCGATGCTTAACTCATCTAAAATGGTGATTCCCTTTAGCTCGTGGACGCAAGATGCAATATGATCAATAAAGGAAAAATCATCGTGCATGAATGGAGAGGGAGTGTGTTTATTTTCTTTAAGCGAAAACATCACCGACTCTCCCAGAACGAATAAAGTCATTCTCTCTTTGTGCACATCAATCAGTGTATGAGAGGTAGACATGAATGGACGACCTAGAAAAATAGTATGCTCTGTGCCTTCCTTTGGATCCTCACCTACATCAAGTACAACAAAATCAACTGGAATTACAAATTCGCCGACTTATACTAACACATCTTCAACGATGCCGAGAGGTTGTCTGATCGATCGACCCACCAATTGTAGTCGCATCATAGTTGGCTTCATCGTCCCAAGGTCAAATTCTTTATATAGTGAATACGACATCAAATTAATTTCGGCACCAAGGTCAAGCATTCCACGTGCTGTTTGCCCATTCCCTAATGCAATAGTTATGCAAAAACTCCCTGGATCATTTTCTTTAGGGGGTAATGAACCCTTGCATATGGAGCTCACCTCTTTTGTTAACTCTACTCGTTGTGTCGTCGCTAGCCGTCGTTCCTTTGAGGCTAACTCCTTGAAAAATTTAACGTATGCTGGCATTGTCTTGATCACATCTAAAAGAGGAAGGTTAATGTTGACATTCTTCAGCAAATTGTAGAGTTCCATGAATTTCTTGTTTACTTTGGCTGGGCGTAGACGACTAGGAAAAGGAGACTTGTCACGAATCGTTGTTGTTGACTGTTTCGGTTGCGGAGTTGAAGACTTGGTGGAATCGTCAATTGTCATTGGAGTGGAGACTTGGTTCGAAATTTTCCCCTTCAATGATCCCGGAATATATGGATTCGGTGACTTATGCATTTGGTCCACTGGTTTAGGGTCGTCCTTCTTAGGCGAAGCAGTAGTTAGAATTTTGGCCACCTCTTCTTCTTCCTTTTCTATCTCGACTCCATTATCTACTTTCTTTCCACTTTGCAAAACATAAATGGCTGAAGCTTGCTCGGGTTGACTCAGAAATTTGCCCTTCTCGTTTTCTGATTTAGCCATAGAAGCCGCCATTTGGCCCATCATAGTTTCTAATTTCTTCACACTTTTGGAGAGGTCATTCAACACTTCTCCCTGCTTATTTACTTGCGTAGTTAATTGCGCAAGCCCATCTTGATTTCGAATCGTTTTGGTGACTTAGCTTTGTTGCCAAATTAACAATTGATCATTTGGTTGAGCTGGAGCAGGTTTTGGTCCCGTCGTTGGATATTTGATCGGTTGTGGTGGTTGTGCCATTTGTGAATCGGTTTGTGTAAGAGTGTGATGTGGGTTTCCAGGACCCCATTTTAAATAAGGAGAATCACGTTGTGCTTGAAACTTGCTCGTTGGTATCTTTTCGGGAAGGGGAAATTTGTGCTGATGCATCTGATCTTGAATGGCTTTCACATGGGCTTTGAATTCTTTAAAATATGCCATATTGCACACATCCACTATATGCCCTTGCTCCCCGCAATGAGTACACGTTTCATTGGCCTTTGAAGGAGTGTTCTCCTCGTTATTTAGTACTTCAGACACTTCATTGACTCTTATCTTTTGTGGTCTAGAACTCGTCTGCCTAGATCTCTCGCTCATCTTTTCGAACAACTGCTTCACTTCTGTGGTGGTCAAGTACCCAAAATCTCCACCAGCAGCCGTCTCGACTTGGTTTTTGTAGGAGTCAGATAACCCTTCATAAAAAAATTGATTTACCATCCCCGGAGAGTTGTGGTGACATGGGCAAGCTTGCAACAGTGACTTGTAGCGTTCCCATGCTTCATGTAGTAACTCCCCATCCCGCTGGACAAAATTGGCAATCTGCTATCTGATATGGCCCGTCGTTTGAGATGAGTTGTACTTATTTATGAACTTATCGTTAACCATATCCCAGTCGGCCAGTGATCTAGGTTCTAATGAGAGTAGCCAAGATTTAGATTTATCTTTCAGACAACTTGGAAAACACACCATTTGAAGGTCTTCATGATGAAGTCTTGGAAATGGGATTCTACTTACTTCAGCATAAAATTCTTTAAGAAAAGCTAACGGGTCTTCGTTGGAGAGACCATGAAATGTCGGAAGGTTATTGATTATGTGAGGTTTAAGCTCAAAGTCTCTTGCAGTCCTTCCCAATAAAATAGCAGAACTATAAGGATAAACCTGAGGAGTCGTGAATTCTCGTTGTCTAGGTTCGCGCACCCCCTAAGATGTCTCTCTCAGTTATTAGGTCTCGCGTAGTTTCTATCATACTCATGTCTCTCATTGTAGTGGTTGTTTTGGTTAACGATCCTGACGTCAATTGTTCATCTCCAAGATAGGATCTCTCAGAATAAGTGTCTTGGTCGTAGCGATGATGATTTTTGGTTTCACCTCCTCCTTGTTCTTCATTCCTATCCATCAAATTTCGTTGGATTTCTTCCCAATATTCTCGAGTTTGTACTGGTCCTCTGGGGTGAATTGGTTCACTCCCGTATTCATTTCTATTATGGGTAGGAGGTTTTATAGGTGGTTGATCATTCACAAGTGGTTGATCATTTGCATTATCATTGGGAACAAAGTTTTCTCATCTTAACATCGTATCAGGAATTGTGTCGCAAACAAAATCAGTGGTGATAGATGAATCACTTTCAAAAATATGAGGAGGTCTTGCTTGATTGGAACGATGAATGTTATCTATGAATGGTGCAAGTTCGAGTTGAAGTGATCTTCTACCTTTCATGCAATCAACAACAAGTCAAACGTATCGAATGGCAAAACTAATTCTAGTTATACAAATAGACGGTTGAACGGAAGATAATACGAACAAAATTGTTTTGAAACCTTTGCTTTTGTTCCCCGACAACGGCGCCAAAATTTTGATTCAAACTTTTGTGTCCTTACTTTATAAATATTTATCAATTATTCAAAAGTTCGCTCGCAAGAGTATGAGTTCACATGTAGGTTGGTAAGCTAAACTGAGTCGATCTCAGGGAACAAACAATCGGAATCTCAAACGTTTGTTTAATCACGAATTAACATGAAAACTTGTACAATTTGGGGTTTTTGTTTGTGTTGATTATCTAAGAATGTAAAACGTAATCACATTAATGAAAACTAAGTATCTTGAACGAATTAACCAACTAGAAATTTATATCATGGATTAACTTCCAAGAAATCAATTTAAAAAGCTTGTAAGAATCTAAATGGCAATAACGAATTCAAAAGCATAAAACTCAAACGAAAATAACTAGCATAAACGAAAGCAATTATCATGAACGAAACATAAACGGAATCAATAATCATAAAAATATAAACGGATTCAAATAGCATGAACTAAATAACATGAAAAGCATAAATGGTATTAAATATCATGAAAGAATGAACAATATTAAATCTCCAATACCCAAACATAAATTTATTAAACTAAATTAAGATGAAAGATTACGAATCCAATTACCCAAAGTAACTAAGGTTTGAAGCATAAAGTAACTCAAAAATAATAAAGCTCTCTGTCGTTTCCTAACTGTGAAACTAGCGGTGATGGTAGCGGTAAGAAAGTAATCGTTAAGTACACCGCTAAAGCTCTCTGTCGTTTCCTAACTGTGAAACTAGCGGTAAAGGGGTACCGCTAAGGTTACCGTTAGTCTGGTCTGGGAGCTTTCTGTCCATCTTCAAGGTAACGATAATGGTAGCGTTAAGGGTTACCGCTAACTCCCAATTTCTGCTACTTCTTCGCCGCAAAGCTCGATTCTCATCTCTTACTCACTGAACTTCGTCTCATTTGCACTGAGCTCCTCCGGTTACTTAGCTATAAGATGAAAAACATAGAATAATCACCTATTTGCATTAATTTAGATCATAATTCGGTAAAATAAGCTGGAAGTATAAAATTACAAAATTAAACTTAATCTACCCAACTTATAAAAATAATAAGAAAAACTAACTGAAATACTAATAAAAATAAAGACAAATATACGCTAATCAGTGGCCCTAGGTATTCAAAAATTTAAAAAAAATTAAAAAATGTAAAAACATTAAAATAAAACCGTACAATATCATTTTACACACTTAAAATGTAATTAACATGATTTTGATATATAATTATCATCAAATATATTTTTAAGGAGATGTATCGTTTAATATTAATAGTATGTGTGATGCGATCAATCTTATATAATACTATATAGATTGACCAAATTATTCAATTGCATATAATTAATTCAATCTTGTTATTTTTTTAAAAAATACATATGTTGCTTTCCTTGTTTAAGAATCATATAAAATACTAATTGTCGGTTACAAATGTTTTTTTTCCTGAATTTTGGTTTAAAATATAAAAAAACAGGTGAAATAAAATGACCTTTTTAAATACCGAAGGAATATTGATTCACCTTGGAAATACCGAGTGCATTTGTCGGTCCTCTGTGTTTTTAAAATAAAAAAACACCATAACTTTAAAATACACCATATAATGTAGACATGTCAAACCAGTTCCCGTTAACCGAAAAACATAGATTCTAATTTTTGGTCAATAGTTCAGTTAACCATTGATCGTCGGTTTCAATTAGAACAAAAACAGAACTAGTTTTTGGTGGTTTGGTTTTGGTTCTAAAATTTCACAAACCGAAACCGCCGGTTAACTGAAAAAAATGGTGATTTAAAATCAACAGTTATACCGACCAGCTTGAGGTCATTTGAAATCAACGACTTAGATGATAGAGTCATCGATCATAAATGGCTACAAAATATAGTCGTTGGAAAGTGGTGAGCAATATGCAACCAAACCAAGGACACCTCTTGTTGATGATGTTGTCTTGGAGACTTTAGGAGAGAATTGCAAAGAGCTACACTCATTTATTTTATCGATGCCTGTGCATGTGAGTACATCTCATTGGACCTAGAGCGCACCGTCTTCCATCATGAAAGAGCAAAGAAAATTCATGTGTTGATAGAAGTTATTCGAAGCGTGTTTAAAATGGAGTGGCTTAGTATTGCTGTTGTGTATGCATTAACATCTGTCTTTTTTATAATAATTAACTTATTTAGCTTAAACTTATTTAGTTCTGAATGTCTACTAATGATTTAAAGGTATCTTAGCGAGTTGTCTGAGAATTATTACACCAACTCCATCGGATGTATTTGTCCAGCGCAGATCTCAAAACAAAATATCTTGAGTGACCCTAATGCTGTGACGTCGTACTTAGTTGATGCCTTTGATGCAATGTCTAACAGGACATTCATTCTAGCATCGTACCTAGTCGAGAAAGAGTGACTATTTTTTGTTCTTTTTTCCTTTACTCCTTTAAAATTATTATATTTATAGAGGTAATTAATCTTTGCGTTTATGAAAATGTGTAGTGACCCTAGGTGCTACTAGTGATATGTCTTCGGGCGAATGTGGTTTATCTTTTAGATCCAAAGGCATACAAAAAGGTGTTGGATATCAAGACACATATTAATAAGTAAGTAAAGTTCCCCCTCTATTTGTGTCATATTTTTTGAAATGGTAACTTACTATTCTTTTTTGGGAAAAATCATAAAAACCAATTCACCTGCAGGTCTTTATTATCAATATAATAATGTACTGTCTTTTGAATACAAGAAAATCTTACTTATGTGTAGTTTAGTAATTAGTATTACCAACTCAGTGCTCTGCTCGTGCTTAAATTTTGTGTGCAATTGTTTCATGGTCAAGTTTTTATACAGCCAGATTCATATCATTATGTAATTTTGATAATTTCATTTTCATATCCTGATTCGTTGTATATCATACTCCGTGTGTTTCCATCAATAAATCTGCTTCAATTTTTTCATGTTGGGTGTGATATAAGATTGGATTGTGCATGCCGAATTTTGCTTTTAATACTGTAAATATTTAGTTACATATATAAGTAAGAAATTTTGATTTCTATTGAAATAATACTTACTTTATTAACTTCTTGAGTGCACTGATTACTATTTGTAGTGCAGTTCGGACCTTTTGGACAAGAAAAACAAAAAGAGGAAAAAATATGGGTTGGAAAATTTTGGCTGTAAGTTATGTTTTAAGGTATGAATAATTAATGGTTTATTTTTGGTTCTCTAAATAAATTAATCACATATGATTTTGTAGTGTAATCGGCAACCAGGAGACAATGAGTGTAGTTTTTATTTTATGAGGTATATGCATGACATTTTGCACTAAAATGGCTGAAGCTTCTTCAATAGACAAGGTACATGACTATTTGTTAAAACCCAAACTTAAACTTCATTTTAAAATAATAAATTGAAATTTTTCTTCGGAATGTGTAGGCCTCATTTAGAGTTGAACAATACGAGAAACAACAAATTGATGAAATTCGTGAGCTATGGGCGGAATACGTGATTAGGTAATACTCGTATATATGTATTTTTTTCTCATTTTTAACTACTTTTTCTTTTTTTATACTTAACTAATGTTTATTTTGTCACCTGCTGCAGAACCTTTTGTGTCGCTTCTCAGTTGTAGGAGAGATTTGTGGTCTGTGGATTTCTTGTTAATTTGTGACCCCATAACTTAGTATTGCGCTGTTGAACTTGAGTAACCGTTTTATTGACATTGTTGTGAAGTCTTATATCAGGTTGCATAATGACATTGTTTGTTGCTACTTGTGCGATGAGTACAAATAATTTGTTCGTTCAACTTGAGTTTTATAACAATTTGCATATTGACATGGTTTGCTACTTGAGCAACGAGTACACATAACTTGTTGATGTTAGTTAATTCTTATTATCATATATTATTTGCTATTTTTTTAGAGAGGTATTAGGTATTAATAGTATTAAATTATTTTTTGAAATTGGTATTAGGTATTAATTTTTTGGACAGGTATTAAATAAAATTTTGAATTTTGAGTTTTTTCAGAATTTACAATAATCACCTGAATGAGGATCGGTTTGCATATACAAACCGATGCATATAATCACCCGAATGAGCATCGGTTTATATGACAACAACCGATGCCTACATGCTGTTTTTTAATTATTAATTAAATGATTATATGCATCGATTGTTTGACGAAAATCGACGCCTATAAACACACATTAGGCATCGGTTGTTTTGACCACGACCGATGCCTATATATATATTAGGCATCAGTTGTTTGACCACAACTAATGCCTATAGAGAGACATTGGGCATCGGTTGTGGTATGTCTATATACAAACATTAGGCATTGGTTGTTTGACCACAACCGATGCGTATACATACATATTAGGCATCGATTATTTAATCAAAATCGATGCATACATCTATATATTAGGCATCAGCTGTTTGACCAAACCGATGCCTATATAGAGATTATATATAAACTATATGCATCGACGTGTGATGACTGTATGCATCGATTTTGGTCAAACAACTGATGCTTATGTCAGTTATTAGCATCGGTTGTAGAACCAATTCGTAAAGTCCCAGTTTTTAGGATCAGTCAAATATACATCGGTTGTAGAACCGATGTCTATTAGTCAAAAGAACGGATGTTAAAGGGATTTTTTTTTTTGTAGTAGTGTTTGGAGCTAAATCTTGATCTTTTATATATGTTGATCTTCTCTTCTTTCTTATAGGTGTGTAACTTCACTTGTAATTAACATAGATAAATAAGTAAATTGTTTAACTAAATAAATAATATATAAGGAAAATTATATGGAGTTTTAACTTCCCTTTAAAACTCTGTTTAGACTAGTGAAGTATCAAATATGTAAGCCCACTGAAGCTTATAAGAAATAATACGAATGATGAAAATTCTCATTTTCTTATAATCAATAAATGAAATATTTTAATATCATAAGACAAGCATTATCAATCTACTCACATGTCCGAAATCAAAGTGTCTTGTCACACATGGTGAATTCAAAACACAGCAAGATGTTCAATAAAGTCATCATAAAGTTAATGAAAAATATAAAAAGATAGATAAAACAGTTGAAAATCAAATGATTCATTTTGTCCTCTGCCGTCTCCTTCCATGGATGGATAGATTTTTTTTGTCTCATTCCCCTTGCTTCCCGGTCTCACTCTCTCAAGTTCTTGCCCTTTGAACTTAGCCTCTCGCCCCCTTTGATGATATAGTTGTGGTATGAAGTGATATTTTCGTGTGAGTATGAGTGAGAGTATTTATAGGAGTTTTGATAGGGTTTTAGATCTAACTCTATGTGTTTTAGTATTATGTCGCTGCACCTGACATAGCAACCGATCAAGAAGTGGGTTTCACCTTGGATGTCCATCCCTACTACTCACTGCTCGTCGCACCTGACCAACACCTTGGGTGTTCTTTATATCCACTTTCCATCCTCAAAATAACCCAATTTATCTTAGGTATATTCAAAATTGTGTTCCTATCTCTTAGATTTCTATTGCCACTTGAATCACCTCATTTTGACTTTGTTTGAGAAAGTTATCGCCCAAACATGAAATTGTGTTGTGTCTTATGCGCGGAAATTACCATATTTTTGTCTTCTTGCTTTACTTATACGCCTCAATTGCTTGTTTGCTTGTTTCTACTCTTTTTCTTTTCTCTTCCATCCTCATGCATTCTTTGGTCGCGTAACTTTGAATTGTCAACACTCTTGCTCCAAAAGGCTCAAAAAATCTATCTTTGGTATGAAAATCAACAAATACAAGAAAAGAGCAGTATATTCTATGAAATAGATGAGACGAGGAAAATTAAATGAAAAATATATGTTAAGCCTATAAAGTTCTATAAAATATATCTTTAATAACACATTATTTCTCATGCGAACAAGGTGATACATAATGAAGTATGAGTGCGAGATATCAAGGATTACTAGCTTAGATAGAAAATAACATATTGAAGCCTAGATGTCACAATATGATTAATTTTCATTAAAGTGCATTGTTATATATGTACATTACATAGCAGATAAATATATATATACACACACCAGTATATGAACTCATTATATAAAACTACTAATTTATGATGGACTAAGCGACCATGAGGTTAGGCAGTGACCCAGGTTAAGAGACGCCCAGGTGCAGGAGTGCTAGGCGCCATATTTTCTATTTTGTTTTTTTATGTCAATAATGTGGTTTTTGATTTTTTTATTATGTTAACTTGGAATGAGTATAAATAATAAAAAAATATAAAAATATAAAATATTTCAATCCTGTCTAAGCGCGAATAAGTTAGGCCCTGACCTGAAGCATAGTGGCCCCCTAACGATTTTTATCACACTACTACTGAGTACATTACACAATTATATAACAAATAAAAGCACATTAACATTGGAAGATCGACTCTAACTATCAGGGGCGGATCCAGGATTATAAGTGTGGGGAGGCCACATATTAATAAATAAAAATAATTTTGATAAACGGTGGGTCTACGGTGAGAGTAGACTTGTTTGAAAGCAAAGAAAAAAGAAACGGAATTATTTTTTACTTGCACATTGTTGTTGATTATTAGTGAGACGAATACGAAAAAAATGGAAAAAAGTGAATGGAATGTATTTATTCATTTTATTGATGCTAATTGGTGAGAGATAATAGAGAAACAAAAATTAAATAGACAGAAGAAAAGGAAAAAAAAATAGAAAGTAAAAGAAAAAAGAGGGTAAAAACAAGAGGAAAAATATTTTGTGGGACTATTACAAAAAAATGAGAAAAAATGAACGGAATATGTTTATTCATTTTATTGCCACTAATTGGTGAGAAATAATAGAGAAACAAAAATTAAATAGAAAGAAGAAAATGGAAAAAAAATATATAGATTAAAAGAAAAGGAGGGTAAAAACAAGAGGAAAAAAAAAGGGGAAAGGGGGTCAGAGATACTAGAGAAACAAAAATGAAATAGAAAGAATAAAGGGCAAGAAATAAAAATTAAAAGAAAAAGGAGGGAGGAAAAAAAAGGAGGAAAGAAAATGACAAAAAATAAAAATTAAAAGAAAAAAGAGGGAGAAAAAAAAGGGTAATGGGGTCGAACCTGGAACTTTATGGGATCAATATTAGTTCTCAAACCACCACACCAACTTAGTAAATTGTACATTGAGGAGACTATTTAATATATAACACAATATAAATAATAAAATCCTATACAATATTTTCTTTTTTTAAAATTTTTTTAGGGGGACCGTGGCCCCCTCATGGGGTAGTGTAGATCCGCCCCTGCTAACTATGATATAATTAACGGACTACGTGTGGGTAGCAATCTTAGGTTCTCGGTGGGTCAACAATAAAATTCTGGGTAGGCTAGTGTTATAACAAATGCACATGATCGAGCCACCACTGAAAGTGTAGCTAAAGAAAATGACAAAGGAAACGTCATGTAGTCGCCATGCACACGTCAAAATTGAAGCTAGCTGCAAGAGCCATTATGAGTTGTGTTCTTTGTCTTATTCATAACAAATCATATGTGTACGTGTGCATATGGTTCTAGTGACTTCTGTTAGGGCTAGATGGTTATATATAGAATGTTTGTAACCCTACTTTGGGTGAAATTAATGTGAATACAACCGTTTTAATTTATCTATTTTGCAAATGAACAAAGCTCGCAACTTTTCTCTCTTGTGCAGCTTTTATGCAGCTTTCTGTTTTTTTTAAACATGGTATCAGAGCTATGTTGTCTTTGATCCATTTCTTTTCCTTCTTTGAGAAGTTTTTATCTTCACCTTTACTATCATGAATATGACAGATCAAGTCATACAACCCCAAGCTCAACTTATTTCAATAAAGTTGACCGATAGCAACTTTTTGCTATGGAGGCAACAGATCTGGCCAGCTGCTGCCGGCTATCGTTTAGAAGTGTACCTTACTGTAGAGGGAAAATTTTATTTTTGGTACATTATGTTGGCCACTTTCCAGAAAAGGTATGTGATGTTGGCCAGCATTAAATTACATCTAATAAGTTGGCAAATTCATCAAATATGGTACAAAAAAAACCCAATCGGGCTTTGATGTTTACGTGGCATGACTGAACCATTACCTATCATATTTGATTTAAGTTAAAATGATTAATGAATAAAACCTACCCTAAATACCTATTTTACCATCACTTTTTTCACAGATCAAATAAAATGCTCCTCAATTCCAATTGTGCCAGTCCAAAAGTCCAGCCTGTAGCTTTTGCTTAGATTTTTCTCTTTCCCATGGCCTAAAATAAGCACTTCTGGTGCTTACACATTCACACACACAGGTACATATAATTGAACGGCCAATCAAACCATCAATCTAGTTTCACAGTCGCACAATAAGCTCCGATCACCAGAAGAAATCTCCGGTGACGGGGACTCGGTCGCGAAACTACTGTTATAGCCTTCAATCAGAAAGAAATCCCCATGGATTCCCAGAGATCAATGAGGAAGAGTAGAGGAATCTGAAGAACGACGAGAGGAGTGTTCATCGTACTATTTTTCATTCATTTTTCACCGTCATTTCGTCTCTCTCAATCTTCATGTTACTTTCATTCTCCGTGCTATATGTGGCTGTTTTGATTGGGATTTATCCATTTGGAGCCCAATTTTTGTTCACTCCCGTTGCAGAATAGTTTCTAGCAGTAATCAACGCTTTTCCTTTCCCCCCTTGGCAGGTTAGCCCTTGTGTGTGTGTCAATATGAATTGAAGTCTTAATCGAATTGGGTATGTTGCAGCTTCTGTTTATTTCTTGTTAAATTGCTGAGAAATAAGAAGAAATTGGGTTTTTCCAGTAAATTCTATGATTTTTATCCTTGGGAACATCTGTTGATTTTCAATTTTCTTGCATTATTAAACAATATAAACTTTTAATTTCTGGCATTCTTCCTGAATTATGATGGTGGAGAAAATATTAAGATAAATAGTGGTTCAATCCCAAGGGTTTAAAGATCAAACACAATTGAAATTGAGGAGCATTGCGTTTGATCTGTGAATATTTGTAATAACCAGCAAAGCAAAGTGTGGGTAAAACAGGTATTTAGAGTAAGTTTTATTTATTAATAATTTTTATTTAAATAAAAAATGATAGGTAATGGTTCAGTCATGCCACGTAAGCATCAAAGCCCGATTGGGCTTTTCTCGTACCATATTTGATGAATTTCCCTCAGACGTAGTTTGATGCTGACAAACATCACGTACCTTTTCTGAAATGTGGCCAACATAATGTACCAAAAATAAAATTTTTCCTTACTGCAGATGTAAAAGCACCAATCAATACATCATGACAGCTGGAGAGGCAGATCAGGTTTTGAATCCAGCTTATGTTCATTGGGAAATGCAGGGTCAACTCATGGTTTCATGGATCCTATCTTCCCTCACAAAAAGTCTACTTGTTACAAAAGTGGGGCTATCTAATGCTTTAGAAATCTGGAAATCCATTAAGAATACTTTTTCCAATCAAAATAAGGCAAAGATAATGCAGAAAAGGCTACAAGTGCAAGTGTTGAAAAAGGGAAGCTTGAGTATAAGAGATTTCTTAACAAGATTAAGTCTTGTTGTAATTTGTTGGCCGCAGCTAGAGAGATTGTCACTGAATCTGATCAAATTCTCTATATATTTGGAGGCCTTGGTCCTGAATACAATCCAGTTCTTGTCTCTCTCACATACAGAGGTCCTACTCATCCGATAACACTAATTGAGGCTCACTCTATTCTCCTCAGTTTTGAGAATAGGTTGGAAACATTAGAAAACCATTTTGGAGGTGCAGAGGAAAATGGTTTTTCTGTGAATATGACAACTTGGAGTAGAGGAGGTAGATCAAGTTTTCATTATGCAAATAGAGGCAGAGGTTTTCAATCAAGCAATAGAGGTAGATCAACCTCCTTCAGAGGTGGAAGTTATAGAGGCAAGGAGGATGAGGAAGTTTTTTCAAGCCTAAATGTCAAATATGTCATTACACTGGTCATACTGTAGACAAGTGTTATCAAAGGATGAATATGGATTTTTATCCAACAAGCAGCTCTGGAAATTTTAGTCATTAGGCTAATTTACATCAAAGTAGTCAGATGAGTGCTAATGTAGCAAGTGGAGTGGATCATGAAGCAAAGGATGACAACTATTGGTATCCTGACTCAGGAGCCACTAATCACATACCTTATGACTTCAGTAATCTCAACATGGCCACTGATTATCAAGGAGGGGAGAAGATACATATGGGAAATGGTGCAGGTTTGTTAATTTCTCACTTTGGTAACTCATTAGTTAAATCTTCTTCTTTTAGAGATTATGATCCTTCCTATATACTCAAAAACCTGCTACATGTCCCATCCATTACTAAGAATCTTATCAGTGTTTCTCAATTTGCCAAGGATAACAAAGTGTTTTTTGAGTTCCATCCCTCTTCTTGTGTTGTGAAGAATCAAGCCACATGAATAGTACTTCTCAAAGGGACAATTAAGGAGGGGCTCTACTGTTTCAATCTCACCATACTCAAATCTCAAGAACCAAGTTTTTCTGATCATATTTTTTTTCAAATTCCAAGTCTTCAATAAATTTTGCTAAGCTCAAGAATAAAGCCTCTTTATATGTATGGCATTTTAGAATGGGACATGCACCCTTATATATTTTCAAGAAGGCTCTTGACACCTGTAAAGTTGAATTAAAGTGATGTTTTATGTTCTTCATGTATGAAGTCTAAGTTTCATAAACTCCCCTTTTATGATTCACATACACACCACAGTGAGTTTGATCTTATTCATAGTGACCTATGGGGACCAGCACCTATGAAATCCTCATCTGATTTCACTTATTACATAAACTTCATTGATCATGCCCCCAGGTTTACCTGGATTTACTTTCTCAAGAACAAATCCGATGCACTAAAAGCCTTCATTCATTTTAAAACCCTTGTTGAGACTCAATATCACAAGAAAATAAAAGCATTGCAAACAGATGGAGGAGGAGAGTTCATTGCCATGAGCAGGTTCTTAGCAGAAAATGGAATAATCCATAGAATGTCATGTTCTTACACCCCACAACAAAATGGGATAGTTAAGAGAAAACACAGACCTTTGGTTGAGGTAGGTTTAGCATTGCTCGCTCATTCACAGATACCAATAAGACATTGAGACAATGCTTTCTTGACTGCCACATATATTATCAACAGGACTCCCTCAAAGATCATCAATCACCAAAAACCTTTTGAAGCCATAATAAACAAAAACCAGACCTACATACCCTAAGTGTTTTTAGATGCCTCTGCTATCCACTACTTAAACCTTATAACAGACACAAGCTTTAGTTTAGGAGTGAACCAACAACTTTTATTAGATATAGTCCCAATCACAAAGGGTACACAGTTTTGTTAGCTGGGGGAAAGGTGATTGTTAGCAGACATGTTCTTTTTGATGAGATGACTTTCCCTTTCCTTAATAACAAAGCTCCAGCATCTAGTAACAATGAGCCAGTACCTACACTACCATCTCTGATCATTGACAGTATGAGTGTTTCATTCTTGACACCTGAATACCCTCATATCAATAACCCTAACCCTAA
This sequence comes from Phtheirospermum japonicum, assembly GCA_014905375.1. Classification (NCBI taxonomy): domain Eukaryota; kingdom Viridiplantae; phylum Streptophyta; class Magnoliopsida; order Lamiales; family Orobanchaceae; genus Phtheirospermum; species Phtheirospermum japonicum. The sequence continues at coordinate 771,516 of BMAC01000402.1, forward strand.
TCCTAATCTTAATGAATCAAATAATGTTAATCAAGTTTCTTCACCAATCTCATCAGACTCCACACCACACACACACCATACACCTCAATCCTTATCCTCTTTGTCATGTTTGTAGGAAGGAGTTATAACTATTGACTTGCCTATTGAGAATAATGATGCACCTGTTGCTAATAATGTGTCTGATCAGAATGCAGGAACTCACTCCATGATTACCAGGTCCAAAGTTGGAATATACAAACCTAAAGCATATGTGTGTCAGGTAATTAAGGAACCAGTTGATGATCATGAAGCACTCAGTGTACCAGAATGAAAGATGCTATGAACAAGGAGTTTCAGCATTGATGGAGAATAAGACTTGGACACTGAGCAAACTGCCAGCTGGAAAGCAAGCTATGGGATACAGGTGGAGATATAAGGTAAAGAGAAATGCTGATGGATCTGTGGCTAAGCTTAAAGCCAGACTGGTTGCTAAGGGATATTCTCAAAGGCCTGTCTTTGACTACATAGACACCTACAGTCCTGTTGTTAGGCCTGCTACAGTCATAGCAATGTTCAGCATTGCCTTGTTCAGAAATCGGCACATCAGACAAATTGACATAAATAATACCTTCCTCAATGTAGAAATAGATGTGGAGCTGTATATGCATCAAACACCAGGTTCTACTGAACCAGGAGCCTCAGAAAGTCACTTTATGGTCTGAAACAGGCATCCAGGATCTGGTTTGATAAGTTTGGTGAGGTGTTGCTTTCTATAAGATTTTTAGATTCAAAAGCTGATACCTCAGTATAATTCAGACATGATCAAGGAGATTGCATGATGATATTGGTATATGTAGATGACATAATCATTACAGGTAGCAGTCAGAGAAAAATCCAAACTACTATTGATGAGATCAGTAGGCACTTCTCTTTAAAGGATCTTGGAGAGTTGAATTATTTCTTGGAAATAGAAATTTAACATGTTCATGATGGTTTCTTCCTTGGCCAGAAAAATCACATAGAAAGCATTATAGAGAGAGAAGGGATGAAGGGGGAAAAAGGATTGTCATCTCCCATGATCTCTAATCCTCCCTTATCAAAATTCTGAGGGAATCCTTTTCAATACATCACTTTGTACAGAAGCATAGTAGGAGCTTTGTAATATGCCACTATCACAAGGCCTGAGATTGCTTATAGTGTAAACAAGGTCATTCAATTCATGCAAACACCTTTAGACTCTCATTGGAAAGCAGTGAAAATGATTGTTCGATATCTTGCAGGAACAATGAATTATGGACTTCATTTCACTCACCCTAAAAATCTGGATTTAATGGCCTTTGCTGATGCTGATTGGGCTACTGATCCGGATGACAGGAGATCAACTACAGGTTCATGTGTCTTTATTGGAACAAACATTATCTCATGGAACTCTAAAAATTAATCTGCAGTTTCTAGGTCAAGTTGTGAAGTCGAGTACAGAAGCTTGGCACATACTACCTGTGATGTGATTTAGTTGCAACAGTTGTTAAAGGAGCTTAAGGTTGATAAACAAATATTTCCAAGAATATGGATAGATAATCAGAGTGCAATTTCTCTAGCAAGTAACCCCATGCATCATCCTAGAACTAGACACTTTGAGATTGATCTACATTTTATTAGAGAAAAGCTGCAGAACAAGATCATTCGAATTTAGTAGGTACCATCACATGATCAGCTGGCCGATGTATTGACTAAGCCAATAACTGGACAATCTTTCATTCGATTGAGAAACAAACTGTCAGTTTTGCCGCTTGACCCACTTGGATTGAGGGGGCATGAAAGTGTAGCTGAAGAAAATGACAAAGGAAATGTCTTGCAGTCGCCATGCACACGTCAGAAGTGAAGCCAGCGGTCAAGAGCCGCTGTGAGCTGTGTTCTTTGTCTTATTCACAACAAATCATATGTGTACATATGTATATGGTTCTAGTGACTTCTTCTAGGGCTATATGGTTATATATATAATGTTTGTAACCCTACTTTGTGTGAAATTAATGTGAATACAACCGTTTTCATTTATTTGTTTTTCAAATGAAAAAAGCTCGCAGCTTTTCTCTCTTGTGCAGCTTTTATGCAACTTTCTTTTTTTCTAACAACCACACCATGCAGACCATGCATCGTGCCGTAGTAGAAAAAAACAGATGCTAGACTTGCACAGTACAACCCAGTTGTGGCACCGCCATGGCTGAGTAGTTGCTAAGGTTTCCACATTCTTATATTATTAATATAAATATGTAGTGATTGTATTTAAGTAAACTTAGCTTTCACATATGTAAGTTACATCAACAATAGGTTTAATAATACAAATTATAATTTTCAAATTGTTCATGTTCATCATCTTATCATGGTATTAGAGCTCCTGGTTGAATAAACCTGGAGCCTGGACATAAAAGTCTTATTTTTTATCGCATTTATTAATTTTAGAAGGTGCTGACCACATCAACAAGTTATAAGTCTGAAGATCAGACACAAATCATCCATCCACAAAGTCATCTAATTATAATCAACTTTAATGAAGGAAATCACTTGATATGAAGATAATCGATCATACATGCCATCGGAGGATATGGACATGAGTTCTTTATCGATGGATCAACAACAACACTTTCGTAGTTTTTGCCAGATATTCCAGACATTGTTAGAAAACCAAATCCTGAGACATGACTTGGATTAGGAAAGATCAACTTCTTATTGTCTTCTTTATCTGAATTTATGTTGATAACCATTGTGGTATTAAATATATTTTAGGAGAATCGTGACTTGATTGAGATCTTTTTTGCTATTCAATCCCAGACCAAGATTATATAACACAAAACTCATCTTTTTATGATGAAAAGGAAATTCAAAAACTAGAAAGTATTTGAATAAGGTTAAAGCATGTTGTAATACTATTGGTGCAGTTGGACAGAGAATTACTGAACTAACACATGTTATGTACATTCTAACTGGCCTTGAGAATGAGTATGACATTGTGTTTAGTGTCAATCATGGCAAGATTCACACCTTGTACTTTTGGAAAAGATCATCCACTTTTATTGAGTTCTGAAAGTAGAATTGAAAGTCAAAGAACAACCCACTAATACCCAGTTCAGTTCAGAAGGCTCTAATCATACTACCAACATTACCAATCATGGAAAAGGAGGTAGATGTCAACCCAACAGAGGCAGAGGAAATGGAAATGGATACAACAGAGGAGGCGGAAGAGGATTAGAGGAGGAAACAACAATTATAGAGGCAGAGGAGGTAGAAATTCATATGGAAAAAGTGCTGGTACAGCTTGTCAGATATGTCACAGGTCTAATCACATTACAAAACAAGTGTTCTATAAAGCTAATCTCAATTATTCCCCTTAAATCAGAAATAACTATGACAACAACAACACTAATAAGTTTCCCAGAAACAACTTTTGAGTCCTTTTTGCACACTTGTTTGGAAACATCTCCACAGGATCAATACAAAAAAGCTTTTGGTTTCCTAATTATAAAGCAACCAATAATTTCACACATTGTTTGGGAAATAGTAATCTTGTTGGACAATATCAATACAACGAAAGAGTTAAGATGGGAGATGGAACAAGTTCAAAAATATCTCACGTTGGTCCTCTTAAATTTTAGTGTCGTCTGATTCCAATCAAACCTTAATTCTCAAAGACTTATTGCATGTTCAACACATCACTAAGAATTCCCTTAGTGTTTCCCGATTTGCTAGAGACAACAATATTTATTTTGAATTTCATTCCAATTCTTATCCTGTGTAAGAGCAAATTATAGGGAAGACACTACTCCAAGGGAAGCTTTTAATGGACTTTATGCCTTTCAACTAGCTAACTCCAACAACAACAAACTTCATCCTAAGCCTTGTTACTCAATTTGCAATACTAGTCTTAGTACTCTAGAAGTTAAGAATTAGATCCACCTAGATTTGTGTAACACCCATGAATCAAATACATGTATTTATTATTATTATTATTATTATTATTATTATTATTATTATTATTATTATTATTATTATTTATCATTGTGCATCAAAAATATAATCTTAGTTCCAAGCTCGTCGCCATAAATTATTTTCTACTTTTAGTTTTAATTGATTTAAGAAATTCTATTTAATAGGATTTCTAACGCGATTGATAATTCTATTATACACCTAAATTTTTAAAACTATTATAATTTAACCGTATTCTATATAAATTATCATAAATTATTTTTAAAATCTTATTATAATCAAATTAGTAGATTTTAGTTTTAAAATAATCTCAAATTCTAAAATTATTATAATTTATTTGTATTATAGTTATTTTAATCATTTAAAATACTATTGGGTCGTTCACGGAATTATTTGATTTAAAACTTAAGTCGTCATTAGGTGGACTCTTTTCGGACTTTTAAAACGAGCCCAACGACAAATCAGGTCCACTAAACCTCAATCCTAACTTTCCTAAATTAAAAACCATCCTTGGCTTATAAGCAAAATCCCAAACCCACCCCACTTTTCACACAATTTCTGCATAGTACAGCCGCAAGCAAGCAGGTAAAATCCACTCCTTTTTTTTTCTAAACTCTTTGTCTTCAAAAAAACAAAAAGAAACCATTTAATCCAAATTTCGGCACCCAAATAATAATCATCCCCACCACCGATTCCAACAAATTCACCGCTACCAAAATCAATAAGTCGCCAACATCAAACAATTTCCGAACTACCAGCCGATTCGTCAACCCCGACGATCCTCGGTTGAAACCATCTCTGCACRCGAACAACTGTAGCTCCATCACCAACCCACCGAATCGCCACCACCTCCAAGCCTGTCGCCGAGGTGCTTGCAAACAGCCACCGTCCAATTCAACCATAGCCAAACCACAGCTAATCCCAAATCGCAACCCAACAACCCATGAAGACCAACCAAATCCACCCCACGTTGATCCACTGCCGCCGTTCGCCGAGCCACTGTCGTACGGGCAATCAAACGAGAAGGACCCGACCGATTGTCGCCTTTGCCACCGTTTTTCTGGTGCCGTGTCGATCGGCGAATGTCGATTTTTGATTTGCCCGCTGTCCGATTTGCCGTTGCATGCGCCGCTTGTAACTGCTATGGGTTGCTGCCGTCGAGGACAAATGGAGGAGGGGTTGCTGTGCCAATTTTTCCGATCCCGACTTTGGAGAAGGAAGAAAGAAAAAGGGACATATGTGATTTAAGCCTAAGGGCTGGGTTCTGTCCTTTTATACCCAGCAAGTTCCCAGAAATCCCAGATTGACCCCCATCCTTTTGCCATCCCTTTAATTAAACCCCCCAACTTCAGCCATCCTTTTGATTAAACCCACAGCTTACCAACAAGCCAAAATTCAGCCCTCCAAATTATATAAACCTCGATCCAGCCCCATAAACTTTTATAAAACTTCTTTTTAGTCCAGTTTATAATTTTATTATTATTATTATTATTATTATTATTATTATATCTTTGTGTTATTTTTAATAATAAATATTAATATTAATATTTCAAAGTTTATATATATATATATGAAAAATACTAATTAAATATATTTTCTAATTGATTAGGTGACGAGCAATACAAAACTTAGGATTTCAACTACGTGCATCCCACTCGATTTTCCACGACATTTTTACGAGGTAGGGACCACCGAGTTGTCTATGTTAAATTTTACATGCTCAAATCTATGTGCTATGTGTATCATGAAATTCGATGTTTATAAAACCTAATATAGATGTAGACCTATAGTTGTCTGTGACCAAAAGTTGTCATCGGGTTTATCCCGACGTGCTATACCCAATGATTAAAACCAGGGGCCTTATGTGCCTATGACCTAAAGTGTCATCGGGGAAACTCGCCGCGTTTTAGCTGCAGTCAACTGATTTTCAACATTAAAATTTACGAATTCTATGGTTATGTGTGCTATTTCTGAGTTGCATGATTTTGCATGGGGAATGTCGGTGTAACTATTGAGTACGTTGAGCTCATCTCAAATCAACGATATTTTTTTCAGGTACCAACGACGATATCGAGTGAATGGGAGACGAGGAATGAATAAAACTTTTGACATTGAATTTATGTTTCTAAACTTGTTTTATTGTTTTAAATAAAAGTCGAACTAGACATAAATGAGTGTTTTTAAATTATGAATTTCCATTGATGGAGTTTCGGTTATTTACATTATGAATATTTCTGCTGCGTAATTTTTGAATATTTTTAAAATGTGAAACTCTTATATTATAATCATCAAAGTTCGACATTTATTGTGATGCCTAGGTTTCGTCATATTTTCTTAAATATTAATCCTATTTCGATTAAAGTGAAATCGGGGCGTTACAAAGGTGGTATCAGAGCCAAGGTTTTGAGTGGTTCTATAGACTCGACTCGTTAAAAAAAATAAAAAAAAATAAAAAATAATTTATTAAAACTTCTTAATTAGTTTTCATTCCTCCTCGTTGAACATTCGTCGATATCCTCAAGGTACAAAACTTCATTACAAGTATTCGATTGCTCATTTAATTCCATGTCATTTCATGATTGCATTCTATTGGGTGTATTTGTTGATATTGGGTATGATTTCTCTCCAAGGAATGGAGGCTTTCATTAGTTACAACTTTTCAGATGTAGTTACGGTGGGGTCATTTCATTGACCAAACATCGTTTGTTGCGCTTAGCCAAAGAAGAAACTCCCAAGGAAACCGCGAAGAGGTTTCCAAAGGGGGGGAAAGGGAAGTACATGGTGGCATGTCACTAATGTTATGACGTATATTGAGAGTTATACCTCGTAATTAACCAAGTAGACATTTTGATGACATTAGGATATGGCGTCAAACCGAGGGAGAAGAAGCGGGAACAGGGTTAATGAAGAAAACCCACCCCACTTTGACCAAACGACCGTTGAGGCTATGGGCACAGTTTTCAACAATTTTTTCCAACACCTTCAAGATAATGGTTTGGGGAATGGGGGCAATAATACAAGAGCAGTGGAGCAATTCCGCCTTTACCGACCATCAACCTTCAACGGGAGAGATGGGCCTGATGCAGTGGAAGAGTGGTTCCGGCCACTCGAAAGAATCTTCCGAATGATAGCATGCAATGACGTGCAGAAGGTCACGTGCGCCACATTTCAGCTAACTGAAGATGCTGACCACTGGTGGGAGGGTTATTGGAGAACTTGTTCAGAGGCAGAGCGAGATGCTTTCACTTGGAACAAGTTTAAGACGGTAGTTATGGATAAGTTTTCCCACGCTCGTATCACGATCACAAGGAGACCGAGTTACTAAATCTCAAACAAGGGATTATGACGGTCACTGAATACGAGAGGAAGTTTAAACAGTTGAGCCATTTCTCTACGCACCTAGTGGACACCGATTTGAAGAAATCGTTGAGGTTCAAAAGAGGTTTGAGGTCCCAACTAGCTGGTATCTTATCAGCACAAGGTGATCTTCCATACTCAGAAATGGTTAAAAGAGCCCAAGACTTGGAGTCAAGTCTTGGAGGGGATGAGGTGAAGCCTAAACCCACGACTTCGGTGGACAAGAGGAAGTGGGAAGGATGAAGCTCCAACCATGGCAAGCCGCAGAAAACTGGTGGCGGGAACTTTCAGAAAGGGATAGACAACAGAATCCCATGCCGAATTTGTGGCAAGAAGCATCTCGGAGAGTGCCTTCGAGGACAAGGAAAATGTTACCGCTGCCATCAGAGTGGGCATACGACGCCTTTCTGCACTGTGTATGGTCAAAGGCAATAAGGCGGTGGAGGGCCAAAGCCAGGACCAACTAATGGAGGGAATGCTCGGATGTATGCTATGGCACGCAACGAAGCTGAAGAAAATCTTGGAGTTATAACAGGTATGTTAACCATCTCAGGAATTCCGGCTTTTGTGCTTTTCGATACGGGTGCTTCGTACTCTTTTGTGTCAAAGAAATTTCATGATTTAACTGAAGTTAAGAGCACTAGAGTAGAGGAACCCTTAGAAGTTGGTTTACCATCCGGAGATGTAATGGTCACGAACTTGATGGATAAGGGAGTGAAGATCGATGTAGGAGGAAAGAATCTCGAAGCTGACTTGTATGTGATCGAAATGAGAGATTTCGACTTGATACTGGGGATGAACTTGCTCACGAAATATCAAGCGAAGATACAATATCGCAAAAGAGAAATAACTTTCAAACTCCCTATAGGTGGAGAGATCAAGTTCTACGGATCAAAGACCAAGACGGTGCCACAAGTGATAATGGCAATGAAGGCCATGAAGTTGTTGATGAAAGAGAGATGCCAAGGTTTCCTGGTAAATTTGGTGAGCAATCCAGCGGTCGAGGTGACACCGCACGAAGTGCCCATCGTCCGAGATTTTAAGGACGTCTTTCCGGATAAGTTACCAGGATTACCGCCCATTCGTCAAGTCGAGTTTACAATTGATTTGACGCCAGGGGCAGCGCCTATCTCAAAGTCACCTTACAGGATGGCACGGAAGGAACTATAAGAACTAAAGGCACAAATCCAAGAGTTATTGGATTTATGATTTGTCCGAACGAGTGTTTCACCATGGGGAGCACCAGTCCTCTTTGTTAAGAAGAAAGATGGGTCAATGAGAATGTGTATCAATTATAGAGAACTTAATCGACTCACAATAAAGAACAAGTACCCGTTACCTCGAATCGAAGACTTATTCGATCAATTAAAAGGAGCGAGTGTCTTCTCTAAGATCGATTTAAGGTCGGGGTATCAGCAATTGAAGATCAAAGAGAGTGACATTCTGAAGACTGCTTTTAGAAAGAGATATGGACACTATGAGTTCGTTGTGATGCCTTTCGGGCTAAGCAATGCTCCAGCAGTGTTCATGGACTTGATGAATAGGGTTTTCCACCCCTACTTGGATAAGTTCATCATAGTCTTTATTGACGACATCTTTATCTTTTCGAAGAATCAAGAACACGAAGAGCACTTACGAATAGTGTTGGGAACACTTCGCAAGGAGAAGTTGTATGCGAAATTCAGTAAGTGTGAGTTTTGGATGGACCGGGTAGTGTTCCTTGGTCACATCGTCACTTCTCAAGGGATAGAAGTGTACCCATCTAAGGTTGAAGGATAAATGGATGGGCCACCCCCACGAATGCGAGTGAAGTTCGTAGTTTTCTGGGTCTAGCAGGCTACTATCGAAGATTTATCGAAGGATTTTCTAAGATAGCTGTGCCGATGACTCGACTTACAAGAAAAGGGAAGAAGTTTGTGTTGAGCACGAAATGCGAGGATATTTTCCAAGAGCTGAAGAAAAGGCTCACTTCCGCACCCGTCTTGACAATTCCCGATCCAACAAAAGACTTTGTTATTTATAGCGATGCGTCTAAATAAGGTTTGGGATGCGTCTTGATGCAACATGGGAAAGTAGTGGATTATGCGTCACGACAACTCAAAACCCATGAGACGAACTACCCTACGCATGATTTGGAACTCGCGGCAAGTGTGAGATTTTCACCGACCATAAGAGCTTGAAATATTTGCTCACTCAAAAGGAGTTGAATATGCATCAACGAAGATGGTTGGAATTGGTTAAGGACTATGACTGTACCATTAGCTACCATCCAATGAAGGCGAATGTGGTGGCCGATGCGTTGAGTCGTAAGGGAGGACTGATGAGTTTACTGTCCGAACAAGATAAGTTGGTTGAGGAGTTCGCCAAGATGAAAATTGAAATGGTGATACCTCCAAAGAACACGAAGGGGATCTTAGCATCCTTTGTGGTACAACCAACCTTGAGGTAAAGGATAAAGGAAATTCAAACTCAGGATGGTTTCATAGGCAAGATGAAGGAGAAAGTGCGGAAAGGAACCATCAATGGTTTTGTTTTAGCAGACGATGGAGTTTTGTTTTACGAAGGGAGGATTTGTGTTCCAAAATACGAGGGTTTAAGGAAAGAGATTTTTGGAAGAAGCCCATTGCACTCCTTACACTGCACACCCTGGTGGTACCAAGATGTATAAGGACTTGAAGACAGTGTTTTCGTGGAGGAGCATGAAGAGAGACATTGCCACTTTTGTGGGAAAGTGTCTAGTTTGTCAGTGAGTTAAGGCTGAACACCAACGACCGTCAGGTTTGCTAAGACCATTGGAGATCCCAGGGAAGTGGGAACATATCTCAATGGATTTCGTGGTAGGTTTACCGCCATCGACGATAGCTAATAAGGCAGTTTGGGTGATAGTAGATCGTTTAACCAAGTCGGCTCACTTTTTACCGGTTAAGATGACTTTCAACATGGAACAATATGCCCAAATCTATATTCGGGAAATTGTTAAGTTGCATGAAGTACCGGTCTCGATTGTGTCGGACAGAGATACGAGGTTTACTTCGAACTTTTGGAAGAGTGCTTTGGGCACTAAATTGAAGTTCAGTACAGCTTATCATCCACAAACAGGCGGTCAAACTGAAAGGACTAACCAGGTCATGGAGGATATGCTAAGAACTTGCATACTTGACTTAGGAAGTCAATGGGAAGGCTTATTACCATTGGTTGAATTTGCTTACAACAACAATTACCAATCCACCATTGGTATGGCTCCGTACGAGGCTTTGTACGGAAGAAAGTGTAGATCTCCTTTGTACTGGGACGAAGTAGGAAAGAGAAAGATTTTGGGCCCCGAACTGGTACAAGAGACGGTTAAACACATCGCCACGATCCGAGATCGAATTAGGACTGCGCAGGATCGACAAAAATCTTATACGGACCGTCGAAGAAAAGATCTGCATTTTGAAGTAGGCGATAAGGTGTTTCTGAAAGTAGCGCCGGTCCGAGGTGTAGTGAGGTTCGGTCAAAGGGGGAAGTTGAAGCCGAGGTACATAGGGCCATTTGAGATTCTCAAGAGAATCGGGGAATTGGCTTACGAGCTTGCACTACCACCCAGTTTGTCGAGCATTCACAACGTCTTCCATGTATCGATGCTAAGAAAGTATGTCTACAATCCACACCACATTGTTGATTAACATGAATTTGTCATGATTTTATTTAGTCTTTTAGTTTGTTTTTATTATTGTTTTTGATGAAAGTTGGATAGATTGAGCATATTTTCGTATTTTCTTATCTCCAACTTGTTTTATTGTATTTTAATCATAATTAATTAATTTTATGTTTATTTTAGGTATTTTGAGTTTGGATTTAGTCAAGGATGGGCAAACGAGTAGAGTTTCAGCGAAAACGGGCCGCGATTTGAAGAATGTGAAGCTGCCGACTTTCTATAATGGTTTTCCATCTGCAATTGTTATAGTATCCTGTCGACCAGCCCTGCCGAGCACTGCCGACCAATCCTGCCGAGCGCTGCACACACCTGTCGACCGCGCCTGCGCCAGTTCGCCCGCGTCGACCAGTTTACGTCGGTCGACTAAATAACCGTTAAAGAATCCCTGATCGACGCACCTGCCCACGAACTTTCTGTAGCGTCGATCCTAAATGCGTCGATTGACGCGACTGCCCAGAAAATGTATTTTTAAGGGTTTTTTGCTACCCAAGACTTCCCACAACTATAAATACCCTATGTATTTCGTTTTTTTACATACACAATCATATTTCTAGGTTTTTAAGGCCTCTTAGGGGCTGACAACCCCAACGAGTGCCGTTTAATTTCGTAGTTACTTCTCATAATTTTTTAGTTTTAAATTCTTAGTTTTAGATTTGTTCTTAGATAGTTTAGATAATTTAGATTCAAGATTCGCTTTCGGAACGCTGCAACTTTCTTCTCGTTTAATTAGTAAGTCTTTAATTCCTTTCGTTTTAATTTAGTTTAATTAGTTCTTATGCTTTCAATTCATGCTTGATAGTTCAATAATTTATCTTCAAACAAACCCCCCCATGTATGATGAATTGTATGATCTTGGTGATTTTGGATTGATGATTGTGATGAGATTATTATGATGATATTAATGAAATTGCTTGGCTAGATTTAACGGGTCTAGAGCCTAGAATCGTCGTGAACCATCAAATGGGATTTTCCCAAGAGATCGTGGAAACGATTCGAAGCTCTAGAAACCTTGATTCATAAAACTTTTCAAAAACCTTGATTTTTATTATTCTTCGTTTGAATTAAATTCTTGATTTTATGTGTTTAGATTAGAATTTTATTTTATTCTCTTATTTGTGAATAACAAACACAAAAGGAATTTCTGAACCTAGTTTTCCTTGAGAGACAATTCGGTTCAACTTACCAACCTACACGCAATCCCGTTCTCTTGCGGGCGAGCTTTTAAATTTTTGACAAATCATTATAAGTAGGTACACAAAAGTTCGAATCAAAAATTTGGCGTCGTTGCCGGGGGAAACTAAAGGTTGTGATATTTGTGTTTGTTCGTCGTATCCTTATTTGTGTTCTTATTTCGTTTCATTTATCGTTAGTATTTATATGTGAGTTTTTGTTTATTTCGTTTTTATTATTTTCCACCGGTGCATTTAATCTTGTGTGTTGAGTGTTGTGTTTGCAAGGCACGTCTACAACCGAACCCCAAGATTTATCAAACTATTTTTCATATATATATATATATAAAAATCGAAAATTAATTCTTTATTTTATTTCTTTCAAAAAGAATCGAAAAATTAAATCAAAAATATTTATTTTTCTTTAAAAAGTTAAAAAAAAAAATGAATTATCCTTACGATGAACCACCGTTAGATTGGCGTCATGCACTTCGATCGCCCATTCCATTGAGCAACGTGATGAATAATTACTTTCCCGACAAGTACGACCAATTGAATCTCCCGTTTTTTTATGGACGTCTAAACGAAGATGCGCTAAAATTCATTCAAAAATTTGAGTTCATCACCGATAGTTCTCCGCTTCTCGGGGTTACAAGAAATCAAGTGAAGATGCGACTCTTCATTTTTGCGCTGAAGGAAGAAGCAATGAAATGGTTTGAAAGGCTAGAGCCCGATTCTCTGTGAACATGGTATGAAGTAGGCGATAAATTCATGAGGATGTTCTTCGTACCTAATGCAATGTGTGATCGTTGTGGATGCCGAGGGCATATGATGCATGAATGTTTGGTAACATTTGATGGTGAGCCAAAGGAGGAAGTTGTCGCCGTCCAAGATTGGCAGCAAGATCAAGAAGCCAAATCCATTCACCATCAAGACGAACTTGCGCTATCGACCATACGAGATAACTATTCTAAGCTTACAAAGAATATGGAGGCACTGTGTGGTCAAATCGAGGATTATTTAGCGAAAAGGTCGAACGAGAGAGACGAACTTGCAAGTCAGCCTGAGATGCCGATTCTTGTTGCAATTGAGCCCATCTTAGAGGTTGAGAATACGAGCTTGAATGATCGTTTGGGAGAAGTTTGTGAGGAGAAGGTTATTGAAGATCTTGTTGAGAATGAGATGGTGGCTGAGGTAATCGAGCAAAATTTCCCTCCCCTATGCCATTATATAGATTTTAATATTTCTCAGGGTGTTGAGGGAGATGCTAAAGACTTGAAGGAGTTCGGAGTGTACGAGGGATTTGTCATTTGTTCAATGGATTCCCTAATTTATAAGAAAGTAGAAGATCACCCTATGCTGCACTTTCCTATTGATATGTTCGTGGTGATCAATTATTCGCTTTTTTGACCTCCGAAGCAAATTGAAGTTTTTGCTCTACGACTTGCTTTTCGTGCTCGCCTTGGTGATTTAAATTGCCTGCATTTACTCTTGGAGAACACTAAGGCGTGGCACGATTGTCACTTATTTTTAGATCTGGGATAACATCGTTCGTAGAAGACGTCGAGCTTCCGACGTTAACCAAGCGCTTCTTGGGAGGCAACCCAAGTATTCGTTTTATTTTTTTCTTCTTTAAGTTTTACTAGTTAGTTTGTTTTTGTTCGTTTGTTTTGTCTTTCTATGTATTTATTCAAGATATTTTCGATCACGAGTTTGAGACGAAGGATTAATGCACGTACGCCTTTTTGGAGTTGCTCGCTAATTTTTCAGGGATGTTCTCTTATTCCCTATCTTCCTAGCTTTTCTTTTCTTTTACTTATGGCAATCAGGAGTTTTTCGTTTTTAAAAAGGGGATGGTTGAGTGTTATTTATAGTAAGATTTGTGCAATTTTTAATTTTTTTTACGTGATTGATTGCTATTGCTGCGCTGAATTGTGTATGTATGGCTTGCCTGTCAAAGTTAATTAAGTATGATTTGAAGTTCTTGTCTTTTGAGCGTGTATAAGTGCATAAAATTTTTCAAAATTATTATTTATATTGTAAAATGGTACTTGGACGCAATTGATTTCGCAAAACCTTAAAAGCTGCGTCAATTCAAAACTTTTTCATGCAAAAAGCCAGTGAGTAGCCTGAGTGATTATCATCTTTGCATGTGCTTGAATAAGTTTCAGTCTTGATATCTCTTTGAAACCGCTGTGTGTAGTTGACTTTGAAAATGATGTTAAGGCACAAATAAAACCCTATTCCGGCCATATCCATATATTTTAGCCACTATAAATTCCGAATGAGCCAATCATAGCCAAATTATCCATGCCTATAACCATGTGTGTTTTTAGTCAACCCCTACAAACCCATTAAAAGCGTGGGGTAGGAGTTCGTTATTTTTATTGGTTGTTAGTGTTTTGGAATTTTTTCAGGGATTTATGAAAATTTGTAATAAAGGATCACCATCCTTAAGAAAAAAAAAAAAGAAAAGACCCCACAAAAAATTAATAAAGGGGAAAATATAAAAAATAATAAACAAGGATGTTGAATCTTGGTGAATCGTGTTATGTAATTGCCTACGCGCTTATAAAGGCTTGTGTTTTATTGTTTATTTTCTTATGAAACCTAATGTTTAAAAGGTAAAGGGTTGTATTTGTAGAAAAAGCATATAATGAGCTTCAATTGTGATTAAGTGGTTTGAGAGACAAGTTGGTTTTACGGTTTACGAGTTGAGAAATAGCCCAAGTTGAAGGCTGCGTTATGAGTGTTTAGTGAGGTATTTTTATTTTTGAACGAGGTGAAGTGTATTTCTTCGTGATTAGGTTGGGTTGAGTGAATTATTTAGCCACACGACTTATATATTCCATACCCGTCCAAAGAGCCTTACATTACAACCCGAAAAGACCTTTTCCGATTCTTTGTTGATAACACACTTAATTTGCGATTGAGAAGAGATTGATTTTTTGTGCTTATTTATTGTGCTTGTATTAGTATGATTTGGGAATATACACGTCCCATGCAGAAAATACTTTAGTGCTTTGAGCGTACACCCTATATACACGTCCCATGACACGACTCCTTGTTTGAGCTTATTTTCATTCTTCTTATACTTTGAAACTATCGTTTGTTCGAGGACGAACAAACCAATTAAGCGTGGGGTAGTTGATTAACATGAATTTGTCTTGATTTTATTTAGTATTTTAGTTCGTTTTTATTATTGTTTTTTATTAAAGTTGGATAGATTGAGCATATTTTCGTATTTTCTTATCTCCAACTTGCTTTATTGTATTTTAATTATAATTAATTAATTTTATGTTTATTTTAGGTATTTTGAGTTTGGATTTAGTCAAGGATGGGCAAACGAGTAGACTTTCAGCGAAAACGGGCCGCGATTTGAAGAATGTGAAGTTGTCGACTTTCTATAACGGTTTTCCATCTGGAACCGTTATAGTATCCTACCGACCAGCCCTGCCGAGCACTGCCGACCAATCCTTCCTAGCGCTGCGCACACCTGCCAACCGCGCCAGTTCGCCCGCATCGACCAGTTTACGTCGATCGACTAAATAACCGTTATAGAATCCCTGATCGACGCACCTGCCCACGAACTCTCTGTAGCGTCGATCGACGCCCGGTCGACGCGACTGCCCAGAAAATGCGTTTTTAAGGGTTTCTTGCTACCTAAGACTTCCCACAACTATAAATACCCTATGTATTTTATTTTTTTACATACATAATCATATTTCTAGGGTTTTAAGGCCTCTTAGAGGCTGACAACCCCAACGAGTGCCATTTGATTTCATAGTTACTTCTCATAATTTTTTTAGTTTTAAATTCTTAGTTTTAGATTAGTTCTTAGATAGTTTAGATAATTTAGATTCAAGATTCGCTTTTGGAACGCTGCAACTTTCTTCTCGTTTAAATAGTAAGTCTTAAATTCCTTTCGTTTTAATTTAGTTTAATTAGTTCTTATGCTTTCGATTCATGCTTGATAGTTTAATAATTTATCTTCAAACAAACCCCCCCATGTATGATGAATTGTATGATCTTGGTGATTTTGGATTGATGATTGTGATGAGATTATTATGATGATATTGATGAAATTGCTTGGCTAGATTTAACGGGTCTAGAGCCTAGAATCGTCGTGAACCATCAATTGAGATTTTCCCAAGAGATCGTGGAAACGATTCGAAACTCTAGAACCCTTGATTCATAAAACTTTTCAAAAACCTTGATTTTTATTATTCTTCATTTGAATTAGATTCTTGATTTTATGTGTTTAGATTAGAATTTTATTTTATTCTCTTATTTGTGAACAACAAACACAAAATGAACTTTCGAGCCTAGTTTTCCTTGAGAGACGATTCAGTTCAACTTACCAACCTACACACGATCCCGTTCTCTTGCGGGCGAGCTTTTAAATTTTTGACAAATCTTTATAAGTAGGTACACAAAAGTTCGAATCAATTGTGAGTTTCGAAGAGCTCGATGTTATTAAGGATTTAACTTATGAGGAAGCACCAGGAGTGATTTTGGATCGTAAGATACACCAATTAAGGAATAAGAAAGTAGCGTTGGTCAAAGTACAATGGAGACGTAATGGGATGAATGAAGCCACTTGGAAACAAGAGGAAGAGTTCAAAGCGAAGTATCCAAATTTTGGCATTTCGGGTAAGTGCAGAATTTTGAGGACAAAATTTTTCTAAGTGAGGTAGGTTGTAACACCCATGCATCAAATACATGTATTTTATTTTTTATTATTTATCATTGTGCATCAAAAATATAATCTTAGTTCCAAACTCGTCACCATAAATTATTTTCTACTTTTAATTTTAATTGATTTAAGAAATTCTATTTAATAGGATTTCTAACGCGATTGATAATTCTATTATACACCTAAATTTTTAAAACTATTATAATTTAATCGTATTCTATATAAATTATCATAAATTATTTTAAAATCTTATTATAATCAAATTAGTAGATTTTAGTTTTAAAATAATCTCAACTTCTAAGATTATTATAATTTATTTGTATTATAGTTATTTTAATCATTTAAAATACTATTGGGTCGTTCACGGAATTATTTGATTTAAAACTTAAGTCGTCATTGGGTGGACTCTTTTCGGACTTTTAAAACGAGCCCAACGACAAATCAGGTCCACTAAACCTCAATCCTAACTTTCCTAAATTAAAAACCATCCTTGGCTTATAAGCAAAATCCCAAACCCACCCCACTTTTCACACAATTTCTGCATAGTACAGCCGCAAGCAAGCAGGTAAAATCCACTCCTTTTTTTTTCTAAACTCTTTGTCTTCAAAAAAACAAAAAGAAACCATTTAATCCAAATTTCGGCACCCAAATAATAATCATCCCCACCACCGATTCCAACAAATTCACCGCTACCAAAATCAATAAGTCGCCAACATCAAACAATTTCCGAACTACCAGCCGATTCGTCAACCCCGACGATCCTCGGTTGAAACCATCTCTGCACCCGAACAACTGTAGCTCCATCACCAACCCACCAAATCGCCACCACCTCCAAGCCTGTCGCCAAGGTGCTTGCAAACAGCCACCGTCCAATTCAACCATAGCCAAACCACGGCTAATCCCAAATCGCAACCCAACAACCCACGAAGACCAACCGAAGCCACCCACGTTGACCCACTGCCGCCGTTCGCCGAGCCACTGTCGTACGGGCAATCAAACGAGAAGGACCCGACCGATTGTCACCTTCGCCGCCGTTTTACTGGTGCTGTGTCGATCGGCGAATGCTGATTTCTGATTTGAGGAAGGAGAACCGATCGTACCCAAACCCAGCCGAGCTACCTTGAATTTTCCCCACATCCGCTGGCCGCCATCATCCCAACTGCCAAGCGGAGCGGAGCGGTGCATGTACTTCCAGCCGACGGCGACGATCGAGGAAGGGAGGAGACCGCCATTTGCCCGCTGTCCGATTTGCCGTTGCCTGCGCCGCTTGTAACTGCAATGGGTTGCTGCTGTCGAGGACTGGTGGAGGAGGGATTGCTGCGCCGATTTTACCGATCCCGACTTTGGAGAAGGAAGAAAGAAAAAGGGACAGACGTGATTTAAGCCTAAGGGCTGGGTTCTGTCCTTTTATACCCAGCAAGTTCCCAGAAATTCCAGATTGACCCCCATCCTTTTGCCATCCCTTTAATTAAACCCCCCAACTTCAGCCATCCTTTTGATTAAACCCACAACTTACCAACAAGCCAAAATTCAGCCCTCCAAATTATTTAAACCTCGATCCAGCCACAAAAACTTTTATAAAACTTCTTTTTAGTCCAGTTTATTATTTTAGTATTATTATTATTATTATTATTATTATTATTATTATATCTTTGTGTTTTTTTTAATAATAAATATTAATATTAATATTTCAAAGTTTATATATATATATGAAAAATACTAATTAAATATATTTTCTAATTGATTAGGTGATGAGTAATACGGAACTTAGGATTTCAACTACGTGCATCCCACTGGATTTTCCACGATATTTTTACGAGGTAGGGACCACCGACTTATCTATGTTAAATTTTACATGCTCAAGTCTATGTGCTGTGTATCATGAAATTCGATGTTTATAAAATCTAATATAGACGTAGACCTAAAGTTGTCTGTGACCAAAAGTTGTCATCGGGTTTATCCCAGCGTGCAATACCCAATGATTAAAACCAGGGGCCTTATGTGCCTATGACCTAAAGTGTCATTCGGGAAACTCGCCGCGTTTTAGCTGCAGTCAACTGATTTTTGACGTTAAAATTTACGAATTCTATGTTTAAGTGTGCTATTTTTGAGTTGCATGATTTTGCATGGGGAATGTCGGTGTAACTATTGAGTATGTTGAACTCATCCCAAATCAACGATATTTTTTTCAGGTACCAACGACGATATCGAGTGAATGGGAGACGAGGAATGAATAAAACTTTTGACATTAAATTTATATTTCTAAACTTGTTTTATTGTTTTAAATAAAAGTCGAACTAGACATAAATGTGTGTTTTTAAATTATGAATTTCCATTGATGGAGTTCGGTTATTTACATTATGAATATTTCTGCTGCGTAATTTTTGAATATTTCGAAAATGTGAAACTCTTATATTATAATTATGAAAGTTCGATATTTATTGTGATGCTTAGGTTTTGTCATATTTTCTTAAATATTAATCTTATTTCGATTAAAGTGAAATTGGGGCGTTACAATTTGGTCATGCAGACTATGATTTTTTTAGAAAGGCTCTTCAAAGTTGTATTGTTCTCTTTTCAAAAAATAATTATTATTCACTTTGTTCTCATTATTATTAAGGCAAAAGTCACAAAATCATTTTTCCAACTTATCAAGATAATCATTATGATTTATCGGATCTTTTACATACTAATTTTTGGGGGCCATTTTTGATGCCAAAGAATTGGTCAACGAGAAATAAAACAAAAAAAAAAAAAAACATGCAAACAAAATGTAACAATCTTAAAAGCAATGAAAAAAGTGAAAGAAGTTCATATTAATTTTATATGGTTTGAGTCGACCTACCAAAGAGCTCGACTCTAAAACATAATACTTTTATTTATTCTTTAACTAATCCAAAAGATGATGCATTACAATGTATCAAATGTATTGAATGTCTCCCTCCTTTTTGGACACCTTTCAAAGCCCTGTTTATATTGTTTTGAAGAGTCACATTTTTGGCTGACACGAAGACATTTTCTCCTTTGATTCATTCTAGGTTTACTTTCGGGCCAAGTCAATAAGCTTAACTTCTTTTGCTTTAGTGGCAAGCTTCTATTTTATCAATCGATTGGTTGTCGTCTTTTTAGGGCGTTAACCCTTGGGTTTTGAGCGCCATTATTATAAGAATTTTAGAGCACTTGTCTATTCAGTTTTCTTTGGATTATTCTTTTATCTCCCGTTATGATGAGCTTGTTGAAATTATATCAAACACACTATGTTTTCACAATATTTGAAGATCTCCCACGAGTAAATGGGGTTGATCGTAGTGTGGTGAGATGATTTAAGTCGAATCTCTTAATAAAGACTAATCAGAAGCAACTTTTGTATTTGATTCATGAATGAGAAATGAAAGAAAAAGCTATCCAAAACACATGATCAAATATTGGTTTTGAGTTTTTAGAAACTAAGATGAGGATTTAAATGTCGAGAATTGAAATTGAATGCTTTGAAAAGAATGATAAAAAGGGGTTCTAGGGATTTAGACTCGTCTCCACAATCAATTTGCATTTAATCGAACACTTAATCTACAAGTTATAGTTATCAATCCCAAATTGTAAATTAAACACCCAACAATGCCAATTGATGGTTCTAAACTCATGTAGGAACTAGAACCATGAATTATTACCCTAAAAACATAAAGAAATGCAATAAAAAAAACTTAAATCAAGCATGAACATAATTAATCCAATTAATAAATCCATAAGCAAAACTAGTAAAACCAATAACTCATAATTAAAAGCCCAAATAAGTTAACACAAAGTATGGAGGGATACATTCAAACTACTACTACAAGGCTTGAAACATCTTAATCATGAACATAGACTACAGTAGCAACTACGTGCAAGAAAATGACTAACTTGGCAAAACCCATCTATCTACACCGCCAACTACCTAAAGCATGCCAAAAGAGGTAAAAAAAAACTGAAAGAAAGCAAGAAGACAATAATGGTAGAATGTGAAAGGTTCATGAACAACACAATAAAAGCTTAAATATCTAAACTACAATCCAAACATGTGGGAACCAATTACTTCAAATATTCATAGAAATTACAAGGGAAATTCAAGAGAACATGAATTAGAAATTACCCAAATAGGAAAGTTCTTCAAATCCTAAAATCCAAAAGACAAAAAGCTTCACCAAGTACAAATAAGATAATACACACTACAAACTAAACCACTAACTACAAAACTAAAGTTCTACAAGATAATCTATGCTTCTATTCATTTTATGCTTGAAGCTACAAAAGGATGAAAACAAGAGGATAAGGAAAGCTTGAGCCTCCAAACCTTGGTGGATTCAAAAAGCCTCTCTTCAAGTCTTGGGTGTGAGTTTAAATAGGTGAAATTAGGGGTAAAATAGTAATTATATCAAAACTTGCCGAAAATGGCCTCCGTCGATTGACCGTCGATCAATGGTCTCTCTACCATCAATCCCTTGTCGATCAACACTTTCTAGTTGATGGTGGAAAAATGGTGTGTGTCGATGGACCGTCAATCGGGCGTCGATCGATTGTGGCAGAAAACTTTTATCGGTGGGTCGATAAATGTCGTCGATGCATGTGGAAAATACGCTTCGATTGGGTATTGATGGTGTGTCAATTGATGGGCTTCATGGGCATGGGTCATGTTTTCATCAAATCAAGCCAATTGTGATCGTCAAGAATGCGCTTGGGCTCGCTCGACTGTCAAGAAATAAAGAAAGACAAAATAACATAAAAATCTACAAAAATAAGAGTAAAATATGAAAAAAAAACTAAATGAAGACAAAGGCTATGAAAAAGCAAAATAAGGAAAAATGAGACAAATCACAACTCAAACCCAACTAAACCATACAAAACGAGACACATAAATATATAAAAAATACACATAAATATGTATGAATCATTTGTCCCACTTGTGTTATAAGGGTGCTCACAACGTTTGCTCGTTATTCTTCAACATTTCATCACTGAGGACCCATTTACTTCTATTCGTCTGACGTACTTTATAAGTGTCCTACTACCTTGGTGGGGCTGGTCCCACATGGTAGTCCAAATTAGACAACAACTAAAAATGGCCCCTGGGCGTTGCTTGTTTGTTAAAGGAAGATGAGCTGGACTCGACTCCCCAAGAGCTGAGCCTTTGCATTTCTGTTGAGATCTAAACCGTCATCTAAAAAACGGCATGCCAAGTTTAGGTTTTTCATGGGCGAGGAACAAGGAATCATAATTTTATAAACTCTCACTCCTATCGAAGGCCTTGGGTCAGGAAAAACCTTTTCCTTTATATTCCCACTGATTTTTGTTCCTAAGGATTTCTGCACTTTTTCCTTTTATGTCCTGGGCTTTGTCCATTCAAAAGTTTCTTATTGGATTTTCCTCCTCCCTTATGTTAAAGTGTATCCCTCATTTTTCTCTTTGTTACAGAACTTATTTTCTTACATACTATATCATACATGTCGAGCAATCTTGATTATCCCATCGGTCGGATCATCAATCACGATGAGTCTAATTTGATAGATATGGCCACATTTTTGTTGATATTAACCTTGAAAACTGGTATGTTCTTGACGTGAAATGGCTAGTAAATTACTAGTTCTTGATGTGGAAAAGGGGAAAGAGAAAATCCTCTCAAGAGACTCTTCTCGGTCCGCGACTGGTTTAGCGAGGAACATCTAAGGTTGTACCAGTGGTTTGGTTGATGATAAAACCAAAAAGATTGGTTATCAAGAATATGGGGTACTGACCTGAAATACGAAGTCAACAACCTAAAATAGCTTCCAATTTCACCACAGCGACCTGCTAAGCCTCCAAAAAGCCTCCTGGCGACCTAGCCGATCCTGCAAAATAACACCTTCAGTCGAGTCGGTGATCAGACCCGCGAAGGTTCTCTGATTCTTAAATTAGATATTGCGAGAGATAATCTAGAGAGCTCAAACCACGATAAAACAACTTCAACTTAAAGAGAGATATGCACCCCTTTTATAGATACAAGAGAAGTATCCCCCAAGCCAGGGTTTCTTTCTCCCACCACAATACCATAAATACCATGACCGACTTAGAATTAGGATTTCTCCTGTATGCTAAGTTCCCATAAATAATATCTCTCTTACTCAAATTACCAGAATAGGCCTGGGCCTGTTATTCTTTCCATATAGTTCGCCGGAACCCCATAAGACCATCCATAAACCCATTCAGGCTTAATATTATAAAGCCCATGACCGAGCTTAACAGCTAGCGCCCAACATACAAAAGCATAAGAGGTCACGACCCTATATGAGAACTCATCCGCATATTCCAGGTCGCTACTCTATAAACCAGCTCGCTCACCTCCTATAAACCAGCTCGCTCACCTCCCAGAGGATACGCTCCTTCTAGGACATGAGGTCGCTTTCCATAAATACCCACATATATTACGTATGGATTTTTAGTGACGTATCAGCTAGTCCCCCATGTTCTAGCTGATTGAGGTACGAAATCAGGTAGGACACGTAAACAGAGAGTTAAAACAACACAAACATAAAATATAAACAAATTAACCTGCCAACTTCCGAAACCATATTTTAGAATATCCCAGCTCGGCATACCGAGTTATAACATCAATCATCCCATAAGAATTTACCATATAAAACCGTGACCTCCAAAAGGTCAGCTCGCTGAGCTCGCTCATCCTCCAAGAAGAATGCTCTTGAAAGAAGAGACCAGTGAGTCCCTAGGCCGAGTCCCCAGACTCCATACCCGACGACCTAAAACCATAGAGCCTTTCTCCCACGACCTGAAGTCGTAATCGGGTACAATAATCCAAGAAAATACAATCATATGCTTTTGGAAACTCAAAACACCATAAGCCATTTACTCGACCTAAAACAGGTCGATCAAAAAATCATTCCATACCACAAACCATAATTATTACTTAAGCATCGCCTTATAACCATAACCATTTCGTTAGCTCATCAAGACCTCATACCATAATCCACAATAGCCCAAAACATATAATCATGCATTCTAAGTAAGTCAAAACACCATAAACCCTTTACCCGACCTAAAAACAGGTTAGCCAAAAAGTCACCCCATACCAGAAACCATAGCCATGTGAAATAAGTATCGTTCCATAACCATTAATACCAATGAGCTTCTTCTACCCATAAAAGCACAGAAACCCATAAACCCATAAACCATAAAGACATCATCAACCTAAAATAGGTCGGCCAGTAAACCATTGCACCACAAATCATCACTAACCTAATAAAAGCGTCAGCCCATTCCATATAGACCATCACCAACCTAACAAAAGTGTTAGCCCATAGCACACTCATAAAATATATGCCGAATCAAGAAAAAGCCATATTAAACCACATATGACCCAGAAAAACCATTCAGTCCCTAAGTTTAAATAATTTGAACCAAATAAAATATTTAGACCATACACAATCCAGGTACAACAATATCATGGGACTGAGAAAACCACTCAGTCCCACAAGTCCAAATAATGCAAGCAAATCAAAACAAACAGGCCACATCAACTCAATAAAGCTTGCTTACATAGTCCCCCAAGTTAATGCAATCAAGTAAGACAGTAACACTTCAGAAATTCAGACCCAAGCAAACACCAAAGTGAAGAGCAGTTACGTAAACCAAACATACATTCAAAATAATCTCTGAATATGTAAGTCAAACATATTCATTCTAGAAGCGATCTCAAACACATAAATCAAACATATCTGAGGTCGTAAAAGGAGCATGTAAACCAAACACACTATTTCATTGAACCATCCCTCCCATTACCATCACACCCATTATCAGCTCGCGTGGGTTCAAAAGTGAATCAAAATATTAATTATATAAATGCTCGCCTCGAAGGGTAAATAACAACTCGCCCCGAAGGGTAATTAAACCATCACCCGCCCCAGAGGGTAAAACACAAAACAGCCCACCTAGAAGGGTAATGAAACATCCGCCCCGGAGGGTTAAAAACATAAACAGCCCGTCCCGAAGGGTAATGAAGCATCCGCCCCGGAGGGTTAAAAACACAAACAGCCCACCCCAAAGGGTAAAACACAATAACCGCCCCGAAGGGTAAAACACCATAACCTCCCTGAAGGGTAAAACACCACAACCGCCCCGAAGGGTAAAACACCATAACCGCCCCGAAGGGTAAAACACCATAACCAAAAAGCACATAATCTAAGATTGCAGAGAACATGTTAGTCAAAACATATTCTTCGCAACCTAGATCATAAAACCATAAACCATGAACCATCCATAAACCATTGCCGACCAAACAAAAGCGTCAGCCCATAACTATAAAAACCATCGCTGACCTAATAAAAGCGCCAGCCCATAACCATAAAAACCATCGCCGACCTAATAGAAGCGTCAGCCCATAACCATAAATACCATCGACGACCTAATAGAAGCGTCATCATATAACCATAAAAACCATCGCCGACCTAATAGAAGCGTCAGCCCATAACCATAAAAACCATTGGCGACCTAATAGAAGCGTCGGGCTTTGACCATAAAACTCATATTGGATCATCAAGTCTAGATTGCATAAGATTGTCAAGCCCGTAAACGAGGTAGTAGAGACCTTAACGCGATCACAGAAGCCGTAACAGTCATATGAACCTTAACAGGGTCGCGGAAATAGGTAGCGGAGACCTTAACTGAGTCGTAGAGACCTTAACTGGGTCGTAGAGACCTTACCTGGGTCGTAGAGACCTTAACATAAAACCTCTCCTCAATTGTGCGACCTCTTCATGCTGAATTGACCATCTTCAAGTTAGATTTCGGGCAACCCACAAATTAACCCTATAAACCCAAGTAAATATGAACTAAACAGGCCCTGCACTCAAATACGTTAGCATAATCATAGAAAATATCATCCGAATATCGAAACCTTACTCGCGCCAATAATATGTTAATCAAACATTTCACAAATCAAGTGTTTCCCTTTCCCATAACCACAACCATCATCAACCATAAAACCATATAAGATCAAACAAAACTGCCACACAGTTCTCAGCACGTATTCTGACTTTGAGGATTTAACTGTTTTGATTGAAAATGAATTAGAGAACAAATTATATACCATTGGAAAGCCCTGCGAGTCTAGTTCCTAAAAACAATCGGATCTCAAAACGGATAATCCAACAGTGAGTTATCTCCATTTTACTGAAGTGTGGCAGTGCAGTGTTTTCATACGGGAATATGCAAGAATGAGCAACTCTTAGTGTGTTCATAACCATATAGAATCAAATATGTCCTCCCAAGCCAAATGCTAAACCACATGCATATCCCCACAAAATAAAACTACATAAATCCAATTAGCATTCTCCACATATGATTAATACCCACCATTCATTCTATCAAACCCGTGAAAGAACTCCAAGACCAAACTATCCAACTCCATGTATGATTATCACCCCATCGACCCTTAGGAATTGCCACATATAGTTCACAATTAGTACAACATGAGTTTCCAAAGTGCTATAGATGAATTAAAATTCGAATTTCTCCTTTGACAAAAATGTGAATTAAACAATCATGACATTCATAGTCGCTCCTTTATGCACATAAATCCCCGCCCCATGTATGGTCACACATAAATTTAAAAGTTTTAATGTTAACCCAAAAAATAGTCCTCATCCCCCACCAAATAAGAAACACCCATTATCCCATTTAAGAATCCATACACAATTATTAATCAAGACACGCAGACCATATCGCCTTAGGTTTCAGGCAACAAAATGAATCTGCCTTCCAATATCAACACAAAACCATATACCATAATAACAATACCCATATAAGTCCGTTAATCCGTATGAATCATTTAAACTAAATAATATTTAGAATATTAAGACCATATAAGAAATCTAATAAGTTCCTTCATTTAAATTTTGAGCAAACACATAAATTAACCATCTTCCACCTTCAATAAAAACATTAGTAGTACATTAACCCAAATATATCTAAGCACTCAAACCCATTAAAAGCTCCACACATAATTACCCTACTAATTATAAATTTTAAGCCTCATCCAAACTCATAATTAATTGTGTGAAATAAAAAGAACCTGAATGACACACGCATACGATCGGACCCATATAATCAAGCCAACAGTCTAACATATATAAAAGATACATCCACCAAACCAAATAATAGAAAACTTATCTTCTCATTTGAATGCCTCTAGGCCCATTCACATCGTTAACCGAACCACGTTAATATTTATGAGGGACTTTGACTTAGCTCCTCAAATCAACATGGAGGTCTCCTAATTATATTCCGCAGCTATAAGCCTCGTACCTCGCAAAAAATCACCACACTGGATCGATAGAGAAATTCCTTCCATATAGATAATATCCTCATCAATAATACCGTAGAAATAATAGAACATTAAAATTTTAGAATCAACTTCCCTGTTCGGGGAGAAAACTGGACAACGGTCTGGTTCCCTAAAATTCCGATTTGACCAATAGTACGTAAGACATAAATAATCACTCTTTCCATAAAGCATAATGTATCATGAATATCTCAATAAAACCAATTAAAATAAGGTATACTCATAAACCCATTAGAACTCGTATAGCAAAATCAAGGTTACCAAAATCATCCCACTCAAATACATCCCCCCGTTAAACTTAATTAGACCAAATAATCATGCCCTCATATATCCATAAACCTAAAGCACATAAACCCATTTATCCACCAAACAAACCATCACAATCGTTACTCAAGATCGTCATATATGACCCCAATTTGCATACGATTCGTTTTTAAAGAAAATAAATACATACCTTAATTTTTGTTGCGTTTGGTTTATACGCGACCTCAGCCTTAGACACCGAGCAACAAAATAAATTGACCTTGAATATTGGGACACGTGAGTAACCCTTAAAAACCAATATTAATACAAACTAAATAGGTAAACCTGCACTCAATCCGTTAGTATACGATCATAAGAATAATCGATAAGTAAGATGCGAGTATCACAACCCTTACTCGAGACCATAACCTGCACTCAATCCATTAAGATTTAACCACTATATCTCGTAAATATTATATCCAAAATTCACCTTCATCCAACAGTTAGGTTGTGCATAATTTCCTTTTTAAAAAAAAACTAAACTAACAGTTTTGGGAAACAAGACCAGCTCTGTTTAAGATTCTTTATAGGATTTTCCTGA
The DNA here is from genome assembly GCA_014905375.1 of Phtheirospermum japonicum. Classification (NCBI taxonomy): domain Eukaryota; kingdom Viridiplantae; phylum Streptophyta; class Magnoliopsida; order Lamiales; family Orobanchaceae; genus Phtheirospermum; species Phtheirospermum japonicum. The sequence continues at coordinate 799,605 of BMAC01000402.1, forward strand.
CCTCATATTCAAATCTACACCGTTCAGATTGAACTTCAATATGTTTAGAATAATATATTGAAATCTCGACTTGATCCAAAGGTTTTATTGTACACAATCGCATTTTGAAAACCTCTGCGTGGAATTTTCTGAAAATAAAATCTGCTTTACTCGAAAATTTATATATATTTCCTCGCATCTTAGCCTCTGATCTCCACCGTTAAAAATGTAATTCAAGAAGTCATTGAGGTTTTATTAAAATTTTGACGTGATCCAACGGTTGAAACATTAGAAAACAATTTTTCAAATTTATAGCGCGGTCAGATTTTAAACCTACAAAAATTGTGTATTCTCACGCCTTTCGCTCAAGGACTCGATGTCCCTCTTCCCACAGACGGAGCCAATTGATAAAACCAAAAAGACTGGTTACTAAGAATATGGGGTACTGACCTGAAATACGAAGTCAGCGACCTAAAATAGCTTCCAATTTCACCATAGCGACCTGCTAAGCCTCCAAAAAGCCTCCTGGCGACCTAGACGATCCTGCAAAATAACACCTTCAGTCGAGTCGTTGATCAGACCTGCGAAGGTCCTCCGATACTTAAATTAGATATTGCGAGAGATAATTTAGAGAGCTCAAACCACGATAAAACAACTTCAACTTAAAGAGAGATATGCACCCCTTTTATAGAGACAATAGAAGTATCCCCCAAGCCAGGGTTTCCTTCTCCCACCACAATTCCATAAATACAATGACCGACTTAGAATTAGGATTCCTCCTGTATGCTAAGTTCCCATAAATAATAGCTCTCTTACTAAAATTACCATAATAGGCCTAGGCTTGTTATTCTTTCCGTATAGTTCGTCGGAACCCCATAAGACCATCTATGAGCCCATTCGGGGTTAATATTTATAAAGCCCATGACCGAGCTTAACAACTAGCGCCCAACACACAAAAGCATAAGGGGTCGCGACCCTATATGAGAACTCAACCGCATATTCCAGGTCGCTACTCTATAAACCAGCTCACTCACCTTCTATAAACCAGCTCGCTCACCTCCCAGAGGATACGCTCCTTCTAGGATATGAGGTCGCTTTCCATAAATACCCACATATATTACGTATGGATTTTTAGTGACGTATCAGTTGATATTCGTCATGGTTAGGTTATACCATAAGCACCCATTATTTATAATTTAGTATTGGCCTCAAACGCGGCTAGAAGGGTCACGACCTTCCCTGAGGGTCACTTGGAGTAGCCACTATTCCAAAGTGGCTAAAATTCCAAATATCTTACTTTAATCTATCTTAGAGTTACATCAAAGCGAAGCTCTATGAATTACGGTAGGATTTCAATTCCTGGTTCAATTCATCTTTTTGTACATATAAGGATGAGCATTCTCATCATGCTCCAGAGGGATGCCCAATAATCATGTACAGTTCTTAAAGTTTGGGATATTCCCTAAATTTTCCAGGCTTCTTATTGGACTAGTTGGCGAGGTAAGGGCTGGCGTTTAGGCAGGTTCACCCTTTTACCTTGGCCATATATTAGGCACCATGGTTGTGTTCTATAAGGAGAGGTGTCCACCCCCCACATTCGAGGAGATCAACTGGATCTACTAGTGGGCGCAGGCTTGTTTTACGCCAGTGCTCATCACGGGCAATATCAACAATTGTTTTTGGTATCCCCTATTCTACGTGCAAGTGAAAACCTTAGTGCTATTTTGTGGGTAGTACAATCCACTCCTCTAACCCAATACATTGAGTCCATGAGTTAGTGTTTACTTTACTTTGATGTTGAGTAGTTTTCCTTTTTTATTTCTATTATTTTTTATCATGCATCTCTTTGCTGGTTAAAGATCCTTTGGAAACTATCTATCCAGGCTAAGAGTTTTTTAATCGTCTAGATATTGGCAACCTCCGCCCTCTGGAATAGCATATGCCCACATACTTATTTAATCACGAGAATAGGGTCAATGTAAGGTGACACACAGTCACTTTTAACCCCTTTAAGGTGTGTCTCCCAAGCATATATCTCCATACTTCTGCCTTTTCTTCTTTTATCTGCTTTATTTTTCTTGTTATCTTTATTCTTTGTAGTCTTCTATCCCCGATGGCAAGGATGATGGATGAAGATGACTTTGTGTCTGGCCGATGATTTTCCATAGAGACAACTGTGGTGATTACCACCCCCTTCTCCTAGAAGAAGGAAGAGTACGAAGAGGAAAAGGCTAACTGTCATGGGTCTTTTGCCTTTAGAGGCCTTAAGATTCCAGTCCCCAATTTAGAGCATGCCAGAGATGTCAGGGATTGCCCTTAGACCCCCTTTTATCAATTGAGGTCAATGTGATGGTGGATGAAGATGGTTTTAGTGACGACCTTCGGAGTGGTCCAAGGGGAATACTTCATATTTTAATTGAGTCTCGATTTTCCTATGACGATCTACGTAGGGTGTTCCCTCTGATGATTGATGTTATAGGCTAAATGGATAAACCATACCGATGTTCACCAACTTCTTATTGTTAGGACAATCTATAGGTGGCATTCTACGGTTAACATGTCAAAGGTTAGAGACCACGGTGCAGCTTGAGTAACTTCAGAGGAAGCACGGTTCATTGAGGGAGGCCCACATGTTGTGAGAGGGTGTCCCTTCTTCTCTTCAGTCAAAGAACGAAAAACTCAATGAATGTGTCGAGGAGGACAGGCACCAAGAAGATGAAGATAGGCACACTAACGAGGAGATCTTTAAGAGCATCTATATGTACTTGAGGGCCTCTCAAGAGCGATTCGTGTCCATGGCCTGTGATGGAGGTCAAAGGGTATGATTCTTTTGAGCGATGGATGGGCGGCATGGATAATTGAAGAAAGGGAATTGGGGGCTGATGAGTAACAATGTGATCAGATCCCAGTCATCACTAGAACTAGCTTTATCCTTAATTTTGAGAAGTCCATTTCTACCATGGTAGATGGTAGGTCATTGGATGATCTCAAGAAGCTCGTCACCTAGGAGAGAGAGCGCCTTAAAGTGATTTATCTAAAGTTGAGTGTGAAGACCATGTCATCCTTCACCCTCAGCATGTGAGTGGAGGAGGTTATGGAAGATGGAGATGGTGATGATGAGTTTGAGTACAATGATATGCGGGGCAAGTTCTCTCGAGCGGGGGCTATTGGTTCCATTTACACTGTCAACACTATCCCAGTTGATCAGGTTGATGACTTGGAAATGTCAACCCGCTCACTGGTTATGAAGGTTTCAATAATACCATGATTGATCTTTTTATTGGCCCCATGCTGGGCTTGTGATGGACATCTCTTTTGTTAACTAGAATACTGCCTCGATGCCTTTCGAGGCTAATCTTTGATTGTCTAACTTTGGGTTTTAAGACATTTATTTTAACTTACTCTTGAGTTTTCTTGACTCGTAATTTTATGTGATTGAGATGGTCTTAATTGATAAATTTTCTTCTCTTAGGCGTTTTCAATTATCCTTAAGTTTATCGCCATTAATTCTCCCTTCTATCTTTTCATGTTCGTGTACTTTTTGTTTTGTCCTTTTTATGTTTTCTGGGCGGTATGTTTTCATACCAAACTCTACGACCTACTAGAAAGAGGGATATCTTTTTTAATCTTGTTTTTTTAGCATTTTTTGAGGTATTTTGTTGAGGCTCTCAACTTTTGCAAGTGTGCCGGTTGCTTGGAATCATGTATTCAGATTTAGTTGACATCTTTTCAAATTTAACTAACATCTTTTTGGATTTTGCCCCTCATTATAAAAATTCTGGGCTTACTTCTCTTATTTGTTTGTACTTTTGCTCTTAAATTCTCCGCAACTGTTTGTATCTTCCCTTTCTTTTTCTCTTATTTTTTTCTAGGCAATCGATAATTCAGACTGCATCTCTAGATCTAACGTCATAAGTACTAGAGCTACTCACCCAAGCCCCGTTGGGTCGAATTGCAACCATTTATCTAGGTAATAACTAAGGGCATACTGAAGGATATATCTATGAAGAATGATGAATTGATGAATGAGGTTGCTTGTTTATATGCTGAGATGATGGAGTACAAGGAGAATATTTATGCATTGGGGAAGATATGAGAGATGCAAGTGAGGGAAAAGCAAGAGACTGTCAATGAGCATCTTGAGGATAGGTTACGATCCTTTGCCGTGACAAGGCTAAGCTTGAGGAGAAACTGCTGAGGGTCCGGAAGAACAAGGGTTTTTATAAAGATGACTACCCCCACTATGAACAAGATGATCTAGGATAGGGGATGCTCGTGTTGCATCGAGCTTTGTTGTATTTATATGATTTTTTTTATCTTAGCTTGTACTAAAAATTTTATTTGAGATTTAAATGGAGTTGTTATTTTGTTATCCTTTTGCTATCTACTTGTCTTCTCTTTTATATTTGTATTTTTATTTTCTTGATTTGTAGAATAGAAACTGGTGTGCTCTGGTCAATGGTCATTGTTGATTGCATCCAAAGGCAGTTATAGTGGCGGGCTTTTTTGAATTTCAGAATTTCTTAATGGTTTGTAGGATTTTCTTGCCAATTTGGGATTTACACCCATAATGCTTGTTCTGCTTTTATAAAATGGAGGGTGAGGGGATTCCCTTTTCTTCCTAATTATCAAGTTAGTTCTTTTTACTTTTTCTTTCTTCTTCACTTTCAATAATTTATCCCTATCTCAGGATGTACGAGTTAGTTAGCTCCAACGATTTGAATTTTCTTTTTCATGATCTAATGACCAAGCACATCATGATTCTCTAGGATTATGAGTCATAGCAACGTGAAGAAAAGGTTAACTAAGGGAATCGATTGGTCTTAGAGGAGGAAAACCGATTTTTCCAAGAGGAGAGTGATTCCCTTCAGCAGATCATGTCAGAGCTTTGCCAGGAGCACACTTCCCTGAAGAGCGATCTTTGTGAGAAAAATTACTTTGGCAAGGAGGTCTATGGTCTAAATAAGTGGTTCTACAACCCTGAGGAAAACAAGAGGGTGTTCACCGAAGCTTATATCACTTATGTGTGGGATAAGGAGTGCTTAAAGCGTGAGAATGACTTGCTCTTAGAGAGCTTGATTGTGGATCATGAAGAGCTGAAGTGAGAGAGAAACCATAAGGAATCATACCAGATGACGTGGAATAAGAGGCTCATTGTGGTTATTGAGCCAACAGATACTCCCGCTCTTGATCTAGATGTTCCCTCTAGGTTCGGAGCCACTGGTTTAACGGTCTGCTCGCCCAGGACTGAGGATACGGATATGGATTGAGTTATATTTTATCTTGTAATAATTTTGTCTAGCTTGTCAGTTTAGGGCGGCTGGGGCTTTTGTATTTGGATTTTACCCATAGTAAATTTCCTATTTTCATTCACATTTTTGTTCTATGTGCTTTGAAACTAATTTTGGGTTTTTAGATTATGTTTGGGAATAGGGGTCGACTCGTTGTGTAACTGGACCTTAGCATTTTAGTATATATTTAGGATTCGAGGGCAGCTTGTCACACAACTGGCCAATTTTTCTTTGTTTTGGTCTTTTCTCCTTCATCTTTTATTTTAACTTTTGGGACTAGGTGCTAGCTCATCATGTGAATGAACCCTTGTCCTTTGTTTTGGATTTTCTGGGTTAGTCTTTTGTTTTTATTTTTGGGACTGGGGGTCGGCTCGTTGCTTGACTTGAACCCTTGTCCTTTGTTTTGAGGGTTTTTGCCTTAGTTATTGGTTTTGGACTTTTCACCTTAGTCCCTTGGGTCGAGATTTTTGTTGTCTTTGTCTTCTTTCCCTTTTTGTGTTGACTGGCTTTTTAACTTTTATTTATTTACGTTTATTCGATGTGTTATTAAGGGTGGCTATGAAGTTGACCCATTTCTGTGTCTAGGGGGTTGGGGTTGGGGGGTGGGGGGTTGGGGGTGGGGTGGGGGGTTCACTTTGTATGTGAAAAGTGGAAAAGATTTTTATTGATAATATTTCTTCAAGTACACAACATTCTGTGGGTGTTTGAAGTGTTTTCCATCTAGCTTTTCTAGTCAGTAGCTGTTGTTCTTAAGGATTTTAGAAATCTTAAATGGCCTGCCCAACTTAGGTTTGAATGACCGATGATCTGTGCCGAGCACGTTCTTCAGCACCGACTCACCAAGTTAGAATTCTCTCTTCTTAACCTTTGAATAGTAATAGCACTCACTCCTTTAATTATATATCATGTTCTTTAGCTCGACCAAATGCTTATTCTCAACCAACAGGTCGAGGTCGGCCCTCCTTACTTCATTAGTTTTCATTATACAGTTGTACTAGGATACTCAGTAGGTCAGAACCTCAATATCAATAGGGATGATTGCTTCAGTTCCAAATGCCAGTATACAACTACATCACCTATGGGAGCTCTTCTAACCATTTTCCTTTTGCAACTTCAAGTCTCCTTTTTAGTATGTATTTGAGGATTTTGTCCCCACTACCTTCACAAAAGGTATCGAGTAGTGGTTCTTAAAAAGATCTAAAATGCTCATTCTAAAATGACTTTCCATTGTTAGACGCAATTACCAAGGGGATGCCGAATCAACACACAATTGACTTCCAAATTAACTCTATGATTCTTTGGATTTTAACGGTCACAAGGGGTTTGTCCTCTGCCCATTTCATCAAGTAATCTACCAAGATAACTATGTGCTCTACCCCACCTTTTCCTTTTAGTAGTGGCCCGTTCAGGTCGATCGAAGGTTTGGTGAAGGGGTAGAGTGCACATACCGATGTTAACATTTAAAATGGTGTATTGTTGTCAACCTAAGCACTTTATTTTAGTGACCACATCCTTTTTTAGATTCGTCCAGTAGTTACCTTGTTCTATTAGTTTATAATCGAGGGAGTGGCTTCCAGCATGATTCTCGTAGCTTCCCATATGAATTTCTCTTATAACGTCGACTTCCTTATCATTTATGAGTCTTACACTATGGTAAAGCACGTGGATTGGATGAAGATTGCTCTTGATTTGCTTAGATCCTTGGGAAGTATACCGTCATATAGTTATTGCAAGATAGGCCTCATACATCCATTCTCCTTTGCTCATTCTATAATGTAGATTGTGGCCCTGTTGAGTGTTGAGATAGTGTGGTGCGTCATGGTCATGGTGTCCATTTAATAAAGGCTAGCTTGGCCAGAGAATCAGCAGGCACATTATTATTTCTGGAGATTTATAGTCTCATCTTAGTTAGTTATAGGTAGGAGGCCATCTAAGGCTCCTTAGTTTCGTATTCCCCACTCATTTGATTGATGACCAACTGTGAGTCTCTTTGAGTCTTTAAATTGTTGATGTGTATAGAAGCGGCGACCCCTAGGCTAACTAGTAGGTCCTTGTATTTTGCTTCATTATTGGTTTGGAGAAATCCTATATAGATGGCCAAGCAAAATAACTTTTGTTTAAGCTAAATGAAGCATAAGAAAATATAATATGAAAAATAAGGTGATAATCAACAAAATAAGTAAGAAATGAGTAGGAGAAAGTTGATAACATTTATTCCTAAAGTTCTTCTAGGATTAGCCTTGGTCGGATCCTTTACAAGTGTTGATATCTTGATACAAGGTCTCTCTCTCTCTCTATAACTCTCTGTGGTTCTCTCTCTCTAGAAATTGGGCTCCCTTCTCTTTCTCTTGGAGAGGCTATTTATAGTTTTCCTTCCAAACCCTAATTGGACATGTGTCGCCACCTTAGGGGTCAATGAATTACTTGGTGAAAAAGCTAACCGAAACCCTAACCCTAAGTGGACATGTGGCGTTACTTCATTGGCCATTAGTATTTTTTAAATCAGAGCAGTTAACCTTGATTACATCTTTTCTGATGCCTCAGTGCCATCCTCATCATTCCTTGACGTCGAGCCGACCTCTCCTCAAGGTCAATCAGTCTTGGTCGAGTCATTTTCCTTCATGATTGAGCATGTGGTCGGTTTAGATGATTTGTGCATGACTCTTTAATAGTCGAGCAATGATGTCCTGGTCAGCCGCATATGTCCTGGTCGGTCGGCCCTTGGTCGGAAAGGGCGTATGGTTGCATGCCTACAACTCGGTGCCTGGTCTGCCGACGTGCCCTGCTCAGCTTCTGCACGCTTGGTTGGCCGGCCCTAGGTCGGTGAGGGCACATGACTGCACGCCCATAGCTCGAGGCCTGGTCGGTCGATGTGCCCTGCTCAGCTAATGCACGCCTAGTCGACCGACCCTTGGCTGGTGAGGGCGCACAGTTACGCGCTTGCAGCTAGGAGCCTAGTTGGATGATGTGCCTTGCCCGGCTTGTGGTTGGCTGGCCCTTGGTCAGCGAGAGCGCGGTGCTACGTGCTCGCAGGTTAGCGCCTGGTTGGCCAATGTACCCTGCCCGGATATTGTTCGGCTGGCCCTTGGTGGGCGAGGGCACGTGGTTGTGTGCTCGCAGCTCGGGCCTGGTCGGCTGACGTGCCCTACTCAACTTGTGCGTGCCTAGTCGGCTGGTGCATTTGATCGGGCTATGGGCGCACGGGTGCCATGTGTGCTGAGGCTGGACGGTATTCTTGGTTGGGCCTTAGGCGTGCAGGTGCACTAAGATCAGCTGGTGTGCTTGGGTGGCCCGTTGGTGTGCGGGTGCTGCACGCGCCAAGGTCAGATAGAGTGCTTGGTCGGCCGAGATATTTTATTGTCGGTGGTTGATGGGCACGACAGTCTAGGTGATAGGCATAGTGACCTAGACGATAAGCACGACAGCCTAAGGGATAGGCATGGTGTCCTAGGTGTTTGACTTGTCAACATATAATAGCTCGACAGTCTAAGTAAGGCAAACATAGATCAGCCTCTTGTGTATTGGGTGGATGATTCAAGCTTTTGTGTGCCTACTTTTATAAATATTTGTCAGATGTTTAAAAGCTTACTCGCAAGAGTACGAGGTCGCATGTAGGTTGGTAAGCTAAACTGAGTCGATTCTCTCGAGGAAAGTTAATCGGAGGTTTTTCTTGTGTTTGTTTTCACGAATAAAAAAATAATAAAAATAACTAATCTAAAAACATAAAAATCAAGACTTTGAATTAAACGATGAACAAGAAAATTATTAACTTTGACAAGGTTTTAAGAAAACAAGGTTGAATTGTCTCCACAACCTCTTGAGAAAACCCAATTGATGGTTAATAGGTCATGATAGTCTTCAGTTGTATGGCTTATAGAATTGATGGTCCAATAGTCTCACCCTTTTCTAAATTGGCCATCGCAACACCTCCATTCTCATTGAGCTTGAGTAGGCTCGAATCTTCAAAGTCGTGTGGATTCTCTAATGGCAACACCTCTTCTTCATCATCCATAAAATCCTCAAAAACCGCAAGAGGGGCGATCTCACCATATCCCTAATTTCATCCTCCATACACATCTCTCCCAAATTCGGCTCCATCTCATCGTCCCCATAAAAATCGAGAAAACTCGGATTCGTAAGATCCACATTAAGCTCCAATGGCAATACCCCAACATTCTCGTCTAAAGCTTCATCAATTAGCACAAGGGAAGAAATTTCAACCATTTTCTCAATAACCTCTTCCTTACAAATATCTCTCAAATGATCATCCAAGCTTAAATCCTCAACCTCCAAGGTGGGCTCAATCACATCAAAAATCGGCAGCTCCAGTTGACTTGGAAGTGTGTCTCTATCGCTCGACATTGTTGCCATAGAAGCCGCCATTTGACCAAAAATTGTCTCCAAATTCTTTATAGTCTTAGAAAGGTCATTTAAATGCTCACTCATGCCATTTAACTGCTCAGTCAGTTGCATAATTTTTTCATGAGTACGAATGGTCTCAGCTTCTATATCTTGCAGCCACGCCAAAAATTGATCGTCTGGTTTATATTCTTCATGGCTCGGGTAGTAAGGAATCAAGTCGGGAGGATCATATGGATCATCATGTCTTGAATAATGTGAATTTGAAGATGGGGCCTATTCAGGTGAGCAGAACGTCCCCATGAACCCCTCATACACTTCCTCCCACATTTTCAAGGAGTCGGGCTCTGCATAATTTAACAATTTTCATGCCCGATCCTTTAGAGCACAATGGAAGAGTCGCATCCTCACTTGATCTCTCATAAGGCCAAGAAGAGGGAAGTCCGGGTGATGTCCTCGTATTCTTGGAAGAATTTCACTAGATCCTCGCTCGGATGTCCATAAAAAATCAGGATTCGCTCTATGTAAAAATAGTCAAGATCATAATCCCGCATCTTGGAGCTCAATGGAATAGCTGGTCGATAGCCACGCCAATCTGATGGAGGTGCACCGTTTTCATACGATGGATACCCTCGATAGTAAGACATTTCTTTTTAACTTTTTCTTTTATTTTATTTTATATGGGTAGTTGAATCAAGACTCAAGAGATGTACCTTGCATACACAACACTCAATGCACAAGATTAAACGTACCGGTGGAAATAATAAAAACGAACAAAAAGAAAAATGGCAAACAAAAACTATAAATAAATGAAACAAATAGGAATGCAACTAAGAACACGAAGAGCAAACACAAAAACCACAACCTTTAGTTCTCCCCAGCAACGACGCCAAAATTTTGATTCAAGCTTTTGTGTGCCTACTTTTATAAATATTTGTCAAATATTTAAAAGCTTGCTCGCAAGAGTACGAGATTGCATGTAGGTTGGTAAGCTAAACCGAGTCGATTCTCTTGAGGAAAATTAATCGGAGGTTTTTCTTGTGTTTGTTTTCACGAATAAGAAAATAATAAAAATAACTAATCTAAACACATAAAAATCAAGACTTTGAATTAAACGATGAACAAGAAAATTATTAACTTTGAGAAGGTTTTAAGAAAACAAGGTTGAATCATCTCCACGACCTTTTGGGAAAATCCAATTGATGGTAATAGGTCATGATAGTCTTCAGTTGTATGGATTATAGAATTGTGATAATCACAAAAACATTTCTTATCAATCATTGATGGATCCTTTCTGACCAGTCTTGGGGGAGGTAGGATGTTAAGATCCTTGATGTGTTGTGAAGTGGTCTCAAATGCACTATTTTTTTAACAAATGTTCGAGGATCTCCTGTAAGAGAACAGGATCAATCTTAGTGAAGTGAGGTGACTCTAGTGAAATCTCAAAAGGAAGAATAATCTTAAGAGATTTTTGTGTTTGAATCACGAAAAAGAAAATAAAGAAAAATATATCCTAAACACACGATCAAATTTCAGGTTTTGAGTCTCTAGCAACTAAGGTGATAATTTAAATGACGAGAAATGAAACTTAAGACTTGAAAAGATCAATAAAATGGGGATTTAGGGTTCTAAACTCATGTCCATGATCAATTGGCTATTTATCGAACACTTAATCTACAAACAGGGGTTATCGATCTCGAATCTCAATTAAACACTCGATAATTACTAATTGATGGTTCTAAAATCATTTACACCCTAGACCCATAAATCATAATCTAAAATCATTAAGAAACGAAATAACTGTTTAAGCAGTTATTTAACCTAAGGAAATTTAATATGTAAAATAAGGAGATTAACAGGAAAATAAAGAAAGTAGGAAAAAGTGCATAACTTTTATTCCTGAAATTTGGGTCGGATCGGCCTTGACCAGATCTTTTTACAATTATTTATTTCTTGATTACCAACTTTCTCTCTCTAAAACTCTCTATGTGCTTCTCTCTCTAAAAATCTGGATCATCTCTCTCTCTCTCTCTCTCTCTCTCTCTCTCTATCTATCTATCTATCTCTCTTGGAGAGGCTATTTATAGGTTTTCCACTAAAACCTAATTGAACACCTGTTACTTCCTCACTGGTTGTTAAGTTTCTTTGGGAATAAGTTAACCCAGAAAACCCTAATCCTAATTGCATCCCCACCGCCTTAATGGCGGCCTCATCTATTTTCTTTACCGAATCAATCCCAAAATAATTTTCTGGTTGACCCATCCAGATCGGCAAGATTACGATCGATAGAGGCTTAAAAAAGTTAACCAAGCACGTGTCGGAGGTACACAGTCTGGTCGGCTAGAGCAGTCCTGGATGGCAAGCACCCATGTCAGCCTAGGTATCATTGAGCGTGTAATGAATATGTTGATGGCACATATTCTGGTCGACCGAGAACATTCTGGTTAGTGATCGAAGATTTCTTAGCACTCTAAGAAATCGTCTCCGCAATAGTACAGAGTCGATTGTAGAGTGGTAAGTTTTCCCGAGTCGTGTCTCTCGAGGATAAATATTATTGGCAATCGGTGTTTTTACTTAATCTCTTGTTAATCGTGATTACACTAATCTACACTAGGAAAGCATTAAGTCATTGATTGGGTTTGGGTTTATGCTAAAGCTTGAATTGACATGAAAACTTAAAAACTAACTAATACAATGATTAAAGAGAATTAAAAGCTTGCTTGAAAGGACTAATTCTAATGACATTACTTAAGCCCTAATTTAAAAACTTAAATAAATTAAAACTACAAAATTCAAGAAGACTTGCAAATTGAAAGAGACATTTGGGGGAAAATTAAAGCTTGAAATTGAAAGGAGGTCAAAGGGCATTAAATGAGAGAAATTCATATCTATTTAAAAGGAAAGTTTCATAAATCTTTCAAAGACTAAGAATTTGTCTAACTAAAAGGAGTAAAAAGCTTCAAGATGATACAATGGAGTTTTGCCAAATAACAAGAACAAAGTAAAAGCTAAAGATGAGAAATTTAAGAACAATGAAAAGAAAACAACACAAACCAAATCCTAAAAACCAATACAACAACAAGAACAATCAATCAATAACAAAACATAATGGTAAAGGGAAAGATGACTACCAATTTTGCAATAAACACAAAAAGCTTCAAGTCTTGATTACAACCTTCAAAAGAAAATTCAAGTCTTCAACACAACAAGGAGCACAAATGAAGGAGGTGTCACTCTCTCCAACACTTGCTAAGAACAACTAACTATCTATCTAAACTAAACTAAACTACACTCAACTAAGGATTATAAACTAGGGTTTTAAAGAAATGGAAATGAAGAGGGGTTTGGAGGAGATGGAACAAGTCTGAAACCACCAAGGAAGGATAAGATTGGTGAGAAAAGAGAAGGGGGTTTATATAAAGGCTGTAGGGGCAAAAATGTCAAAATGGGCCAAAAATCCCGAAATTCCCTGCGACGCAGTCGATCGGGCTGACTACCAGTCGATCGACTGAAAGTCAGTCGATTGACTGCCTTGTGTCAACGGCCCAGCCTACTGCCGAGCAGTCGATCTGGGCTGTGTCAGTCGATCAACTGGACTAGCAGTCGATCGACTGCATGCCAGTCGATCAACTGGCATGGCTGTTCCCAGCTCGATTTTCTCGTTTCTTGCTCCATCCATCCACCGATTATCGTTCCTTGTTCGCGCTCTATTCCCTTGCTTGTGTTCGCTTTTCCATTCCATAGCGAGATGAATGGAATGCCTTAAACGTGCACGGGTCCCGCTTGGTCATTCTACGGCCAAAAATACAAAAACGAGTGAAAAACTATGAAAACATAATAAAAACTAACAAAATAGTCCAAATCGACTCCGAATACCCATAAATGCAAGCAAAACACATGCAAACACGACACAAAAAGGTAACAAAAACACGTACAAAAACGTGCAAATCAGTCAGCATTTGTTCAGGTCAGTGGGGATAATCCTAGCATGTAATGCATGTGCTGATGTTGCATGTTCTTGTCATATGAGACCATTCTGTCGGCATCTATTCAGGTCGTCGGGGACCATCCAAGCATGTAATGCATGTGCCGATGTCAAATGTTCTGGTCGATCGAGACAATTCTTGTTGTCTAGTCAAACGCAGGGACGACATAACCGTCGGGGTGTAAATAGACGACAGTTGGGGTGGTGTGACAGTTGAGACATCATCAGCATGAAAGTCGGAGTGGTGTGACAGTCGAAGATGTTAGTTTCACGACAGATGGGGTGGTAAGATAGTCGAGGACGTTAGATTGCATGGTGCCTTTTCCCGTGTCTTAGTTGGATGAGGAGACCATTCAGTTTAGCAGTGTCCCGATCAACCCAGCTCCGTCAATGTTAGGATCTCGGTTTAGGTTAGTTAGTCTGTCAATCTGGTTAAATACCATTCTAGTTGATCATGTGGACTCAATTTTACCTATGTGGTATTTGGAGCAATATCAACCAACAACAATAACATACACTAAGGGCAAGCATGAACATAATTAACTCAATGAAGAAATACATAATCCAATTTAGTGAAATCATGAACTCAAAATTAAAAGCACAAATAGATTAACACAAGCATCTACTCTTGGACAAGATAAACAAACTAGTCTTACACATCTACTAATCTAAAAAGCTATTTTATACTACAAGTCAACTACAAAGACAAATATGGTTAAACCCACTTTCTCTAGACTACCAACTACCTAAAGTATGCCAAAAGAGGTAAGAGTCTTGAAACTAGATCAAGAAGACAACAATGGAGGAAATTAGAAAATTCATTAACAAAACAAGAAGAACTTAAACAAACAAACTAAAAAACAAACATAAGAGAATAAACTGCTTCAAACATTCATAGAATCTACAAAGAAAATGCAAGAGAACATTATTTAGATATTACCCTAAGTACAAACTTACAAAACCCACAAGAACTAATGTTTCACAACACTACACTAAGCTTCTCCACGCACTAATTAAGCTAACTTACTACCAAACTGAATTCTACTAACTAAGCTAAATAGGGATTTTATGTTTGAAAGTGAGAAAAGGTTGAAAAAGAGGATAAGGCAAGCTTGGGCTTCTAAACCCTAGAGGGTCCAAAAATATTATTTTTCAGCAGGAAAGGGTGTGGGTATATATAGGGTTAAAGTGGGGCAAAATGGTACAGCTTGTAAAAATGGCCGACAATGGCCTTCCATTGATTGATAGTGTCTTTATCTTTGATTCGGTGTCAATCAATGATGGCTACCAACGTTGGGAGAATGGACGTGTATTGATGGCACCTTGGTTGCGTGTTAATCGATGGTTGGGGGAAGTCCTCAGCATATCTATTGACTCATGCGGTTGATGCGGGTGGGAAGGGCGCATTGATTGGGTGTTGATTGATTGTTGTGCTTCATGGGACTGGGTAGTGCTTCGTCAAAGCGAGCCTGTTGTGATCCTCAGGAACACACTTGGGACCACTCGACTATCTTAAAACAAAGAAAAAAAAATAACATAAAAAGTCTATAGAAATGTGAGAAAAATACGAAAAATACTAAAAAGATGACAAAAGTTACGAAAATGCAAAACAAAGAAAAACAAAACAAAACACTTAGCTTTTTTGATTGTCCTCAAGGAAAAAACACACACAAATGTATAAATCAACTCCCCCACACTTAGCTTTTTTGCTTGTCCTCAAGGAAAACCGAGCGTAGACATAGACAAGAAAAATCTAATGACCCAATTAACCTAATTCATTTAGATGACTTGAAGAGTTGTGCATTGAATTAGTTGGAAATCCAACTAAAAGGATGAAAAATTATGTTAAGATGAGATATTTAAACTCCCTTTCGGACACCTAAAAGTAACGAGTTCCCTTCATGCTTGTTCCCCATCAATGCTTCGGCTAAGATCTATCCACACTCAAATTACTAAGTTGGCAACCTACTAGCCCAATCATCAATGGACCCCTTTAAAAATAAAATCTGAAAATAAAAGAAAATAAAAATCCCTGCAAGGGTTTCACGTTTATTACCATCATAATTTCAAAGATTTACTGACGCATCCTGGGTTATATATATATTTTTTTTCTTTTCACATTTTCTCGTTTTTATTGAACCCATAAAGGTGAGGTGCTTGGTGAACACGATATTTACAAAATAAAAACAAGATTTATCTTACTCCGATCACTTGTTGCTAATTGCAACTTACAACATTTCTCGATAAGCACGTGAAATTTTTGGCGTCTCCAAAACTAAAATAAAAAATTTATGAATTCCTATACAGGACATTTGAAAATGGGGCTAGTAGAGTCAAAATTGATTTCATGAATAGACAAGGATAAAATACTTCATAGGTTCCCTACACTTCATCTCCCATAATTACACAAATGTCGAACGAAAGTCTAAACAACCTAATCAAAGTATCTAACCACGTCATTTCATCAAGGTTCTAACCAATATCAATACATAGGATTTAAATCATATCCACAAGCAAGTAAACGTAAGAAATTACTAAACAGTGACAAAATCCCCTCACACTTAAACCATGCAATGCCCACATTGCACATAAAATAAGATAAAATGCTTTAAAATTTAAGGGTGAGAGATACATCCCTATAATCATGCTTGGGATGACGAGTCGAGTGTGAGGCAAAATCCACGAGCCTATCGAGGCAAGAGGAACCTACAAAAAGGGGTAAGTGGAGAAAACAAATACAAATGACAAAAGACTCAAATATAAATAATAAACATAAAAATGGACAAAAGAAAATATTATTTTAGTTTTTGAGAGTTTTTATTTTTTATTTATTCGATATAAGAATGAACGCAAAATATTAAAAGTCTTGAGTATAAAAGAAAAACATCAAAATGTACAAAAGAAAAATATATTTGTGATTTTTTCGAATTTTTCTATTTTGTATGGGTTTTTGGAAATTTGAAAATTTATATGTAATCTTTATAAGGGAAACAAGGTAAAAATGAGGAAGGAAATGTTTGGGAAAATTTAGAAATGTAATATATATGTTTTTTATTTATTGTCTCTTTTTTCCTTTTTTGAAGTTGGTCTGAGTCGGGTCGGTCGGACCAGGTCCATGTTGTGCCCATTGATCATGCGTCAATCGATGGGCCATCAATAAGGAGGGAAGATTTTTTTTGTCAATCCAGTGTTGATCGACAAACAATCGACAAGCCTTCAACATATGGTGTCTTGAGCCTTGTTTTTGTCATTTGTGTGCCATTTATTTAAGCAAAGTGTTCGTTCTTCAAAAAATGGTCCCCGGGCATTTAAAACGGACCTCTAACCTCAACCAATTCTCTAAAAGTATTGAAAAGAATAGAAATGAAAAGCAAGATCTTAGGTTGCCTCCAAAAAGATCTTGTTTAATGTTTATGGCTCGATGACTTATGCCAAGAGACGCTATCCGGGATCCAAGAATAGGTGACGATTGTGCCAGGCCTTTGTGTATTCCAAAAGGGAAAGTAGGCTACAAAGGAGGGCATATCAAGCATGCGTGAAGGTGGTAGAAATAAGAGCTCTAACTTGTTTCAAAGATCAAAAATGCGAGTAATCAATCAGCACGAAGAGGTCAGCATAATGAGTGGAAAAAGCAAATTGCTCGACTATAGGAAGGACAAAAATGTCCATCGAGTAGAAAAAGTCATCACCTAGTCGCTTGAAAGCCATGATCGATTCTGGTAGTCCAACTCATCCTCGACTACCTTTTCCACCACCCCACTTTCAAGAATCAATAAAGTACTAGGGGCTCTAAAAAGGACTTGACAATCTTAAACTCCTCCAAAAATGGCACCATATCTCCACCATCCTCATAGAGAGTAAGTAAACTCGAATCTCTGACATCCTCCAGGGTCTTCGAGGGTAACACCTCTTTGCACTTGTCTACTAATATATCCTTGTTGAACTGCAAAGGGGTTTGATCATACTCTTCCAATCCCACGAGGACCACCAACTCATTGCATTCCTCAATAAAAGCCAACGAGCTCAGATCATCACTAACCACCGTGATCTCTATTGGCATCACCCTCACACTTTCATCCACAAAGTAATCAAACCGAATAGAGGGCAATGTTCACATCCACATTCTCGACCTCAACCTTTGCCTCTTTACTTACATCTACAAAAGTAGCAATCAAGCTTCCATCACCTTCAACCAAGGGGGCCTCATTATGTTGAACACAATCACACTAGAAGTGTTGAAACAACTTTGGTTCATGGTCAATGGTTAAGTTAACCGTTAACCACTGGTTCTAATTAAAACCAAATTAATGAACTAGTTTCCGGTGGTTCGGTTATGGTTTCGATTATTTACAAACAAAAAAATGTGGTTTAACTGAAAATAGTTAGTGGTTTAAAATCTTCAGGTTGAGGTCATTTCAAATCAATAGCTTGGATGATAGAGTCGTTGATCAACAGCTAGAAAATATAGTCGTTCGAAAAAAAACCGTCGGTTTGAACCAAAAACTGGCAGTTTCCAATGACTCATTTTTCAATTTTTTAAATCTATTTCTACACTTATAATAACCCCATCTCCAACGCCAGTCCTAACACCAGTTCATCTCTAATATTCTTCTTCTTCTCTTATATTCTCAAGATTAAAGTGTTAATTTGTGAAAAAAAATACTATCAATAACCAATCTTCTTCTTATTTTTATAATCTTTCTTTTATAATATTATTATGGCAAGCTCTTCTCATAATATTAATACTAATACTACTCGAGAATCTCGTTGAGGCCGAGGTTGAGTTCCTCAAGAAACTTTAGCCATTACAAGTGATTATGTTTTCGATGAGATGACGACATAAAAGAATTGATGACTTTTATAGTCAAATCAATTTCATTGAGGATTTACCCACCTCCGACAAATTTAAAATACTAGCTCACATTAATATTGATGAAGATGAAGAAGAAGAAGGGTGTTAACCGTGCTATGCCACCGCCACCTTCAAGAAAGTCAAAGTCGAAGGCAAAGACATTGAGTGAATACCAATCCTCCATATTTAGATTTCATTTCTCAAAAGTGACGATCGAGAGGGAAACGTCGACACAATTCAATTATTGCAAGAAGCACTATACCTTCACTGGTAATAATACCAACTACGGGAAGATGATATCACACATGGAGAAGAAGCATCCTGATAAATACGGAATTGATAGCTCTCAAACACAAATAAACTTCTTATCTTCAACTACCACCGGAGATGGTGGTCAAGGTACAAGTTCTAATTTATTTCAATATAGCGAAAGTGGTCATAGAAAGTTTCTTGCAATATTTGTTGTCGTTATGGGTCTTCCTTTTAATCCTGTACATAGTAATCATTATGAAGATTATACTAGAGGTGCATTTAATAAATCTTGCATTAGGGTTTCGTGGAACAAGGTTACTCTTGATTTGAAAACATGATTGGTGAATATAAGTTGAAATTAACTTTGTTATTCGATAGTTTGCCACATAGTATCTCAATATGTTTGGATATTTAAACGGATTCCCATCATAATAATAGTTATATGGGAATTACATGTAATTGGATTGGTAATTCTTGGACTTTTGCATAAACTTGTCATTGCATATAGAGAGTTTAATAACCTGCATTTTGCGGTCAATATTTCACGCAAAATATCCACTATTTTATACAAGTATCATTTAGGTAGCAAAAAAATTTCAATTTCATTTGATAATGCCCCCTTTAATACGGTTGGTTTAGAAATGCTTAAAACTTTTTGTTAACCTTATATTGGTGGTAAAAAAAAAAAGTTCATGTGAGATGCATTTTTTTCATATATTGAATTTATGTGTTTAAAATGGTTTAAATAATTTAAAAAATAAAATTGTTCCGATAAGGTGTGCAGTATTTCATATAGCAAAAAATGATTCAGTTGCAAACAAAATGGCAAAAATATTGGCGAAACAATGGTTTACATCAAAAAAAATTATATTGATGTGCTCAATCGTTGGAACTCAACTTTTAAATTGCTAAATGATCCTTTTAAATATAGAGAAGCATTGTGTGCTATTATTGCTAATCAAGATGTCAACTTTATTTTATTTGCCCATGCGTGGGGTGATTGTTATAGTATGATGTCGCTTTTAAAAGTTTTAATGAGGCAATTGTGACTTTATCCGGTATTTATTATCCTACCTCTACACTTTTATTTGATCAGTGTACTCATTATTACTTCTTTACTCGATTCGCGTGAATTAGGTGGTTGCATTGATAGCATGTTGAGCAAATGGGTATTTTCTATACATTCCCGATGGTTTCTGATTGCAAGAATTTTAGACCTAGATTATCGAACTGAAGGTTTTGAAAATTTTCTTTTAATTTATTATGAAGCATTAAGGCCTATTTTTTAAAAAATTTGAACATTGCGACTTCTAGCCCCATAAGTTGTACTCACCAATTAAAACATTCTTTATTTGCTCTTTTTAATGAATACATTCAATGTTCTAGTGATGTTAATGCGTCATCTTCGCCTTCCCCTTCCCCTACCACTAACTCTATGTAAGAACATTGTTCAAAGACCCTCAACTAGCTTTAGCCACATATATAAGTTGATTGAGGATATTAAGCGAAAATGGCAAAGGGCTAGTACTAGTCGAACAATGGAATTAGAATCTTATTTAGGTCATTTTGAATTGTAAAGTATCCCAAAAAGGCCCGATGGTACTAATGCTCATATGCAATTTTGGTCGAGAATGGCTACTATATTTCCTACACTTTATAAAATTCAAAAGGAGGTTCTCGTCGTTCTTGTTTCAACATTTCCCATTGAACAAAGCCTTTAGCATGGGTGGCTTTGTGTTAAATGATCGATGTTTTAACTTATTTCCTAAAACATTAGAAAATAAAATGTCAATAAATGATTGGATTAAAAATGAAAAATGAGAACAAGAAATACAATTGGATGAAGGTGAAGAGAGCGACCATTATGATACCACTTCGGGAAGAAACAATAGAAATAAATGAATAAAGACGAGATTCCTTCACTATGCATGTAGGCAAGTAAGGTAAGTATAAGAACTACGTGGACTTTTATTCCTCTATGAGGATATGTAGACAAGTTAATTCCAATATTAAAAGTTAAAATTTTGAATTTCAATTTCTAATATTAGAATTAAAATCAAGCCCTTTCAAAAAAATTCAAAATAAAAATCCAAACTATGTGGACTTTGATTTCTTTATGAGGATACGTAACAAGTTAATTACAATATTAAAAGTTAAAATTTTGAATTTTAATCTGTAATATTAGAATTAAAATCAATTCCTTTTTAAAAAATATTATTTTAGAACCCTTTTTAAAAACTTATTCTTCAAATTTTATTTAAGTTTATCGTTTATTTTTTAACTCATTTATTCGCTCTTTTTTTAAATCAAAATACATAAAAAGAAAAACAAGAAAACCAGGGGTTTCGAACCGAACCAGAAATTGGCCAAAATCAGAACTATAACTAGTTTGGTTTTGGTTCAGGGTCTACTAGTTTTAACCAAGTTTACACCTCTAAATCACATGAAAGGGATGAGGGATTGTTATTATAGCTTGGATTTTGAGAGTGTGATGCATGAGGAGCATATGAAGCATTATATCTCTAATCGTGCTTCTTAGGAGGATGGACTATGAGCTCGGCGCATAGGAACTCAAAGTGGATTGAGCATAATAATCATAGCTCTTATTGTAATGGGGTGAGGTGGGTGGAGCATAATATTCGTGCCTCGGAGAATATGAATGAAAAGTGGGTGGAACGTATGAATCATAGCTCTTATAATAAGAGGGGGAAATAGGTGGAGCGCATGAAGAATTAATGCTCGGATTGTAAGGATCGTGAGGCGGGGCATGCTGATCAAAACATCAGTTGTAGGGAGTTGAGGTGGGTGGTGCATAGGATTCATACCTCAACGAATAAGAGTTATAAGCGGGTGAGGGTACGAATCAAAGCTCGAGAAGGAAGAATGGTATTTGGGTAAAGATGATAGAACTTCTCCATGAACTGATCATGCACCAAATTCCAAAATAACATGGAGTTAGGCTTTGCATTATTAAGCCATGTTAGTGCCCCACCCCTTAAAAAAATGAGAAGATTCACATCTTCGCTTGATCAGTGGTGAGGCCCTTAAGAGGGTAAGAATATGTAACGGTGTCATACTCATGGAATAAGGCAAGTGAATCCTCGATCGGGAGCCCATGGAACAAAAAGAGTAGATCGTAAAGAGAATCCTCTATATCATAGGCTTGCATCTTGGGGCTAAGTGGAATAGCAAGCCACAGAGCATGAATACCAGCATAAAGAGTCTGATAATTGGTCATCTTAGGTTTGCCAAGTCTTAGGTCCTAAGAGATGTGGTTGTTTTGCATGTAATTGTGGTATTTTATCGTGTTTTTAGATGGAGTTTAGTGTTGATTTTAGTAAATTTGAGTTGTGTTTCATTAGGGTTTTAGGTAATTTTCTTGTTTTAATATTTTGAGCTTTATTTATCCAATGTTGGTGATGTTTGTGCGATTCTTGGGGTTTTAAGTTCAAAATCTTGTATTGTTGGTGGCTAAATGAATGAGATTCGCGCCAAGACGTTCTGGCATACGGCTAGGTTCGAGCCAAGGCATTGAGGCCCAAAATCCATGCCAAAACGAGAAAACCAAGCCAAAAGCAGCCCGGATCGACTGCCAAATCGATTGAGGACAGCCCGGGTCGACTTCAAGTCGATCGACTGTCCATGGATCGACTTAAAGCTCCGAAATCGACTGCTCGACAGTATCCAAACCACTCGAATCAGCAGGGCAGTCGATCGACAGGATGTCGATCGACTAAAAGGCAGTCGATCGAATACATCGCATTGACTCTTGGGATTCTTGGATTTTTTGATATTTTTGCCCCTACAAACAACTATATAAACCCCACATCTTGCCCCAACAAAGGAACCAACTCTCCTCCCCACCCTTGCATGGGTTTGGGGTTAATTTCTTTCTCTCTTTGATTTACTTTCTCTCTCTAGGTTTTAAATTTATTTTCAAGCATTTCCTTGAGTTTGTAAGCCTAAGAAGAATCCAAATCATCACTTGGATTTTATTTTGGATTTCTATTTCATTCAGATTTGTAATTCCTTTCCTTAATTCAAGTATGTTTTCCTTTATTTTCTTCATTGTTCTTCAGTTGCATGCTTCTTCTTCAATTTATGCATTTTGGCTTAGCTCTTAGATTTGTTGTTGGATCTTGTGAGTTTGCTATGGAATCTAGGTGAGTGACACACCAAGATCATAGATCGAGTCCTTGATCATTTTGGTTTTGAGTATTTAATATGCTTTATTTTGGTTTTTATTTTCATGCATAGTTTTGTGTTGAGTACTATATCTACTCTTCATTTCTAGTTATTTCTCGTAAAGTTTTTAACTTTCACGTCAACTTTTGTTGCTCTTTCCAATGATGCTTTCGATTTTTGTTAATTTGCATTTTTGAAATTTTCATGATCATGCAATCATAGTTGTACCTAGGTTTTCATGCTTGTACTTAGTGAAGCTTTGCTTTTTGTTGCTTGTTTTCATTCTTGCTTGCTATTTCCATTATGAAATACTTGCATTTCCTTTCATAGTTAGTCGTAGTTTCATCTAGTTTCCATTTATTTCCATTATCTCTTAATTCCACCAAGCTTAAAACACATAGATCTCTATAATCAATCGAATTCTAATAATACCAAGTCAATGAACCTATTCTTATTTCAACACCACTAAGAAGATACTCTTCAGTGGTTGAGGTCGCCAATGTACCTTACACACACAACACTCAACAAATGAGATTAAACGCACTAGTAGAAGATAAGAAAAATGAACAAAAAGAAAAATCAAACATGAACAAGATACAAAAACAAAACAAATAAAAACACAAACTAAAGTCACGAAGGGCAAACACAAAAATCATGACCTTTAGCCTTCCTCGGCAATGGCACCAAGTTTTTGAAGTAATCTCAAATGCACTATTTTTCTAATAAATATTTGAGGATCGCCCACCATAGAACGGGGTCAATCAAAGTCCGGTGAGGTGACTCATATCAAATCATATGAGGAAGACTAATTGGAAGTGATTTTTGTGTTTGAATCAAGAAAAAGAAAATAACGAAAAAAATGTCCTAAACACATGATCAAATTTTGGGTTTTGAGTTTGTAGAAACTAATATGATAATTTAAATGATGAGAAATGGAATCTAAGACTTGAAAAGATCAATAGAATTGGAGATAGGGTTCTAAACTTGTCTTCATGATCAATTAGAAACTTATCGAACACTTTATCTACAAACTGGGGTTGTTAATCTCAACTATCAGTTAAATGCCCCATAATTACCAGTTGATGATCTTACACTCAATTAGATCCTATACACATAGATCCTAACCTAAAATCATCAAGAAATGCAATAACATAAATTAAGGATAAGCATGAACATAATTAACTCAATGAAGAAATACATAATCCAATTTGGTGAAATCATGAACTCAAATCTAAAATCACAAATACATTAACACAAACATCTACTCTTGGACAAGCTAAACAAACTATTCTTACATACCTACTAACCTAAAGCTATTTTACACTACATGTCATCTACAAAGACAAATACGGCTAAACCCACTTGCTCTACACTACCAACAACCTAAAGCATGCTAAAAGAGGTAAAAAGCTTGAGATTAGAGCAAGAAGACAACAATGGAGGAAATCAAAATTTTCATTAACAAAATAAGAAGATCTCAAACAACCAAACTAAGAACCAAACATAAGAGAATAAATTGCTTCATTCATATAAATTACAAAGAAAGTTCAAGAGAAGATGAAAGTAGAATCTTCTTCAAAGTTACAAAACCCACAAGTGAAAATGTTTCACAACACTACACTAATCTTCTCCACACACTAATTAAGTTAACTAACTACTAAACTAAAGTTCTACTAACTAAGCTAACTAGGCATTTTATGATTGAAGGTGAGAATAGTCTAAAAAAAGAAGATAAGGCAAGCTTGGGCTTCCAAACCCTAGAGGGTTCCAAAAGCTCTTTTTTATCTGGAAAGGGTGTGGGTATATATAGGGTGAAAGTTCAAGCAAAATGGTAAAGTTTGACAAAAATGACCAAAAATAGCCTTCCGCCGATCAACCATCGATTAGCCATTGATCAATGATGTCTCTTCCATCGATTTAGTGTCTATCGATGGTGGCTTTCGAAGGTGGGAAAATGGTTTTGTGTCGATGATGTGTTGATTGCATGTCAATTGATGGTTGTGATAAGTCCTCTATAGATTGATCGACTCATGCAAGCGACGTGGGTGGGAAGGACGCGTCAATTGGGCATCGATCAAAGGTTATGCTTCATGGGTCCAATTTGTATTTTGTCAAATAAAAACGGTTATGATCCTGAATGTGCTTGGGCATGCTCTTAAACAAAGAAAACAAAATAACATAAAAAGTCTTCAAAATGTGAGAAAAATATGAAAAATATTAAAAAGATAAAAAAATTTACTAAAACTCAAAACAAAAAAAAAAGATAAAATATAAATCAAACCCGACTAATGCACACAAAATAAGACACGAAAATACATGAAAACACACAAAAAATATTAAAAAAAATGCACACAAATATGTATAAGTCATGATGGTAGATAGTGGCGACAACAATGGAATAGACTGATCTAGATAGTGGCTGCAACAATGGAATAGACTAATCTATAAGTCCGACCTTTTTCAGTCTGTGATTTTCTTGGTACATTTTGCTCGCAGAAATATATCATGGGTAGGGTGGCGAACTATTCAGCCTTGATATATGATGATTCCAAAGATAGGGATGCTTGGAAGGTTCTGTGTCTCTTCACATTACAAAGCTATTTGAAGAAAGAGTCTTTTAATAGGCTCGCCTTCTGACACCACCTTGATATATCGCGTGATGTAGCTTTTAAGCAGTTTTTCGGGTTGCTGGAAAACACTAGAGATAGTCTCGTAGGGGGAATGGTTACTTTTGTAAACATGAATTTTGTTTGAAAAGCTGAATGTATCGAGTCTCGGGGCAGTGTTCCTGATACGGACCTAAATGTCCATACGTGTTATTATTTGATATATGTGGGTATTTGTGGTAAGCGACCTCATTTCCTGGAAGGAGCATTTCTTCTGGGAGCGAGCTGTATGGTTTCTTTGGAGAGGTGGGCGAGCTGGTTTGTAGAGTAGCGACCTGGAGTATGAGGATAAGTTCCCATATAGGGTCGCGACCTCTCATGTTTTCTGTAGGGTGCTTGAGCTCGGTTATGGGCTTTATGAATATCGAGCCCATGGGCATAATATGGATGGTTTATGGGGTCCTGGCGGACTGTATGGAAGGAATAACAGGCCCAGGCCTATTATGGTAAGAGATCTATTATTTATGAGGACTTAGCATATAGGAGGAATCCTAATTCTGAAGTCAGTTATGGTGTCATGGTATTTATGGAATTGTGATGGGAGAAGGAAACCCTGGCTTGGGGAACACTTCTCTTGTCTCTATAAAAAGGGGTGCATACCTCTCATTATTTTTAGCTTGCTTTTATCATATTTGGGCTTTCAATACTATCACTTGCTTTTGACTTAAGCATCGGAGGACCTTCGCGGGTCTGACATCCGACTCGCTTGAAGGTGCTGTTTTGCAGGATCGGCCAGGTCGTCGGAGTATTTTTCGGAGGCTTGTTAGGTCGCTGTGACGTATCCAGAAGCCATTTCAGGTCGCTAATCTCATATTTGAGGTTAGTACCCCATATTCTTGGTAACCAATCTTTTTGGTTTTATCAAGTGGCGCCGTCTGTGGGAAATAGGGACAACGAGTCCTTGAGCGAAAGGCGTGATAAATCTCGTAAACGAAGCATGAAGGATAGTAACATATTACCCAGAACCCTACACTATGGTTCTGGATCGAACAAACCAAAGAAGAAGAACAGGGTAGCGGGTATCAATGAAGAAGACACAATAAAAGATGGACAGACACCTTCCCAGGCGGAATCAGTATTTCCAGGTTTGGAGGGCACGCCGCCGCCCTCCCTTAAGCGACGTGATGGAAAACAACCTGCAAAAGATTTCGAGGCAAAAATGCCGGAGGCTGTAGCGCAGAAAGTGATTCACATAGGGACGAAGGAATGGAAAGATCTACCCAATGATAAGCCCTGCCAGATTAAAAAAGCATATAGGAACGACATACAAAAGTCATTCCTGTAGGTCTATTTACCTATCTGAACGACATTTGTCATTCCAATAGAATTTAAATCTATTGGAACGACATTTTTCGTTCCTATAAATAAAAATATCGTTCCTGTAAATATAATTTTCGTTCCACAGAGCACCAATTTAATAAAATGTCCTTCCAAAATGTCCTTCAAATTAATAAAATGTCCTTCCAATTAATAAAATGTCCTTCCAAAATACCACTAACCTCATTTAATACCCTCCACCTAATTTTCACCTTCCTCCCACTTTTTCAATATTAATTTCATTTTTTCTCCTTCACCTTATCCTTCACTTCGGTTTTTATCCTTCATTCCAGCCTCATTTCAGCCCCCGCAAATTTCTCATCTCCAAATTTCTCCTCTTCAAATTCATGTTTGAGCATAATTTCCTGTTGTTGTAACTGGAAGGACATGTCTTTACAGATGTTTTGAATGTCCTTCCAAAATAAATGACAGATGTTCGAGCTGTAAATTCCTCTTGAAGAACTTGAGACAAAGGTACAATTTCAATT
Organism: Phtheirospermum japonicum; assembly: GCA_014905375.1. Taxonomy (NCBI): domain Eukaryota; kingdom Viridiplantae; phylum Streptophyta; class Magnoliopsida; order Lamiales; family Orobanchaceae; genus Phtheirospermum; species Phtheirospermum japonicum. The sequence goes on from BMAC01000402.1 coordinate 826,979, forward strand.
CTTCTCCCTACCTCCTATGTTTGTATTTGTGTTATATTTCAAGAAGTTTTCAGAAATGACAGATGAGTATTGCTTGTCCCTACCTCATGTGTTGTTTTTGTATTATATTTCAAGAAATTTGCAACAATGTTAGATAAATTGGGGGTGAATCCTTTTTCTTGTAATTAGAAGGACATGTCCTTCCAGAATTTCGGCTTGTCGTTCCAATAAATTTGCAATGTTGTTTATAGCAGCTGCATCATTGTGGCTCTCTTCAGTCTGCCTATTGACTGCTGGACTAATAATATCTCAAAATCTCCTTAGTTGTTAATCATTTAGGTAAATAAAGATTTTACAGTAATATTTTTCATATCTTCAAATCCAGATAGGTTTATTTATTAGTTATTTTAAGATTACATTATCACAAGTCAGGAGCAGATTCTTGTGTTTGGAAGGAATTGGAAGGACACGTCCTTCCAGAATCTTGGTTATATAGTTCCAATAGGTTGTCTGTTTTTGTATTTGTTTTCGAAATAAAAGAATAGAAATTTGCTAATGCACATCATATGCACACTCAAATAGAAAGGAAAATTGTAATTTAATGTATTATAGTTTTCTAATATTTTTGTGTTTTTTTGTGTTTTGTGCTTTTTTTTTAATCAATCCACAATTATATGTTTATAAATAAATGTAAAATAGATTAATTTTGTAAATAATTTATAATAGAGGAGCTAAGAATTTACCTAACTATTTTTGTCATTTTTCTTTTTTCAGCTTTCAAATATGGTGATGGATAAGAGATGGACGCGAATTACAAATAAAATGTCACCAGAGTTTCGGCGTGGAGTGAGTGAATTTATTAACATGTGTGGGCCTCTTGTGAATAGGACGGGCTTGATTAAGTGCCCATGCAACAAGTGTTTAAATCTGGAGTCTCTGAAGTTGGAAGTTGTTCGGATGCATATTCAGAGGTATGGGTTTGATGCATCATATGATATTTGGATTCACCACTAAGAGCATTTACCAGAACACGTACCTGGTCCGTCAGCCGTTGACTTTGAAATGATGGATGAAATGAGAAATGTGATGGAAGATGCGGACCCAGATGATGAGTATGGGTTGGAGAGCCCTGACCAGCAGTATCATAACTTGTACGAGGCAATGGACACTAAATTGTATGAAGGGATTTCATCATTCTCTTCATTAAATTTTCTTGCGAAGTTGATGAATATCAAGGTGAATGACAAGTGGACAAATAGACCATTTAATGAGTTGCTTAAGTTATTGAAACACGCATTTAATGAGTCGCCTAAGAAGTTGCTTGAAAGTTTGGGTCTCGGCTATGAGAACATACATGTATGTAAGTATGATTGTGCATTGTTTTATAAAGAGCATGCCAATAAAGAAACATGTCCAGTCTGTGGAGAATCACGTTGGCGGGAGAATAGTGGAAAAGGTTCTAAAAGCAAAATTCCACATAAGGTTATGCGATATTTCCCTATGATCCCAAGATTGAAGAGGTTATTTGCAATGGAAGAGACCACAAAACTTATGCATTGGCATAGTACTGGGTATCATACAAGTGCAGATGTTATGACTCATCCGAGGGATGGCAAAGCATGGCGTGCATTTGACGCTAGACATCCAGAGTTTTCTAGTGAGCGACGCAATGTTTGTCTTGGACTTGTAGCTGATGGCGTCAACCCATTTGGTGATATGAGTCAGGTGTATAGCATGTGGCCATTAATATTGACATTTTATAATCTTCCACCATGGCTATGCATGAAACCGGAGTATTTGATGCTGACACTATTGATACCTGGACCTAAATCCCTGGGAAAAGATTTCGACATTTTCCTACGGCCTGTTGTTGATGAATTGAAGATTCTGTGGTCAATTGGTGTGGACACACTTGACACTGCCACAAAAAATCGTGGTTTATTTCATATGCGAGCAGCATTAATGTGGACAATTAATGACTTCCCAGCAAGAAGTACTCTGTCAGGGTGGAGCGGGCAAGGTTACATGGCTTGTCCCACATGTAATGATGAGACCCCATATATGCACGTATTGGGAAAGATAATATACTTTGGTACTAAAATATTTCTTCCGATACACCATAGATGGAGGAGTTTGCTTGACTTCAACAGTCTACCGGAACGTTGGAGCCCTCCAGTAAAAAAAACAATGAAAGACATATTGGTCCAACTAAATCGAGTCAGACCAAAGATATCTGGGAAACATAAGAGTTATGGTGGTGCAGGGACCCGTAAATATGCAGATGAGTTGAATTGGAAAAAAAAAGTATTTTTTTAGCTCCCTTATTGGTCTAGTAATGACTTGAAACTCAATATCGACATGATGCATTTAGAGAAGAATGTGTGTGATAGTGTCGTGGGTACCATCATGGATGATCCAATGAAGTCGAAGGATACTCTTAATCCAAGACGTGATCTAATGAGAATGAATATTAGGCCAGAGTTGCACCTTATCGAGGATAGGGGTAAGATACTGAAGCCAAGGGCTCGTTACACACTACCCCCGGCCAAACGAGTTGAATTTTGCAATTGGATCAGGTCTGTGATATTTCCAGATGGATTTGCATCAAACTTGAGAAGGTGTGTACCTCCAGGTAAGGGCCACTTAACTGGATTAAAATCTCATGATTGCCATATCATAATACAAAGATTATTGCCAGTGGCAGCCCGTGCATACTTGGACAAGGATATATCTGATGCTATAATAGAGTTATGTAACTTCTTCAAAAAATGTCTGCCAAAAGTTTGAATGTGAGTGACCTTATTGTTAGAATAAGGTGACCGACAAGCCAACTTGTGGCTGTGGTCTGACTATTCTTTTGTAATACAATCGTTTTTATTCGTAATAATATCTTTTATACATATTGGCATTCCATATCTTTTGTCCCATGCTAGTTGCATAGGTGTGGTCCTGATGAATTTACTTTATTACGGTGGATTGGTCTAGCAGAACCGTGAGATAATCCAGCACGTAATGTAATTCGTCGAACTTGTTCCTAGTCATAGGGTTACGCCATAATGAGGATACAGGCCTTTCCCATTAAGACTAGTACTTAGTGTATGTGGACCGCGTCTCATCGGTCACGGTGTCTGGACATCAACATACATAAGTAGGTGCTCATAAGATGAGTTCACTGAACTCCCTCACCTAGAAATCTCTAAGTGGTTCTCACTCATCGAGTAGATGATTTCTATGGTATAGCGTACAACATTAATCCTTAAGACCCAGACCTCATCGTGACTTCACTAGAGGACAAGCTATGTTGTGACTTGTCTCTGTGTCTCTTTGAAGGCCGATCAAAAGGGGCAACGTTC
>BMAC01000402.1:831386-861798 GCA_014905375.1 Phtheirospermum japonicum
GAACGTTGCCCCTTTTGATCGGCCTTCAAAGAGACACAGAGACAAGTCACAACATAGCTTGTCCTCTAGTGAAGTCACGATGAGGTCTGGGTCTTAAGGATTAATGTTGTACGCTATACCATAGAAATCATCTACTCGATGAGTGAGAACCACTTAGAGATTTCTAGGTGAGGGAGTTCAGTGAACTCATCGAACGTTGCCCCTTTTGATCGGCCTTCAAAGAGACACAGAGACAAGTCACAACATAGCTTGTCCTCTAGTGAAGTCACGATGAGGTCTGGGTCTTAAGGATTAATGTTGTACGCTATACCATAGAAATCATCTACTCGATGAGTGAGAACCACTTAGAGATTTCTAGGTGAGGGAGTTCAGTGAACTCATCTTAATGAAATGCATACTGTATGTTATATATAATATATATAGATATATTATATATTTGTGTGCAGCATATATATATGTGTGTTATAATATATATGTATGATGTAGTGTATAAGTATGCGTGTATGCATAGTTCATTATGTATATAAATATAATATATATATTTGCATGCAGTAATATGTTTAATAGAAATGTGATGCTTGCTGTATATATATATATATATATATATTATATATGTATGTTTATAATGCTGATTATATAGTATATAATTTCATATATATGATTAATATATTAATATGTATATAATTGTTATGTATATGATAATTATATTAATATATATATATATATATATATATATAATTGTTATATATATATATTAAATAGAAACCGACCATGCTTATTCGATTTTACGAAAATCAAATTTTTTCTATTTATTAAAAGGAATTAAAACATTGTTTGAATTAATTGATTATAAAATTAGACCGTCGTCAATTTGAATTCGATTCAAATTACTTTTATTTAAAAAATTTTGTTTTTCGCTGCGCAACGGTACCACCGATTTCCAACACTTATGTCAGCCCAGTCGGATGTGATTATGGTCTATTTGGCTATTCATCTCCCTGAAGAGGCAATTTTAGGGGGACCCGAACACCTGAGATGGATGTATCTAATTGAATCATATTTGAAAGAGCTCAAGGGATGTGTAAGAAACCCGGCTAAGCCAGAGGGTTCAATTGCCGAGGCATATGTGGCAAAAGAGGCATTGACATTTTGTGCTCGTTATTTCAATGACGTAGAGACAAAGTTCAATCGACCCCGTAGAAACCCGATATTTGAAGTGACGCCATAACTTTCAGTTTTTCGATCACAGTGCATCCCACTTGGAGGTCGCAAGAGCATAGCTCTATCTCCAGAGAAGCATAAGCAGGCACAATTTTACATTCTTAATAATTGCCCCGAAATAGACATGTATTTGCAGTAAGTGGTTTCATTATTTTTAATATTTAATATGTTATTTATTTATTTATTTATTTTATTAGTATACACAACTGTTGGGGTGGGTTTTTAATTATATCATCATAAACACCAAAACAAATGCAATGTTTGGTAATATCATGTGGCTTATATTCTTTTTTTGTGGCAGAGAACACAAGCAAGAGTTGTTGGCGCGTGGAGTTAGTGACTTGGAGTTTCATCACAAACACGAATTTGCAGATTGGTTTTACAAAAAGGTACGTCCTAATCCAAGCTAAATACGAACCAACAATTTTGAGTTTATTAAGTTTATCCTTTTGATCCAAGCTAAATACAAGCCAACATAGATATTTCCAAAACAACAAAAGTTAAAAAAAAAAGTATATTGCTCCCTTCATCTCAAAAAATGAGATATTAGTTCTTAATTCATGAACTTTAGGTTTACTATCATCCTCGGTCAGTATCTAAAGAAGTGTACGCATTGGCGTCTGGATGTGACCATTTTTCCCAATCATATGGTGGTTGTGTAGTTAATGGAGTTCGTTTCTTGACTCATGACCGTGACATTCGTCGGCTAACACAAAACAGTGGTGTGTCAGTGCCTGGAGTGAGTGGATAAATATATTATGGCATTTTATAAGAAATTCTAGAACTTCATTATACCGATCGATTGTCGATTGTCCTATTTCGATGCAAATGGTTTAAATCCGATCATCATCGACATATTGTGCATGATGGAAACATCATAAATATAGACACCAGTACCGAGGGTTACAAAGACGACCAGTTCATTCTTGCCACTCAAGCCAGACAAGTGTTTTATACCAACGACTCTTCTCGTCCTGCAAAATGGCAGATTGTCCATGAAGTTCACCATACTGTGGATGCTAGTTCATCGACAAACTTATTACCTGAAGTAGATCTGTTGCACCCTGATAACTCTTCACAATTCTCACTTTTTGTTGATCTTGGAAATCTCGAGTATGTTGAGCTACATCAAGCTAACATGCCGTTTCACCACGTTGTTGAAACTCCTGGTCCATCTTCAAGTACAACTACATCGTATAACATGTATAGCGATGACGATGACATGGAAGATGAAACCATAGCCGAGTACGAAAATAATGAACAACAAGATCCTATAACGAGTGATGATGAAACAAATGATGATTTGCAAACATATGAGAGTGATTTCGATTGACATCGTGACAATACTGTTTGATCTTTTGATGTGTATAATGGGTATTTTAATGATATATCAATTCACATAGTCTTTTTATTTTTTTAATCATTAATCGTTACAATTATAATCATTGCATGTTAGTTTTTATTTTTTTAAGTTTTAAAAATTCTGTTTCTTAATCAATTATCATTAGGTGAGTTATTATTATTACTATTATTATTATTATTATTATTATTATTATTATTATTATTATTATTATTATAAGTTTCTCATTAGGTAAGTTATTATTATTATTATTATTATTATTATTATTATTATTATTATTATAAGTTTCTCATTAGTATTCTGACCTTTTTTTTTTAGGTTTACACCACAACTCCGTGATATTTAGGGATTAATTGGTGGATTTTCTATAAAATTTTAAAACCTTAGTTTGATTCTGAGTTTTTTTTATTCTATAAATCTGTTCTGCATGGTTGCATGTGTGAGAATCAAGATGCTTTGATCCTTGGGAGACAAATTCTGGATATGTTGTTAGTGCTCATGAGTGCTTCCATTTTTTTTTAAATAATTGTAAATATAGGAAATATAAACTTATGGCTCTGAAAATTGGATTTGGTTAATGCTTATATGGTTGAGTGGCTTTTTTTGGCTTCTGTTTTGGTTAAGACGAGTTTGATAGGAACGTCGGTCGATAGGGTTATAACGTATGTTTGTACTGCTGCTTTCTCCTTAAATGTTTGAGTTCCTATTTTTGATTTGATGTCTTTATTTTCATAAGGGAATATAATGGGAAAATGGTGTTTTTTAGCTTTTCGTGTTTGATTGTTCTCTGTTTCTTGTTTTGGAGAAATCATCTAACTCTAGTTCCCTGATTTGTAAAATCGAACTCATCGTCCCCATCATTTTCATAGCTGTCTCTACAGTTTTTGTATCTGTAGCTTGTTGCTATTGAATATGAATAGTGTAAAGTGGAGGTGCTTTTGGTTTCTGTATTGAAATCCCATTTTGTCTCCTCTTCGCCGTTTGAAAGGTAGTTGATGATGTCATCATCGTTTGGAATTGGTCTGTGGACTGAGTTTTAGAGTGTGAAAATGAATGTGTCAGTAATTGAACTGTTATTGTAATGAGTTTATTATTTTAAACATCATAAATCATGATTTGTGATGTGCAAGTTTCTACATACAAGTGATATGAACTGTTTCTCTCTTTCTTAGGGCAGAGTTTACTATGTTTGGATTGTTTGGAGTTTAGGTTCTTAATATGAGATGATTATTTCATCATAATTCAATGCTATATTTGTGTCGGGTATGTCTTATGCTAGATATTTGATGACATTGCAATTTTATAAAAGTGAGACGATGTACGAGATGGATGACATTTAAATACTCAAATGACAAACTTATAAAAAATGTATGTTCAGGATCAAGTGTTGTTTCCTGTAATAAGCTTAGCTTCTATGAAACTTGTAAATATGGAAAAATGCATGCAATTAATTTCCCCTCTATTGAATCAAAGTCCAAAGCTCAATTTTATTTGGTATACTCTGYTGTATGAGGTCTAGCTGCAGTGCCTGATGATTATAGATATTGTGTACCTTTTTATGGATGAGCTCACTAGATATTTTAAGTTGCATTGTATATTGTTGTTTCTGTTGACATTGTTATTTATTTAATTTATTTTGAGAACAGACCAGAGTTTAGAGCCAATGCCGCCCCGAAATCGAAGACAACGCCGAGACGTTGAAGAACAACCGGAGCCGGGATCGCCCATTCCTGTTCTCCCTGAAGACCCTGAATTGCCTGAGCCTGACCTAGGTATTGCTTATTTCTACCTTCTTTTTATCCAAAGCCCTTTACCAAAAAAGTTTAATTTATTGAGCATAGGCCTTAATCATAGTGGGTCCATGACATACTTGAGTTTTTCTTGATCTTATAATCATACTTGACATTCCATTTTTTTTCTTTTGTTAATTGGAATGTATATTAAAACCAAATCAAAAATGGAACCTTGACATTTGGCAAAATTATAAATGAGAAATTACAAGTATAAACCTATAAATCACCCATGAGGTTACAATGTTTTTTAAGACAAGCATATGTTTGAACAACATATTGTGGACATTCTAATCTTCTCCCCCGATAGGTGCACCAACCACTGAAAAAACAAAGCAGAAGAAGACCCGGTCAAACTCAAAGGGTAAGAATTTACATGAAATATGGGTGGCAGCAGGAAAGAAGAAGCTGCCGATTGAGTTCGATTTTCAAGGAGCATCTGTCCTGCCGATTGGCCCCAACCAGAAATATTATACCCGGGCAATCAGCAACAAAATTAAGGAACTCGTCATCCCTTGTCACAGGAGCTAGGCTTCAGTCCCAGACGAACAGCAACACAGAATTTTTAAACGAGTATCGGTAAGTTATTTGTAGTTTCTGTAGATTTTTTGTGTTATTTAATGTTTGGATTAACTTATTTATATGTAATAAATTACAGAAATACTTTGATATGAAGGGTGACCTTAGCAAGAGCCAATACATTGCGGTAAAAAAGTCTTTTGAACGAACAGCGGCTTCACGTTATAGTCGTTTCAAGGCCTCAACTCATTCTTATTACCAGAGCCAGCTAAATGATCCATAAAATCCAAAGTTCTCTGGTAATTACTTGAGCATGAGCGCTGAAAATTGGGAAAAGTGTATTGCTTTGTTCACTTCGCCGGAATACAAGGTAAAATCTTTAATCTCATTTTGTGTTTTTTAACTTATTCTATTATGTTTTTTTCTCACTAAATTATTATTGGCCAATGCATTCACATAATAGATCGATCAAGAATGCAATCAATCAAAAAAAAAAAGTATCCTTGTTATCAAGGATCCAAGAGCCTCGTTGCCCACGTTGTGGACTGGGTACGTTTATTAATATTATTATTATTATTATTATTATTATTATTATTAATATTCTAATTTGTTATATTTTACCTATTCCATAGCATCGAGATGAGGAAAAAAAATAAGGATAAGGACGCAGATGAGGATGACTGTGATGACGAGGGTGACGCTCCGAACTTCATTGAATTATTTCGAAAGAAGCACATTGATAAGAGTGGCAAGTGGGTAAATAAGGATGCTGAGGATGATTATGTAAGTTGTCATGTTGGAATATAATCTGTACAATACATAAAAATATCATATATATATATATATATATATATATATATATATATTATAATTTATTAATACTATTATGTTTGCAGTATATTATACATATGGGAGAACTTGGAATTTAAGGTTTAAAGTTTCAATTTATGTTATATCTTTGGGATTTGGATAACATTTTAAGTCTTAGGGGCATATTTATTTTATCTAAGGGTCTGACCTTAGATTCTTTTACAATAATTAAAAAAAAATAACCTCTGAAATTAGTCTAATTATAGAAAAAAAAAACATAAAATGGACAAACCATGTGATTGTGTTATTTGCAGCTCTGTTCACTTAAGAATGTAGTTTGTTGGTGAGTTTGAATTTAACATCTACTAATTACTTTTGTATTTTCGGGTTTAAGATTATAGTTGATTACTTGGATATGTGTTTCAGAAACATGTAAGGGTGGATTTGCTTCCTTTTCTTTTTGTGATAAAACTGTATAAGATTGCAGGGTTTGTTGTTTAGTGTCCTGATAAAGCAATTTAACTCGAAATTATTATTAGCTATGGTGTGCCTATAAAAAAATTTCCAGTTAGAACAACCACGGAGTAAAGTTTGTTGTCAATAAATATGATATTATTATTTGTTTTATGTGATTATTGTCACTTAAAAAGTTTTGTTTCATGTTTTGAGTAAGTTACGTAGTTTTTAACAGTGATGAAATTGACTATTTATGACTTTTGCGTTGTCTCTTATCTTTTAAACTTACAAAAATTACCCCTGAAGTTCTGATTTTTTTTCCTTTTCTCTTCTCTTTTCTATATTGCAGTTTCGACTTGTTGAAGCAAGAGAAAAACACATTGTTGCATCAACCGATGGAATTGGATTTACAGATGAGAGAGCAGTTATGAAGGAAGTGCTCGGTGTTCGACGAGGCCACGAACGTGGTATTGGCCGGACCCTCAAGGGTTCAAGATATCATGACATTCCCGAATCATCTAGTTTTTTGGCCGCCGAAACTCGTGAAAGGTCTATCGCCCCAGATGTTGCCTCTCTTACGAAACAGGTTAATATTTTCTCATTTCCCATAACTAATTTTTTTGAAGTAGCTGGAATAGTGGTACTATATTTATATACCTTGGAGAACTTTAAGGAGTCGAAGAAACTGTGTGAGTCATGATGTGTTTCATTGGGGGAACAGTTTTATGCTTTGCTGAAATCAAGAAATCTTATTCTCTGACTGATTATCTTATGATGATGTGAGTCCATCGGCGTCTGCTAAAATATTTATTATATTTTCGCACTATTTATATATTTTTGTGCCTTTCTTGCAAAAATTCTTAAAATGTTGCTGTTCTTGAGGGTATTGGCCAGTCTTTTTATTTTGTGTGTTACACATGGGAAAGAAAGTGATGACGAGTTCACACATTCTGGGTTTTTAAACAGTATAACAAAAATTATGTATTATTTTTTTTATCTGTTTCAATTAGTGATTAGGGCAAAGTTAGAGGGGCAAGTTTTATACTAGTTTTGCTCATGACTGAACTTCATGCATATATAAATCCCATATCTCAAACACATTTATATAATTAGGGGTATAACTATGAAAAGTAGTTGATATTTTAGTGTTTTTTTTTTTACTAACAGTAGTACAAATTCTGACCATATGGACTTATTTTATATTGCTTGCATTTAATTAGTAGAAATTGTTGTATGTAGTATGGAATATAATTCAATGATTTCATTTCAACTAAAAATCAGACTCCACACTACTGTAAGAAGGTTCAGGTAATCAGCAGATCATAAGAGCATAAGCCTGCCTGAAATGATCAATATTTGAAGTTTGTAATTATTTATGTAAATATAATCATTTACTAAATTGGATTATATATTACATATACATTTATGACATCAACACAGTACATAATCATACATTCTCATTCCAAGTTTTGATTAATGTATTTTTATGAATAATTTTTTATTTTAAAGGTTGAACAAATGTCGAAGATCATTAATCTTCTTAAGGCAAAAGTTGGGATAGAAGTTGAGATAGAGGATATGCTTGATGATGATGAGCCTCGTGGTGCGGACGAGCATGGTGGATCTTCACATTAGTTTGGTATTGAAGTGTATAATTGTTTTGATCGTTTTGACTACTCTAGCTAATGGTATTGAAGTGTATAATCATTTTGAATACTCTATCTAATGTTGGAATTAATAGGATTGGTTGATGTAATTTGACGTGTACAAGTTGCTTGTTGGAATGTATATGCTTAATACCAATTTATTTTGAGTTATTTATGAATTGGAACAAAATTTTGGTTGAATAGATGCACAATCAATAGGAATGGCTGCTCTAATTTGTGTAACACTATTGGAGCGATTTGTTGTTCCTATAAACCTATAAATACGAGATTTTTGAGGCGTAGAAATTTAAGGAACTGACACAATATGTTGTTCCTATTGGTTATTTAAGCTACAGGAACGACATAAAGTCGTTCCAATAGATATACAGGCAAAAGTCTATAGGAGCGACAATTATGTCGTTCCAATAGATATACAGGCAAAAGTCTATAGAAGCGACAATTTTGGAATGACTTGTCGTTCCTATTTGTATTAAATCTGCAGGAGCGACATAAAGTTGTTCCTATATATATACAGGTAGAATTCTATAGGAGCGACAATTTTGGAACGACTTATCGTTCCTATTGGTATTTAAGATACAGGGGCGACAAAAATCGTTCCTATAGATATACAGGCAAATGCCTATAGGAGCGACAATTTTGGAACGACATGTCGTTCCTATAGATCAAAAGAAAAGACAACAACACTTGTAAGAACGACTTTTATCCTTCTAGTAGGTGTCATTTGTTGTAGTTCTTCAATTAATCTAAAATATGTTCTCTCCAATGTATTGAATATGTTCAACTATTCCCTCCTTTTGCAGGCCTTCTAAGGCCCTATTTATATTGTTCTAAAGAGGTGTATTTATGGCTGACACCAAGACATATGTCATTATCTGAATCATTCTGGGTTTACTTTTGGGCCAAGTCGTTAACCTTAATTCCTTTTGCTTTAGCAGCAAGCTTCTACTTTATCAAATGATTAGGTGTTGGTTTGTTAGGGTGTCAGCCCTCAGGATTTGTGCATCGTCATTATACGACTTCAGGGGCCTTTATCTGTTTCGTTCTCTTTGAATTCTTCTTTATTTTTCATTTCTCATCCACGACAAGCTCGTCCCATCTATGTTACAAGGGCGCCCATAACTTTTTTTCGTTATTCTTTTAAAACTCATCATTGAGGACCCATTTTACTTATTTTTATCTAACATATGGTGTACGTGTCCTGCTACTTTGGTGAGGCCAGCCTCACATGATAATCTAGATTGGACAACCACTAACATTCATCACCTATGAAATATGTGAATGGATACTGTTATTATATTTCTTTTACTGATCATTATTCCAAATTCACTTATACTTTCTCAAAAAAAAATCAAAAAACACTTGATTCTACATTTAAAAACACTTATTGTGAATCAATCTAATAGGAAAATCAAAATGTACAAAGTTATAGTGGTACTAGATATAAGCCTTTAACAAGGTTTTTCTTTCTGGCAATTGCCATGTCCCTTTTCCCTGAGCAAAATAGCATTGCACAAAGAAAGAATAGACACATCATTGAAAATGAAATAGACAAGGCTTTATTTTATTCCATCTTTTCTTCAATTATATTTTCATAATCGACTAAAAATGAAAAGGACGTGCGGTATGTTCCATAGGTTTCAGCCATTCTGTTCGAACAACCATCGATCGATACTTATGGATAAACTTAGTTTCCTACCACCCTCACGACACTCTTCAGTCTCCTTTGCTCCCACACTTTGTGTCTTCCTATTTCTTTTGGACCCGATTGCTCCCTTCTAAGTTGTTGTTATGTCCTCCAAGCCAACGCCACATTTGCCATTTCAAGTGGTGGATCTAACAAATTTCTGGGTGACCCTTTTACACAATCCTCGTGCCACCATTCTTTCCATGTTGGCCACTAAGGTCTTCGCTTCTTTATTCTAGCTGTGTCACCTACTCCCCATGTTAGGGTTCACAATCTCTTAGAGTCATACCCTAATCCCTCTACATAGTAGTATCCATATAACCCTTGCCCTATGGTTAGACTTGGCTTGTTGGAATCCACCCCGACCCGTTCACCAGTCCTGGGGTCTCCATTTCCCCTTTGTTGGTCTCCATGCATGACTTCACTTTGAGTCATCCGGTAAATATTCAACAACTTATTGCCAAACCATCGACCTATATATCGTGAGGTTTTTATCAGGGCTGTGGGTGGCTCGCCATCCTTTTCTCCCCTGCTACATGCATAAAGGGAAGTCCACTTCTTTATTGATTTCTAATTATATTTATAGTCTGTGTAAACTTTATGAAAATTCATTGATTGGCCGTTTTTTTTTTTTCATTAAAGGCATGCATCATTACTTCAACTTTGTTCTAGATTATAATAACTTGTGGCGTGTCCGAAAGACTCATATTGTGTCTTTGGGTAATGGGTGCGGGAATCAGTTTGGTCTCACTGATTTTGGCATCTTAATCCCAGAACATTTTGTTTGTAACATTAGACACCTATTTTTGCTTTGGCTATAGTGAAACCCACTTTGTCTCAAGTTTAGGGGATAATTCATAACATTAGTTAGGAATATTGGGATCTTGTGATTCTTATTGGTATTACTCGTGGGATCATGCCGCCATTTCGCATTGATGGCAACACTCTTGATAGTTTTTGTGTCATTATTCTCATGTGTTTATGGAGGTGTACTTATCTACCTCGTTGCCAAATTAGCTCTTATTAGAAAGAGCGGGTACTCCCTTTACGTGTATTCAAAGTTCAAGAAATTATTGGTTTATTGTAACCCTTGTTGTACGATCAATCACATTTTTTTGCATTTCTCTAAAAGAGCAGCCCCGAAGTAGAGGGGTCATAGCCGTTTAGGAAGGACTAGACTGGTGGATGACATTGCCAGTGTGTCCAAGGGTTACGTGCTCCTACTGGGTCTAAATTTAATAAAACTAAGGTAGTTGTGGGTGACACAATCACAACTTGTTTAAATAAAGGTGGACCATCAATCGACTACCTTGACCTCTCTAAATGCTGGTGGTTGATAGTGTTTCTGTGAGCGAGAATATTTATATTTCATGTGTAGATGACGATGTAGTCATGGGGATAATGGTTTGGTCAGTATTACTGCCATCCTCCCACCCATTGCGATCACGGGTGGCAACAGCCCAATCGGTGTGATTGTCAACCTTGTATATGGAAACAGTTCGGTTGGTGCTCCAGCTTCCCAGGTGGTAACAGTTTAGCTGTTATAACTATTGGCCTCCCGATCGTGTCTTTGGTGGTGGATGATAGTATCTATTTGAGTGAGAATGTTGATGTCTCGTGTGTTCTAAATTCATTTGTTTGTGACGTGGGCGTTAGTGGATCTCAAACTGTATATAAGTTTGGAGTGCTCTTTAGTCTGATTGTGTTGGATTCGGTATGACTCCCTGGGACTTTTTGGGGTTCCGCCTCAATATTTATGGAAGATGATTGGCATCTACTAAGATTGTTTCCCTTCAAAATCAAGTAGTAGATCAACTTGGTTTTAGTCTACCAATTCACTGGGCTCACCGTGTCTCAGCCAGAACATCACACTCAGCATCTATGGATACAACCAGTAAGGAAAGTTGGGCCAATTTAGTTGATGTGGAACACATTGATTCTCTCTCACCCTCTAGAGAGGGTTACATGACGAGTCATTGTGAATATTTTACATTGGAATATTTGGAGAATTGGTTCAAAATTATCTAATTTTTTTCTTAAGCACTATTTTGATTTAGAAAACTAGACTTTTTATATGTGGTTATGTCAAAGGTTGATGTTTTGTCTATTTATAATTCTTATTTTCATGTCATTGAGATCTCGAACATTGCTTTTAATACTCGTGCGGGTATGTTCTTTGATATTTAGATCTTAGATTCTTCCTTTTTCATATCGATTTTAACTATTGTCTTTATGATGGATCAGCTTGTCGTGATCGGTGTGGTCTTTCCCCTATGTCTTTTTGATTGGGTTTTCTGTATGGTCAAAACTCTTACAAGGGTAAGCATTGGTTATCGTCTGATTTTTTAATATTTTGGTTCATGAAATATTTGTTTTGGGTGATTTTAATGAAGTTTTGGGGGCACAAGAGCGATATAGCATTGTGCTCCCCGGTGTGGTTTTGTGTCGGGAGTTCGGAAGACGATCAATTGTGAGAAAAGAATGAGTAATGGGAAGCATTTTGAGTCCCATTTGGATCATGGGATTTTTATGGAGTGTTTTCTTCACTTACGGGATTCAGTGTCAGGGCACATTCCACCTCGGGTTGCTTTGGATCATAATCCCATTTCATTATCCCGTCCTTTATGTTTTAATTGAGGCCCTAAACCTTTCTCGTTCCAGATTATATGGATTCGAGCCTCCTATTTTCTTCATACTATGTATTTCTCCTAGATTGAGAGTGTCATGTGCCCTCCCCATGGCATCGTCTTATCAGGAAACTTAAGCGTCTTAAGGTTCATTCAAAGGGTTGGAATGATGCCTCTTTTGGTAATATTTTCTGTAAAAAGAGGAATTACTTACTTCTTTGGGTGTTATTCAGGAGGTCATTATGGTCGAAGGCTACACGAAGAAATTATTTTGTTAGGAAGTTGAGACGATGGTGCTATATCAAAACATTTTTGCCAAAGAGTTCGACTTGGTTTCACAATGCAGTCATGTTACATGATTAAAGAATGGGATTTTAATTCCTAAAAGTTCTCCCAACCGAAATGATATTTCTTTCATCGGCATTAGTAGTGTGTATTGTCATGACCGCGTGCAGATTACAGATCATATTGTCTCTTACTCTTGAGATCTTTTTCTACGTCCTACATTCCTATGGTCGGGGAAGTTACTCGTACTTTGGGTCTGGTCTGAAAGGTTGTCACATCGATGCATAATGATGTGATACTTTGATGGTCTTCTTCTGAGGATATTCGGGTTGTGGTTTTTGATATGGACCCTAACAGCGACCCTTGTCCGGACGTCTTTCCCAGAAAGTTTATTCATCAAGTTTGGAATTTATTGTAGTTGAAGTGGTTCAGGCAGTCCAGTATTCTTTGATTCAGGCAAGTTGCCTGACAGGCTAAATTCAGTTAGGTTGATACCCAAGCCAAACTTTGGCACCAAGAAGGATTCAAGTCGACCAGAACTTCAGGCCAAGCACATGACTTCGAGAAAAGCTGAAAAACTTCGGACCGATCTGGTGATTTTTGGTTGGGCTGGCGACTTTAGACCGAGATGGTGATGATTTCAGGACGAAATGGTGAGTGTTCGGACGAGTTAGGTATTTGACACTCACATTTGGGCCTAGCTAGATAATATTTGGTCTGAACTGGTGAGCTAAAGGTTCAACCAAGTTGCTTGGTTATGATCACTAATACGTTCTTGAGCTTGTGGCCGAACTGATCCGAGAATATTAGGTCGGCCTCATGTTGATTACTGAGCTGTTTCATCTGCTCAACTTGATTCTTTGTGATGAACACTTGGTCAATCTGACCTGATCCTAAATATTAGTCTATCAAGAATGGATTGGAAATAACATGAGGCGAGATCACCTATAAGGTAGTGGAAAATGCATAAATAAGTTTAGGATTTCTTTTCCCTAAAGTATATCGATATCCAATAGCATTGTGACATGTTACCATTAAAGATTTCAGAGGAAAACTATAAATAGTGTCTCCAAGAGAGAAACAAGAGTTGGCATTATTAGATATAGAAAGCATATAAGAGAGAATATACTATATAACAAGTCGAGATAAGGCCGACCCGATTTTGAGAAAGGAATAAAATTAGCCATGCACTTTTTCCTACATGTTTATTTCATTTTAATTATTTCATATTTGGTTGAGCTACCTTTATTTCAAGCAAAATGGAACTAGAGGGAGGGCTAGATGATCTACAGATGCTGTAAAATTGCTCAACTGGCTTGACTAACTACACTATTTTTCTTGGGGTTTTTTTATGAGGAGCTGAATATCAACCCTTCTTTTAAAAAAAAAAAACTTATTGGAAAAGTGACTCATCAGCTTATTGTCATTATGAGTCTACTTGAGAGTTCTAGAAGGAATCTTGAAAAATATCATCAATAAAGAACCATCCTGTCTGGCCCTAATGAGTTCGACCCAGAGCAAGTAAGATCATGCATGCAACACCTCGCTTTCACCAAAGAATTCGAAGAGATGATGAGAAGAGCGGCAAAATTGATATTGACACCAAAAACTGTTTTCGACATCCAGTCAAACTCCAAGATATGTGAAGATCACTTTGAGTCGGATTCAATCTGGGTGAATACCCAAGACCATGGAAAAAGAAAAATCAATGAGGATGTCAAGCTGAATGCAAGATGTAGTCTCGCCAAACCTCCTATTGCATGGTGTTTGACATTTTATCACCCCAAGATATCTTAACTCATCTTAGGAATCCGACCATCAAAGCCCTTGAAGATCCCCCCACACCTGATCTGTTAAATGAAGAAACAAGGACGGGAAGAACATGCCTCTCCCGTAGTGAAGCTTCGTTGATGATTCAGCCAAGCTAAAATATCTAAAGCAGCGGATTACCGAGATGAAGTCTAATCAAGTAGCCTACCAAACACAAAATTCATACTTGATAGCTCTGCCTACTCTGAATTTCAGCCTGTTATGCGATGATGAGTCACCCTATCAATCCAACTTCATTTAGAGCAATTAATGGGGAAGTTGACGGTCCTGCCAATAGCTATCTAAAAAAGTAACAGTGACCTAAAATTGAGTCATTATCAAAGATATAGACATGCTTGGCACAATGGAAATGTACCATTGTTGCTGTTCTTGATGAGTATGTACAAAGTTCCATTGAGGTGGTGCCAGTCGCTACCACGCCATTCTATTTCCTCATGGGCACAGCTGATGTCATCTTTCCGAGGGCGTTTTTGATCTCCAAGATGACGGTCGCTCCCAAAAGAGCTATCACCACTATCATTCAGTAGCTTAATGAGTCATTAAAGAACTACATTTCATGATTCACCAAAAAAATCTCATAGACTCAACCTTATTGGGACGATCATTGCTCATCTCGACACAAAATGTGCTCTTGGATAATTCATTTTTGTAAATGGATAACAACCAACATGACCCATAGACTTTTTGAGAGTTTCTAAATCTAGTCATGTCTCAGATAGCCATCGCCAAGCAAAACATGGCATCTTCGATCATCACATCCCCACAATGCTAAAAAGCTTCATCTCAGTAAAGTGAGATGAGCTCGAACAACTCAGCTGTCACAATGAAGAAATATTTGAAAATGCCAACCTATTCACTTAGTATAATAAGGCGTATTATTTTATATCTTCTAACATTTTAAACAAAAAAAAACATCATTTCTCAAAAAACAAACCCTAAAGTGAAAGATAACACATGCTAAACTGGTAGAGCTCATCAAGATGTCCGACAAGGTAAAAATGATTGACATTATTAATGTGAAAAACTAGGTAAATGCAATCTTGAGCTTATGAAAGTTCCAACCAGGTTATATATGATTGATCTTATCATCTTGGTCAACTTGGTCAACATGGTCAAGTTCATAAACATGGACATCTAGTTTAACATGGTTGATATGTCCGAGCACATCAAAAGAGCCGACCTAAGGCATCAAGCCAGTCAAAGGCGTTGACACAACCTAAGGCATCAAGAGAATCAAAGGCGTTAAGATAACAAAAGGCATCAAACCAATCAAAGTCATTGAGCAAACCAAAGGCATCATGTCGATAAAAAAAATAGCCAATTTAAGGCACAATCTAACCTAAGGAATAACTAAAGACAAATATTTGACCTAAGTCATGAAGCCAATCAAGGGAATTAGCCAACTTATGGCACAAGTTGGCCTATGGCATTAGCCGATGAAAGGTATCAAGCCAATTGATATAGCCTGAATAAAGAGACCAGGATTGGGGTAGACCTGGAGAAGGCTGGGATAACAGGTGGGCAAGAGTTGGAATGATTACCCTGATCAGGATCCGGACCTGACCTGGATTCTCGGATGAGAATTTAAGAGGGTCAGGTCTGCCCGGGTTACGAGAATTATGCTGATTGAATCCGAACTCCCAAAGAAGGGTTATAGGAGGTCAGGCTTATGGGAGGTCAGGCAATCTGGCTTCCCAAGAGGGAACAGGTGAGACCACTTGTCGTGATTATTTGCATAACGGCCCGAAATTTGCGGATTCTATTTCCGAAATCTCGAAAAGGGTCCCCACCAAAGAAAGCTATAAATATCTCAGCCCCAAGGCTGAAAGAGGTATGACATTCTTGCGCATTCTTTTCATTGCTCACTGAAATACACGACACGCTTAACTGACTTAAGCATCGGAGAGGTTCCCACCGGAAATCCTCCGGTGGTCCTTTCTAGTGTGTTTTTGGGTGCAGGTCAGGTTCATTTCCAGGAAGATCGGAGTATTTTTGAAGGAGAATATTTGGTTTGGTTTGGTTATTTTCTGGGTGAAACAATTCGCGCCGTCTGTGGTAACTTCCAAGCTAAGACGTGAGTAGAAGGCATGGCATCAGATGGTCTTTGACAGAATCTGGTAGGGGAAATGGGCGGAATGCCGTCCTCGGCTACGCCAAGGGATGCGCCTGAAACATCAAGGCCATCGGCAACAGTTAGGCCATGCACAGCTCAATCCCCCTAGAGAGAAACGCACACCAATGGATCGCTGAACGATTCCCTCTTGAGGCAATTATCAGATCTTATCGGAAAAGCGGTGGAGGTGGCCTTGGAGAAGAAGTTTGCTGAACTTTCAACACCACCCCTCGAGGAAAGTCGGCCGTAGGAGACGGAGCCACCGTGTACAACCCGGCGAACAACCAGATCTCCGCCTCAAGGAGATGAAGAAAGCTTTTCTGCTTCAGAAAGTGAAACTTCAAGTAAAACTAACCCAGATCTCATTGAGCAAATGCAGAACCTACAGAAGGAAGTCAGTGAAGTGAAGTGAAGGATGGCTGGGACAAAGGTAAGTCAGGCGCGACGGAGCATTCCATTCACATAAGAGGTCATGAGAAATGACCTCCCAGCTTGATATCGCTCCATGGGCTTCGAATACAATGGAACAATTGATCCATTGGATCACCTGAGCTGATTCGAGATTGCGGCTACCTTGCACAGATTTTCTAATGCAGTCATGTGCCTAGTTTTTCCCACGACATTTACGAAATCAGCTCAGCCCTGGTTAAGTCAGCTTCCTCCCCGTTCCATTAACAATTTTGACGAGTTCAGCTCTGCGTTCTTACACTAGTTTACCAGCTGTAGAAAGTACCAGAAGATGCCGCTGGAGTTATTTAGTTTGAAATAGAAAGAGAATGAAATATTAAGAGGATATATTAAGCGTTTTACAGAGGCTAAGTTAGAATCCCTTTGGCTTCTAAGGAGATACTGATGAATGCACTGGCGCAAGGGCTCAGGAGAGGTGAGTTCTTCCAGTCATTAGTGGTAAAACTAGCCCAGAAATTTGGAGAGCTCCTAGAAAGAGCGGAGAAATACATCCATTTAGAGGAGGCTTTTAAGCTAAAGGATGAGGGGGAGAGAAGGCGAGAGAGACCTAAAAAAGAGGACAGGATGACCATGAAAAAGCCCAGGACAGACCTGGTAGAAGGACATCCCTGATTTGAACGATACACGCCCCTGGATTCACCTTAGAGAGAAATATTGCAGGCAATGGAACGACATCCTGACCTCAAATGGCCCAGGACCTATTCCCAAAATCCAATAAAGGAAATATCCGACCGGTTCTACCGGTACCATAACGAGTACGGTCATGACACGGATGAGTGCACTCATCTGAAGGATGAGATTGAACGAATGGTGCAGGCAGGGCACCTCAAGGAGTTTGTGCGAGCAAAAAGAGAAGATTCTAGATCTGGCTCGTACAAGGTTGATCAAACCTAGACCAGGCAAAAACGAAATAGTACCCAGGCAAATGTGCCTGGGGAAACCAAACCCAAGAGGTGCGCGGTGAGATATTGATGATAACAGGGGGCGAATGGGATGAATATTCTAGACGAACCCAAAATAGCTATATCCGAGTTGCAAAGGACTTGGTCAGGAATCACGCGAGGTGGGTCAGATAACCCCAAGCCAGAGCATATGTTTCGGATCAGAAGATGAGAATGGCATCTTGGCTCCTCACATGGACGCCCTGGTCATAACAGCCACTATCGCAAGGTATAATGTGAGACGAGTATTTGTTGATACTGGGAGCTTGGCTGATATTCTATTCTATGATTGTTATTGAAATTTAAATCCAGATATAGAAATGGAAGAGGTGACAACTTCATTGGTAGGATTTGCAGAAGGATCTTTGAAGCCGATAGAGGCAGTGAAGCTTTTGGTAACGTTGGGAGAAGAACCATTTAGATTAATTAAAACGGTGCGATTCTTGGTCGTGGATGCACCATCTTCATACAATGTTATGCTGGGACGGCCATCCCTGAGCCAATTCCAAGAAGTGATCTCGGTATACCATATGAAGTTGAAGTTCCCTGCTCAGAATGGAACAGGTGAAGTTAAGGGTGACCAATATGCGTCCAGACAAGCGTACGTCGAGTGTATTTGACTTAATGAGAAGGATAGACAAAATAAAAGAGCCAGAACGGAGAACACAGCGCCAGAGCTGGCTCGGCGAGAGGAGGGATTGATGATGGTAGAGGTGGTCCCAGGGGATGATAGTAGAGTTCTGAGAGTGGGAACGACTCTGAGCCAGAAATTTTTGTAGACCTGGTCCATTTTTTGAGAAACAACGTCGATGTTTTTGCTTGTTCTCCTCAAGATCTGGTGGGGATAGACCCAACAGTCGTAGAACACCGCCTCAATATTAGCCCTGGAGAGAAGCCAGTTAAACAGAGGAAACATAACTTCGGTCCTGAAAAGGAGGTGATCATCGAGGCTGAAGTCGAAAAATTGCTAAAAGCTAAGCACATTCAAGAAATACAATTCTCGGAGTGGCTTTCCAACGCGGTTTTGTTCCCCAAAACCCAGGAAGATTGGCGTATGTGTATAGATTTTTGGGATCTCAATCGTGCCTACCCTAAGGACCATTACCCGTTGCCGAGGATAAACTAATTGGTTAACTCCACGTCTTGTTGTGAGTTGTTAAGCATGATGGATGCCTCGCAAGGGTACCATCAGATCAGGATAGCTGAGGAGTACTGGAAGCGGGTTAGTTTTATAACCCCAAAGGGGACCTATTTCTATGTGGTCATGCCGTTTGGGCTCAAGAATGCGGGCACCACATATCAACGATTGGTGGAGAAGATGTTTAAAGCTCAGCTGGGACAGAACATGTAGGTATACGTCGACGACATGTTATTCAAGAGCGTGAAGGCAGCCTCGCATGTGAATGATCTAAAGGAAACTTTTAACACCTTGAGAAGATACAGGATGAAGCCCAACCCCAGAAAGTGCGCGTTTGTTGTAAGAGTTGGGAAATTCCTGGGGTACATGGTTACAGAAAAGGGAATAGAGGCCAACCCAGAAAAGGTAAGAGCCATTATGGACATGCAGCCCTCGAGGAATGTCAAGGAAATGCAGTGCTTGGCGGTCCGAATTAACGCTCTGAGCAGGTTCGTCTCACGCTCAGTGGAGAAAAGCTTACCATTCTTCCAGACCTTGCATAAGAAATCTCGGTTTCAATGGAGCGAAGAGTGTCAGGAGGCATTTTAGATGTTGAAAGAGCACCTGGCTAGCATGTCGCTGCTCACTAAACCAGTTCAGGGTGAACCTTTAATTCTATACTTATCTGTTGGGC
This sequence comes from Phtheirospermum japonicum, assembly GCA_014905375.1. NCBI lineage: Eukaryota > Viridiplantae > Streptophyta > Magnoliopsida > Lamiales > Orobanchaceae > Phtheirospermum > Phtheirospermum japonicum. Next base: position 850,969 of record BMAC01000402.1, read on the forward strand.
AGCAGGCTGTGAGCACGGTCTTGCTCAGAGAGGAAGGCAAAATGCAAAGGCCGGTATATTATTGGAGCAAGGTGCTGCATGATGCTGAAATCTGGTATGTGGAGGTGGGGCGAGCAATGCTAGCCCTATTCGGGACGACACGTAAGTTGCACCCTTATTTTCTCTCACACAGCATAGTAGTGCGGACTAACCTACCTTTGAAAGCCATCATGGATAAGCCGGAGGCCTCAGGGCGTCTAGTCAAATGGATAATCGAACTTAGTGAGTTTGATATTACTTTTGAAGCAAGGACAGCCGTTAAAGCCCAGGCATTGGCTGATTTTATGCAAGAGATGACCAGCTCTCCTAAGGATAAGAAGTAATGGACAATTTATATGGATGGTTCAGTAGGAAGCCTGAGCTGTGGTGCGGGCATAATGTTGACTGACCCGACAGGTGTGACCACTGAGTACGCAGTACGGATGAACTATCCCTTGTCCAATAACGCGGCAGAGTATGAAGCTCTTTTGAGAGGAATTCAGATGGAAAAGGATTTAGGGGCAGAGCAGGTATGCGCAAGAGTAGATTCGCAGCTCGTATGCAGGCAGATAAATGGGGAATTTGAGACAAGAGATGATCACATGCAAAAATACCTAGCTCAATTTTGGGAGTTAGCTAGTGTCATGGGGACTCTGACTGTCCTCCAGATCCCTAAAGAAGAAAACGGGTGGGCAGATTACTTAGCTGAAGTAGCCAGCTCAGCAGTGGATTGCCAGGAAAGAATGATCAACCTGTTAATGGCATATCAGGAATTCGGAGAAGAGGAGGTACGCACAGTGGACGAGGGAGAATATTGGCTCTCTCCTATCAAAGCATATTTGGAGAAAGGAGATCTACCGGATAGTAAGAGAGAAGCAATAAGATTAAGGACCAGGTCATCTCGGTTCTGCTTGATTAAGGGAGATATGTTCAGAAGAGGGTTCAGGCAACCCCTTTTACGGTGCCTAAGCCCGGGGGAGGGCACCAATGTCCTTAAATCAATCCATGAAGGATGTTGTGGCAATCACATGGGGGCCACAGCTTTATCAAGCAAGATCTTGAGGGCAGGCTACTTTTGGCCACAACTGAGGAAGGAGGCAGAGGATTTTATCCGGGCATGTTATAAGTGTCAGAAGAGCTCACCCTTAATTCACAGGCCTGCGGAGGAGCTCATCACAGTGAGCTCTCCTTGCCCATTTTCCAAATGGGGAATAGACTTGGTAGAACCATTCTCCACAGCACCCGCACAAAAGAAATTTATGATCGTGGTCATCGACTATTTCAGCAAGTGGGTGGAGGCTGAGGCCTTGGCCAAAATTACGAAAAATGGGGTGATGGTTTTTCTGTGGAAAAACATAGTGTGTCGATTTGTAATCCCAATGATTTTGGTCTCGGATAATGGCACTCAGTTCATGGGGACCAGAATCAAAGCTTGGTGTGCTCAAATGAAGATTGATCAACATTTCACATTTGTTTACCATCCGCAAGCCAATGGTCAATTTGAAGTGACCAACCGCATTCTCGTACAAGGAATCAAAGCGCGCCTAGAGAGATCATGAGGCAAGTGGGTGGAAGAACTCGGTTCAATACTGTGGGCATATCGGACTAATCCCAAGGAGAGCACCGGAGAAAAACCATTCAGACTGGTGTATGGCATGGATGTTGTGGTCCCTGCGGAGATCAGTATGGAAACCCATAGAGTTCAGAACTTTAATGAGGAGCAAAATGAGCTTTTGATACGAGATGACCTGGATTTGGTAGAGGAAAAAAGGGAAAGAGATGTCGTCGGAATGGAGCACATTAGGGGGCGAGTCAAAGCAGCCTATAATAAATCTGTAGTCAAAAGACATTTCCAAGTGGTAGATCTGGTTCTACGCAGATATGATTTAGGGAAAGCAAAAGGAAAGCTGGATGCTACCTGGCAAGGGGCTTTCAAAATTACGAAAATCCTAAAGGGTGGAGCTTATGAGTTGGAACAGTTAGATGGGGTTAAATTACCGTAAACTTTGAATATATCAAACTTATGGAAACATTATATATGAAAAATGAGTCCTAATGTTTATAATAGATCTGATTTGCATGTCTTTGCTTTATACAAATTTTAAAGCCAGGATTATCTAAGGGCGGATGCCCATGAAATTCCTGACCTGATTGTCAGTTTAAAATTTAAAGCCAGGATTGGCTAAGGGCGGATGCCCATGAAATTCTTGACCTGATTGTCAGTTTAAGATTTTAAAGCCAGGATTGGCTAAGGGCAGATGCCCATGAAATTTCTGACCTGATTGTCAGTTTAAGGTTTTAAAGCCAGGATTGGCTACGGGCGGATGCCCATGAAATTCCTGACCTGATTGTCAGTTTAAAAATTTTAAGCCAGGACTGGCTAAGGGCGGATGCCCATGAAATTCCTTACCTGATTGTCAGTTTTAAATTTTAAAGCCAAGATTGGCTAAGGGCAGATGCCCATGAAACTCCTGACCTGATTGTCATTTTAAAATTTTAAAAGCCAAGATTGGCTAAAGGCGGATGCCCATGAGATTCCTGATTGCCATAAATGCCAGAATCGGCTAAAGGTGAATGTTCATGAATTTCTCGACCTAATTGTCGGAAAGTCAGGATTGGTTAGAGACAGATGTCCCATTTAGTCTATCTGCTGGGATAATTCAGATTGATTAGAGAAATATCATGAGTACTCAAACGAAAGTCCTTGCCCAGAAAATTCGCATTTTTCACAAACTCAAATCTGGAATTACATCAAATGAAAAACATGTACGCCTTCTTACAAAATGAAATTTGGCGGAGTTTGATTAGAAATGTAACAAAATTGAGAAAGAGAAAAACTCATATGCGAGGTTACAAAAAATGAAAACTTAAAAATTCATCCATGGGAAGAAGAAGCCCTTCTGTCAGAAGCCAGAATCTGGTGGACACGCCACAGCTCACGCTCTGTTTCATGAAGACGCTGGCGATACTTGTCGATTCGCTCGGAAATAACATGAGCTTTGCCGACAGCAATGGTTAGTCGGCTCACTGACTCAGTCAGATCGGCCTTTTCCTCCTCCAATTGACGATTTAGTTGGCGAATCTTAGCCCACTCACACTTATAGTAGCGTTTCTTTAGCCTCTTCCTCTTCATAAGATGGCACATTTGGGAAATTTTTTCCCGAAGGACGGAAAGTTTGAAATTTTTGGAAAAAAGAGAGATTTTTTCTCTTCGCAATGTCCAGTTCTTCAAGTAGAGAAGAGGATGCCATGAAAGAATGAAATACATAAAATTGAAATATGCACATATAAAGAAAGAGCAGCACGTGATAAAGAGAATAATAGTACTAGGGTTTCCTTGAAATCAGGAAACCCTAAAAATTCATTACAAAATGACAAGTCTTTGTGTTACAACCAAGAGATATGCAGGAGAAGACAGATCAGCCACACAGGCAAAACAAACAAAGGATCTGTCAAGAGCAAGAGGCAAATAAAGCTAGGCTAACCTAAATCCCTGTATCTGACTCTTCTGCCAGCTGCTCTACTGCATCCGCTGTTAAGGCCAGGAGATGCCCCCCCTGGCAGCTCACCCAGACCTGCAAAGGTGGGGGAGGGAGTATATGGGGTCAGATCAAGAGCCAGGCCTTGATCTGGCTGAGCTGCCTCTAGAGCTGTTGATGAAGCGTTAAGAGACGAGAGAATGTGCCCAACGAACTCATGGGCATCGAGCCTGTGCAGGCGGTCCTACTCTGGAGATTAGCAGAATGAGGTAGGCTCTGGTGGATGCTTCAAAGGCTCGGCGCGATCGAAGGGGAGCGTGGGATTTTCCTGGGCCCATTTGGCCTGGGCATCCAGGGCAAGGTGGTAGTACACCTTAGCCTCTGGAGCAAGCATGTGGTAGAGCTGCTCGGAGCCCAGGAAAGCCTAGCGGGTGACATCCCTTGTGAATTGGATCAACCTCAGCCCTTCCTCAGAGTTGAAAAACTCTGTCCTCCACTCATCACGTGCTTTGGCCGCCGCCTCATCTGCTCAGCTCCTGGCCTCGGCTAGAGCTTTGTCCCGCGCGTTGGCCCAGGCGACCTCCAAAACCTTCTTCTCAGCTTTCCTCATGGCCTCCAACTCTTGCTCGAGCTTTTTCAGTTTGGCTCCTCTCTATTTGCATAGATTGTGCAATCTCTTCTCCTTCTCCTGCAGCTTCTTGTGTTCTTTTGCCAGGTCGGCATTCATTAGGTCCCCCTAGCCCTGGCCACCAAGGTGGACCTCTTGGCCGCCGCCTGAGATGGAATGAGTTTAGCAAAGTAAAAGAAAAAGTGAGAAGGGAAAGAAAATTACCCTAGCCTCATCCTGGAACAGGGACTCAATGAGGTCAGGGTCTGACCATTTCTCCAAAGTAGCCATGTCCGCGCTCGGACATTGCCCTTGAATGAACTGAACCGCTATGGGGCCAGGGCAGTTTAGGACGGAGGCGTGGGTAAGAATGTGTCATTAGGAGTGGTCACCCCGGACCTTGAAGAAGGTGCCCCCTCCAGGCCCGCGTGGGTCCTTTTGGCTGGCCGTTTAACTCTCTCCCCCGAGTCCGAAGGGAGAATCACTTCCACATCCGGAGCAGGAAGTTCTCGGGAAGTGCCCGACCCACTGGACTCAGCTCAGAAGGGCGCTGGATCCTGTGGCTCCGACCCTGTTTCCGCCCTCATCTGGTGAGCGGCCATTATCCTGTACATCATGTTTGCTAAAAGGAAAAGAGAATAGATAGAATGTCAAAACCACCGTGAAATACATGTCGGATAGGAAATTAAAAGGGGCCAGGGCAGTAAAATGTTTCTTTACCAATCTCGGGGGTTAGAGGGTTGTTCTCCTCCCGGTCGTTGAAAAGTTCTATAAAGGAAGGTAGATGGGAGAGATGGAAAACGTTCTCGTTTAAAGTGGAGATTATTTTTTATATCTGAGGAGATCTGTCCCCTACGGATAGGTATGGTTGATCAAGCAACTGCTCGATGGATTGAGGAGGGAAGCCCCAGTCCTTTGAACAGTGCACGAAGAAGAACTTCTTCCTCCAGGCCTTGTTCGAGGAAGGGATACCATCAAGAAAGTGAACACCAGCTCGGGCGCATAGGTAGAAATATCTAGGAGAGGAGCTCTTGACCTGAAAGAGCTGGATGAAGGTCTGGGCTGTGGGATCCAGACCAGCGTACCGCATGGCCAGGTTGTAACTTATAATAATCCTAAAGGAGTTGGGGACAAATTGATGAACCGGGATTTTGTACAACCGGGCTATCTCTAATATCAGCGGGTTCACCGGAAGGCGCAAACCCGCTTGAAATTGGTCTACGAAGAAATTCAAGTGGCCGGACGACGCCTGATACGCCTTTACACTGCCATTGGGGTTAACTAATTCGAACTCCTCCGGCAGTTGATATTTATATCTCAGATTCTCCACCTTTCTATCGTTGAGGATCGAGCAGATATAGGGCCAGCCAAGAATGCAAGGGGGATACTCAAAGGATGGAGACAGTGAAGGGGACGATGCCGCCGGTGAATAATTGACAGGAGGAGAATCGATAGAAAGAGAATCAGCAGCAGAAGAAGAAGATGATGGCGCTGACATTATTTGAAAGATTAGAAGGATCAGAGAAGTACCTAGTAGTGAGGATGACCGAAAAACGTTGGACACAGAAGGAGAATTATGCTGCTGCTCTAAGAGAAAATATAGGAGGCGAGAGTAATTGAATAAGCAGAAATATGAAAAGTGAGGAAGAAAGAAAAAACAGCGGAGATAAAAGGAGAAAGTATTTTCAAAAAATGGTAATCGAGAAAAAGCGGGATCTTGATGGGATTCCCGCATTTAATTCCTGCCAGATGAACAGTACCCTAGGTGGTGAGATGGAACGTCAACCGATGCTGAGTATGGTAACCGCCGTTGACCCATTAGTGGTACAGTACCCGAGAAGACGTGTTGGTATGGTAAGCATTTCTAGATATGTACAGTCGCCAATAATTAGAGTCAAAAGGCGGATTTTTCGGGATTTGTACAGATGCAGAAATCTGGACAGGCACGTGGAACCCTAATCACTCCTAATAGAAGCCCTAGAGTTTTTACAGATCTACCCCAACCATTTTGGGGGGGGACGAGTTGATATAGCCTGAATAAAGAGACCGGGATTGGGGTAGACCTGAAGAAGGCCGGGATAACAGGTGGGCAAGAGTTGGAATGATTACCCTGATCGGGATTCGGACCTGACCTGAATTCTCAGATGAGAATTTAAGAGGATCAGGTCAGCCCGAGTTACCAGAATTATGCTGATTGAATCCAAACTCCCAGAGAAGGGTTATAGGAAGTCAGGCTTATGGGAGGTCAGGCAACCTGGCTTCCCAAGAGGGAACAGGTGGGACCACTTGTCGTGATTATTTGCATAACGGCCCGAGATTTAAGGATTTTGTTTTCAAAATCTTGTAAATTGTCCCCGCCAGAGAAAGCTATAAATATCTCAGCCCCAAGGTTGAGAGAGGTATGACATTCTTGCGCATTCCTTTCATTTCTCACTGAAATACACGACACGCTTAACTGCACTTAAGCATCGGAGAGGTTTCTACCGGAAATCCTCCGGTGGTCCTTTCTAACGTGATTTTGGGTGCAGGTCAGGTTCATTTCCAGGAAGATCGGAGTATTTTCGAAGGAGAATATTTGGTTTGGTTTGGTTTGGTTTGGTTTGGTTTGGTTATTTTCTGGGTGATACACCAATTAAAGGCATCGATCCAACCAAAGGCACCAAGCCAATAAAAGGCATCAACTGACCAAACACAGTGAGCTGACCTAAGACACTTATCTAACTCAAGGCACTTAAAAAAGGGCCGACCTCAGCCCTTAAAGAGCCAACCTTGAAGGGAAATTTCTTCAACCCATGAGAAACCGAATCCAACAAAAAGTTTCCAAAGATCTTAAGTCAACTCAAGGCACATTTAAAATTACTTTAAGAAAAAATGGTCGATCTACCTAAAGTTCAATCTCCAAGAAACTTTTCAAAGACACCAAGACAACTCAAAGCACTTTGAAAAAACTTCCAGAACAAAAGTCCTAGACAAAGCTCACAAAGGGCCGATCTATAATTCATGCAAGAAGGACCAATCATAAAATTACCCACGCATGAGCTACTAGAAGCTCACCAATCAGGTGGAACATAATTATACCAATGAAAAGATTACACACTATCATAACTACATTTACATTTCTCCAGTCAATGTCACTATTCTTCTCATGCGCTTATATATACATACAGAAAAACTACCAAACAAACATAAATAATAAAATATTTATTACCTTTTTCTCCTTGTAATAAATAAGGTCTAATGGCTAAATTTGATGATAATCATCTTGATGTAAGACAATTTTCAAATAATTACTATTTTCATAAAAGAACCTCATTAACCATGGACATGGAATGAGTGATTCGAGATTCTCTAATCTCTCAACAACAAAGTATTGAAGGGGGAGCAAAAAAAAGGAGAGAGAAGCTTGTGTCATGCAGGTAAGAATTTTACTTCACGAGCGTTTTGTGTTTAAATTTACTATTAACGATGTGAGTAGAGGATCGAGGAAATAGAAATGTGGATAGTTGATACATTGTGCTATTTCTTGAACTTAGAGTTTTTAGGGATCATGAATGTAGACTGGTTTACATTGATACCGTCCTCTGCAATACTTTTACCCATGTAAAGTGCAAAAATACCTCTACCTATAATGATATGCATATATTTTTTATCTTAAATTATATAATTTACTAACTCTTTTTTTTTAATAAATGATGGCCATGGTGTTGTATTGTAAAGTGAGTACTACTTGTTCAACGAGCCAACAACGTGGACTAAGTTAGAATAACTTTTCACACGAAGCGTTAACGTTGTGTTACCACTATCAAATGCACTAATGTTTGAGTTCAAAATGTATATATTATATATTCAAATGTGTGACAAAATGGTCTAGGGATGACCTTGGTTTAATTTTGCACCTATATTGTATTGTATAATGTTTGAATATGTAATCTTTGTTCTTTATTTTATCATATTATTTATTGGTGTCCTCTGGATTGTATCTATTACATTTTCAGCTTCAGTGGTGACAAGACTACATATTAATCCATCTGTTTTTCAGCTTTACCTATGAATGAACTACAGACATCTAAAATGACTGTTTATCATCTTATTAGGTGATAAGACTACATAATTGGTACATATGTCATGGTAAAGTTATAGACCTATAAATAGGAATATATTATCATAAACACAATTCACTTGCACATTATTTTCCACATTGCTGGTATTAACCAAACAAAAATGAGTTCCCATCAGCCTAACAATGCACCAAAATTTAACTTTGAAGAATTTTCCTTTTTATGATAAAAACTTAATCGAGTGGAGCATCTATATGGATATTGTACTTGTTGACGATGTCCACGAGAGGAAGCTCAATGAGTTCTACGAACTCAAAAGAGGATTATACAATAATATGACATAGGTTTTGATGGACAAAATCAATGTTGTTTTCAGGAAAGATTTCATCATGGATCACAAAACCACCTTGGTTGAACTTATTGAAAAATGATACATGAATTTCCATATGATGTTGTGCAACAATGAATCTAATTGGGACCATGAAACCAACAAAATGCAAGCCACAATAATGGATTATGCTTTTTAGAATGATGTGGCATGAGCTGCTGAGTTTACTTCACCATACCCGAAAAACAGAGAACCCTTGTTCGGTCTAATGGATTGTATATTCAATAGAGATTTATTGAATTGCATTTGTCAATACCACAAACTTGTTAGAAATTCGCCCATGCAATTGCAATCATATTTTTAAGAGAAGCGTACTCTGATTATAATTTTAATTCCATTCTATTTTTATTTTTATTTTCCATTGTAATGTGATTTTAATTCAGTATTAATAATCATGGTAATTCTTTCTTTATTTTATTGAAAGATACATATTCGTATAGAGAGTTGTTGTGTTCATTTTTTAACCAACAAGAAACTGAAATTATGTTATATAAAAACCAATGGACTGCATGTAATTATTTGAAAAAACTTTTAAAGGTGTTTAATGATGCTTCTAATTTATTTTCCGGTGTTTATTATCCTACTTCTCACCTTGTTGTTGAAATATTATGTTTTAAGGAGTGCATGAAAAATGAACGATTGGAAGAATGTGTTGTTTTTATGAAACGAAAATGGTTGAAGTATTTTTATTACATTCCAAATATATTTTTAGTTGCTACATTATTAGATCCTAATAATAGAGAAAGTGGTTTAAAACTTTATCTTAACAGCTATTATGATGCTTTATTTCCGTTTGAAGAGTTTGAATATCCTTTCATCGAAAATATTATTCAAACTATGAAAAAGTCTTTATTTGATATATTTAAGAATATAGTATAAATTTTGATGGTCCTCTTCCTATGAGTACTTCTGGGCGACAAACTTCTACTAGAAGTGGTAATCCTAGTAGAAGTGGTGACAGTGAAGATGAAACCAAGGGATTTTAGGATTTTTTTTAAACAACAAAAATCACGAATGGGGCGTTCGGGTTACTCATTCGGTTCTAACCCTTATCGAGAACTCGAAACTTATCTAACAACGAATTTTGAGTATGGAACGTTGGGGGGAAATGAAGCCGGCAACAAGTTTAATATTTTGAATTGGTGGGCATCAAGGAAATAACTTTATCCCGTTCTTAACATCATTGCGAGAGAGATATTGGTCGTTCGTGTATCAACTGCTTCAATCGAACAGGCATTCAGTGAAGGGGGGTACATGCTGGATGAGAGGAGATCTAATTTAGACCTCACAATCTCGAGTATCAAATGTTGTTGCATGATTGGGTCTACGCCGATCGACGCAAACAAAAAAATATTTTTAGTGAAGATGAAAAGAGTAAGATGTAATATGATATGGGATCTAGCATTGAGTCGCCAAATGGATTAGCATGATACCCCCCGCACCACCGCTTCCGATTCCTAAGGTAAGTGAGAACTACGTGTACTTTGATTCCCAAGGTAAGGGATACACAGTCAACTATCTTCAATTATTTAAAATTTAAATTTCAAGTTTTAGCTTCAAATATTTGAAAATAGTTCAAGTCCAATTTCTTTTTAATTTTTTTTAATTTATTAAAAATATTATTTCTATTTTCTCACTTAACTTCAAAATTAAGAAATTCTTCTAATATTATTTTTTTTTTAATTTCAAATATTTTAATGGTTCAATTTCACTTTTTTTCTTATAAATTCAATTTCAAAGTATTAGTTCTATTTTCTCATTTGACCTCAATCATTTTTAAAAAATTATAATAATTAAAGATAAAAAAACTCAACTTCAAAATTCCAAATATTCTAATTAAAGTCTCTTATTTCAACTTCAAATATTTTAAATAGTAGATCAAATTTAATTTCTATTTAAATTTCTTGAATTAATTCAAAGTGTTATTTATTTCTATTTCTCACTTACTTAACTATATTTTTTTTTAAAATAAATAAATAAATAAACATAGGAAAAAAAACCAAAAAATATGAATTTTAAAAGTTCAAAAAAGAAAAAAAAACAAGCCGGCCAAATCGAACCGTGGCCAAACCGTGAACCGGTGGTTCGCAAACTGCCGAAAATCGGCCGGTTTCATGGTTCGGTTCTGGTTCGGGGTTTCTGTCGAAACCGAACCATCGGTTCGAACCGTATGGGCATGTCTAAGGCTGATATATCCGGTGGTTGTACTATTGTGGGGGAAATGTGGTTAGGACTCAAAAATGTAACATCAACACATGTGTAACTGCGTTTTGTGAGTGG
>BMAC01000402.1:861813-886444 GCA_014905375.1 Phtheirospermum japonicum
GAACAGTATCGCCCCATAAATGCTTAGGGACATTCATGTGATATATAAGTTTATGAGCTACGTCTAAAATGTTGCGGTAGTTACGTACAGCAACCCCATTTCTTGCGAAGTGTACAAGCATAAATTTTGTGAATTATGCCATGAGAAGCACAAAACATAAAAACTGACTTCTGGGTAAACTCAAGTGCATTATCAGTACGAAGAGTGTGCATATCAACAGAATATTGAGTATTTATTTCATGATAAATATTTTTGGGTACATCGGGGACTTCACTTCTATTTTTGAGTAAATATAACCACGTTATTTATTCCTATTTCTCACTTACTTAACTATATTTTTTTAATAAAATAAATAAATAAATAAACATAGGAAAAAAAACCCAAAAATATGAATTTTAAAAGTTCAAAAAAGAAAAAAAAAACAAGCCGGCCAAATCGAACCGTGGCCAAACCGTGAACCGGTGGTTCGCAAACTGCCGGAAATCGGCCAGTTTCATGGTTCGGTTCTGGTTCGGGGTTTCTGTCGAAACCGAACCATCGGTTCGAACCGTATGGGCATGTCTAATGCTGATATATCCGGTGGTTGTACTATTGTGGGGGAAATGTGGTTAGGACTCAAAAATGTAACATCAACACATGTGTAACTGCGTTTTGTGAGTGGGTCACAGCAGCGACACCCTTTTTGAGTGCGATAATATCCAAGGAAGACACATTTAAAGGAGCGAGGACATAATTAATCCAAACTAAGGGTAAAATTATGAACAATACAAACACACCCAAATATCCGAGGAAGCACATAAAAGAGAGGTTTGRTAAGATGAAGACGCGAAAAAGGATATAACCATGTAAGACGGTAGATGGTATCCTATTTATAAGAAAGCAAGATGTYAGAACAGTATCGCCCCATAAATGCTTAGGGACATTCATGTGATATATAAGTTTATGAGCTACGTCTAAAATGTTGCGGTAGTTACGTACAGCAACCCCATTTCTTGCGAAGTGTACAAGCATAAATTTTGTGAATTATGCCATGAGAAGCACAAAACATAAAAACTGACTTCTGGGTAAACTCAAGTGCATTATCAGTACGAAGAGTGTGCATATCAACAGAATATTGAGTATTTATTTCATGATAAATATTTTGGGTACATTCGGGGACTTCACTTCTATTTTGGAGTAAATATAACCCACGTCATACAAAAATAATCATCAAACCCCCCCCCCCCCCCCTCCCTCAAGACTCAACTCTACTCATTCCCCAAATATCACAATGAACAATCAAAAGCAAACAAACCTACGTTTATTAACTCTAGAAGGGGAAGACGTGTGATGGTGTGTCCCTAACACACAAGTCTTACACTTGAAATCATTAGACTCAATAGGAATGAAGGAGATGGATGACCAAGATGACAATGCCACTGATGAGGAGACAGTTGTTGAGAGGGAACGAGAAGACGCACGTGTAACAGAATCCAAGTAGAATAGGCCATCACGCTCATGTCCTCCACCAATCCTCCTCCTCTTCTGCAATTCCTGAAAATAAGTAAGATTGATAAAAGGTCACAGTGCAGTTGTGAGTTTTATTAAGGTGACTTATAGACAATAAAATAACTAGAACTTAGGTGCAAAAAGAACACCCTCTAGAGTGATACTCGTAGTTAGCTGAACAACACCAATTAATTAGAGAATAGGTGCCATCGGCCAGTCGGACAGGGGGTATAGATGAAGAAGAGGATCAGGTAGATAAAACGGACTGTTTACCAGTAATATTTATAGTAGCACTAGAATCCAACATTAGTGACTTACCATGAGACATGGCAAACGCACCTACAGATGAAGAGGCAAGAGTAGAAAAGGGCTGAGTTGATTTATGGAGCATGTTTTCATACTCAGCACAGGGAATAGATATCATGTCAACACAAGCAGGTAGACATGCCCAACGGTTCGCAATTGGCAGTTTACAATTTGAGTCGCCGGTTCAGTTTGTCAATAAATGACAAACCGCAACTGAGCCGTGGAATCGGCCGGTTGCCGTTGGTTTTTGAACTTCCGGCTTGAGCCGAATTTTTGTATTAATTTTGAATTTTTGAACATTGAACTTCTTTTTATTTATTTATTTTTTGCTATTTTCATTATCATTCTTTAAAAAAATGTATGAGATTAAGTGAGAAAATAGAAATAGCATTTTAAATAATTTTAAAAGAAATTTAAACAGAAATTGGACTTGAACTATCTTCAAATATTTGAAATTAAAATCTTACAATTTAATTTAAATGATTATATATATATGAGAGGCATACATGATTTATGAACTTTAAAACAAATTTAAAATATGAAATTGTTTAAAAACTAAAATATGTTGTAACTCCTCACCTTAAATATCAAAGTCCGCATAGTTCCCTCTTAGCTTACTTTACATTAGAGAGGTCGAGAGACAAAGGTTATCACCAATTTACGGAATCATTGCTAAATCCAAGAACGACTAATATCTCCATCGCGATCGTGAGGGCTATTACTTATAAGATAAAGGGTTTTTCTTGTTGACCACCAATTCAAAATATCGAACAAGTTCAGTGTTAAAAAAATAACTTAAAAAATGGGAAAATAATTAAAAAAACAGTGGTTTGAACCGCTAGTTCATGGTGTAATTACCTCAATTTGGAACCGGATCGGCTTATTGGCGATTGCGGTTCCAGGTTCAAACCATGGTCAATGGTTAGCCCAACTGTTGACCACCGGTTCAAACCGACGGTTTGGACAAACCATTGATCATGTCTAGCAATAGGTGATGGAATTGTTGGCTCAACAGACGCACTATTAGCCCAATCGGGCTTACCTAACTTTGCCCAACACTTCTTAGAGAAATGGTTGGAACAACCACTGTGGAAGCAAGAACGATCACCCTTAAGGGCATCAGTTCCACGACCACGACCACAACCCCAACCTCAAGAGGAGCCCCGACCTCGAGCAGACATAGCAGAAGAGTCAGTACACGAAGGTGGAGAAGAGTTAGTGTCAGTACGGCCTATGGTCACACTAAGAACACGAAATAGGGCGTTAGATAACGTGAGAACGTTATCAATAACCAATAGATTATCCTAAACTGGCCGAGGATTTAAGCCATACAAAATCTTCACCACCACGACTTCCTGACATTGACTCTTGCGAGTTTGAGCATGACATGACAGGGTATGACATAATATGACTTCATCAGCAGCCCATTTAAGAGTAGAAAAATAAGTACAGATCCCTCCATATTATTAAGGAGCCAAGGGAAAAAAATCTAATAAACATCAAAACGAGTATTTGGCATCCTTGGAACTAAGAAGGCTAGCTATGATGTGACTCGTTTATTTTTGGGACCTCAAAAACAGTTCAAAAGAACGAGACCACAAGAGATAGTTGAAACCATTTAATATGATATTGGTTCCCAAAGTAAGTTTATGTTCTGAAGACGACCTCGCAGGAATTCAAAGCAAAATTCTGGACAGTTGTAAAAAGTGTTTTTAGACGAGCGATGTAACGAACTAGGGTAGCAGTAAAAAAATTGGGGTGATGCAACAAAATCCAGCGACGGTTAGTTCAATTTGCAGAAGTTGTGGACAAATATTAAAATAGATTAGAAAATGATTCGACCATCTCTAATACCATGTAAAAGAGAAATGAACAAAGAATTTGTGTATATATTGAAAATGTTAGAGCTCCCATATTTAGAGTATAGAATAGATTACAATATGTACCAAAAATAAAAAGATCCCTCTATTCGAACAAAAATGTCGCAAATACCATGAACACACATTGATGGATAAGCTGTCAATATCAACCCTTCATTAGAACATAGCCATTAAAACAAGACAAGAATTTACAAATGAAACGAGTAGCTCCCACCATCACTTTCTATTTGACGATATGGAGTTTGTCATATACCATTTGATTCAAGAAGCAACACAGCACACGTTAAACAGCTGCAAGGCTTGTCAAGTATATATTTATATAAATTAAAGAAAAAACAAAACTTAAAGCACAGCAGCAGCAGCAGTAGTAATAATAATAATAATAATAATAATAATAATAATAATAATAATAATAATAATCAAAGAAATGATATACTTCCATATTCTTGCATCATCTTTTTCTGAATTCTCAATCTTTGGAAGAACTCCTGGTCAGGCAGCAAGTACTATAATCACTATGAGCAGCACGATACCAAAAATCACTAGTAGTAAGCAAGTCTGCAGAAAGAAAAGAAAAATATGAGAAATTCAACTAAACACCATCATCCTCATTAACTAAGAAATAGAACGCTGCAAGAGCGGAGTGAAATAATGGGATCGAAGATACATATTTACCAAAAAAATAAAATTAATCAAAAAAAGGTAACATGCAATCATTATTGTAAAAATACCCAATCAATATCAATGAATAAATCTAAATCCACATCTTTATGGTAACAATGTAGAGTTAACGTTCCATAGAAAACGTGCTTAAAAAATGCCTCTATCTACATTGTCTTTTGTTGGACATGGATTTATTCGTTTATAACTCACCAGAGACGAATTTGACCGCTGGGTCTTAGATGCTTTGACCAACTGGGATTTTCCCTGAGCAGTTGCAGCATGAGCACCCTCAATGTTGGAGCCAATATCATCTACAAAGTTAAATAAGACCCCTACGTTAATTTTTTTTACCCAGTATATTTAAAATATATCCTACTACACTTTAAATCATTTACCAATCATAGTTCCCTGCTCGTGAACCAGTACCGCAAGATCCTTGAAAATCTCATTCACTTCTCCAATTTGTTGTTGTATTTCTTGTATTCCCTGCTCTCTTTCGTCTATAATGGCCTCGTTGAAGGCGATCTCGTTGTCCAACAGCAAAACCTCCTGTCTGCAACATAGGCACTTAAAAATAAGCAACAAGATTTTATGAAATCATTCAGATAACAAACTTCCAATGAATGAGCAAAGTCTAGAAAAATATATGCTGGAAATGGAGGAATTACGAAATACCACAACACAATGTTTCTGCTAATGATGACAGAACAAGACTCTACACGCAATCACATTCACAAATTATACAATGACAGAGAAGTGATGACAGATGCATGCATATCCTTCAAAACATTACATTTATATTGAACGATCTTAGAGCATTTTCGCCAATTGTTCTTTTTAAACCCCCTCAAATTTGTTATTCTCCTTTCAGAACTTGAATGATACAGTTGGAATGCGTATCTATTTCCAAGTCTCGTTGGCAGAAATAAAACTCTAGAAGTAGAAGCATGAACGAAAACATCAGCAAACTCAGTGTTCAAAAGCATTAAAACCACACACAACCTAAATCAACAAGGTGGTATTTTAATAAACAATACAGAACTATCAATGCAAAGGAGTTTTTCAGAAAATAAATGAAATAATTAATGATCACAAACAAGGCCCCATTTTTCCCTTTCCTCATGTTCACATCCCCCAATTAATAATCAATATTGCAAACAATGCATATTACTCCACGTCTTCTTGTGTTAATTCCTGTCATGTTGTAATTCATGGCTCTTTTTATTTATCGCTCGGCGTTAATTTTTAACACAACAACATATACCATATTAAAATGAAAAAAATGACGACCATTATTGCCGCCACCATGGATGATCCCCTCCCCACCCCCACTCCCCCGAAAAAGGTTATTGGTCTATATCTTATGACGTGCAAACAGTGCAAACATAGATGGTACGAGACATCACAAGATCATAGGGGTCAACAGACAAGTCGGAAACAGTTATACATGCAAGGAATACCATCGAATACAAATAAGGACCTATAATATAAGAAAACTAGTATATTAAACACCAAAGGTCAAAACAATAGAGAAAGTACTGATTTATTTTGAAACACATATGCGGAGTACAAAGATTAATGTCGAAACTCCCACATTCACGTACCTTCTAGATTCCACAAGAAGAGCTTGCTGTTCTGGGGTCTTATCTCCACTTACATCTATTTCACTAGCTGTGTAGCTGCAGGACACAATAATTTCAAAATAAGCTGCAGCCGAAAAGGGAAAGTAAAAAAAAAACCTCAATGCTGCAAAACTCATTTCACTCATTCTCGCAAACAATTAACCATAAATCACTTTGCAACTAGTTCAAACAAAAAAGGAAAAGAAAGAAATCAACAGAATCTAACCATTTTAACTAAACAATAAAACATATATCAACAATCTGTAAATCTCAAGAATTGGTTACCTAGAAGGAAGAACTGCTTGAGCAAAAACGGGAGTATATGATGTTTCCCTCTCAGCTGCAAGCCGCTGCGCCTTCTGGAACTCCTTTAAAACTGCTTGAAAGTCTTTTGCAAGTTTAGCATCTGTTATTTTCTTGTTTGTCTGCATGAAACGAAATGGCACTCATGATCACACAGCACAGGTTGGAGGTTGATGATAAAATGACAAACTAGGGAGGAAGGGACTGAAATATAATAAACATAACTGCCACATGATCAACTAAACAAGCAAGCAAACTTACACTGACTTCAACACGGTGGTCCGTTTCACTAACTTGCTTAAGTTTAGCTGAAGTATCCTTCACCAACTGTCCAATATGCAGCCGAGTTTTATGCCTGTAGTTGAGCACAACCAGCATAAGAATCACCAAAATGTTGTTTCTTTACAATTTACCAACTAGTTTTAGGACCCGTGTGTTACACGGTTTCTTGAGAAATGAATTATCAACTTGATAAAGATATATTAATTGATATAAACGATATATTTTCCATCGCACATATAGTTTTCAGCCATTTCTGACTCTTTAACTCTCGATAGTTGACATAAAGCCAACTCATAAGTTATATGGACATTATAAAATGACATTTTTTTAAACACTGTAATAGTTAAAAAATAAAAAATATATATAAGCATGGATAATTAAAAAACAAAATGAATGTTGTATTCTCGACGTGTGTCGTAAGATACTGGTAACTCAAATCAATATAAATATTTCAAAAATTAAAACACTAATTATTGGTGATATTAAATAACAATATTAATATCCTACCAGTAAACATGTAAAAAATATTATTATAATTTTAAATTATCATACCAGTTGTCCACTATATGTGCTGTATCATGCACAACGTGGGGTATTTCTTGTCAAATGAAAATTATTTACATGTTTACATTACCTTTGTTAGTAATTTCTAAGTAAATATTAAGATTATTGTAATTCATTCAAATTATATATTCTCGTAACTTATTTATATTATCTAAAACTTTAAAATGAGTTTTATTGAGCTTCTCACAAACATTCTATTATAAAATATGTAAAATAAACCTAAGAAATTATAAATTATTTAAAATAAGTAAAGATATTTATAAATAATCTCTAAGCCATTATTTCAAAAAATAAAATTAAATAACATAAAAATTAAATATAACAACAATAAAATACTATTGAAAATACATGAATTCACATATATACAATATATAAATTTATTTATACTATAAATACTTCTTCAATGAATTTAAGATTAAAATATCATCAAAAATAAAAAACATATCACGTATATCTAAAACTTATAAATTAGTGGAAAATATTAAAAACTTCTAAATAATTAATTAAAATATAAAACATAGAAACAAACATAATTATTATAAATGACATACTATAATACTGAAAGAAATTATAAAACCCATAAGTAAAATATAAAACTTATAAATATATTGAAGTTCATCAAACTTTATTATATTTTTATCTAATTTAAATGTATTTTGAGATTTATTTATAATGTCTTGTAACGTTTTTGTCATGTTTTTCATTGTTCAATATATTAATTAATGATTCATTATGCAATATTTAATTTTCTATATTTATTTAACTTATTTTATTAATTTTAAAAGACTTATATTATTATTCTACATTGTTATAAGTTTTTATTTCTCAAATTTATTAAATAATTATATTTAAATAATATTTTATTATATAATGTTTCTGACTTCAAGTTTTGAAATTTATTTAGTATTACATTATAGGAAATGACTACGTCATGAAGGCACCATACCCCCCACCCCCTCTATATTTACATTCATTGATCTGTCCAACTATTTATCCGCTAAAATGATCTAATGGTTATAATTAAGTGAAAAATGATATAATTACAACACCGTTGAATCTCCCTATAGTATAACATTTTATATTTTGTCTACAAAAAAATCCTCAATTATTTTTGTAACTTGACACCTAATTTTTTGGATTTTTCCTTTGTTTATTTGGTATTTTTTATTTTATAATATTTTTTTATGTGGATTAATATTTCTTTTTCATATTTATGAAATAATTATTGAAAATTTAATCACTTTATTATATTTTTATCTAATTTAAAAGTATTTCGAGATTCATTTTGAAACATTTCTATTATGTTTGCCATTTTTAAATATAATAAGTAATTATTCATGATTAAATATTTATATTTCTACATTTATTTCTTTAACTTAATTTATAATTTGTTAACGACTTTATTATTGTCTATACTATATTTAAGTTTTTTGTTTTTCAAATTTATGAAATGATTATATAGGGGTATTATGGGGTAGTTTTGATTTATATAAGGGTAAGAGTTATTGTGAGAAAAATAACTACAACAGTATGTTGGATCGAAATTATAACATAAAATCGCGAGTTGCCCAGCGGTATTTGCGTCACTATTCCCGCTATTTGAACTCCCCAGGTTCAAATCCTGGGGCTGCATATCTTGGAAGTTTCTTTTTTTTCCTTGTACAGGCAGGCTAACACATCAAGTGTCACATGGCACTCCGACCCATGCTTCGGTGTGACACATTAGATCTTGAACCTCAAGGTTATTCGAACCAAGAAATTTTCTATGTTCGACAAGCACCAGGAGTCAACACGTCAAAAACGGAGCGAATAGAGCGCGACATGTGTCAACCGAAACAACGGTTTCGGTTAGCCGACAAATAAACTAGGGCTCAAAGCAATTAGTATAATAGGGTTAATATGCTTTCCTTGTACAGGCAGGCTAACACATCAAGTGTCACATGGCACTCCGACCCATGCTTCGGTGTGAAACATTAGCTCTTGAACCTCAAGGTTATTCGAACCAAGAAATTTTCTAGGTTCGACATGCACCAGGAGTCAACACGTCAGAAATGGAGCGAATAGAGCACGACATGTGTCAACCGAAACAACGATTAGCCGACAAATAAACTAGGGCTCAAAGCAATTAGTATAATAGGTTTAATATGCATTTAGAAAGCAGTATCACATGACATCCTCAAAGAGCAGCAGATTTTACCAAAAGAAGTTTCATTTTTTCTCCAAAGGCTAACACATCAAGTGACACATGGCACTCCGACCATGCTTCGGTGTGACACATTAGCTCCTGAACCTCAAGGTTATTCGAACAAAGAAATTTTCTAGGTTCGGCATGCACAGGAGTCAACACGTCAGAAACACGTCAGAAACGGAGTGAGTAGGGCGCGACACGTGTCAACCGAAGCAACAATTAGCCGAGGAATAAGCTAGGGCTCAAAGCAATTAGTATAATAGAGTTAATATGCATTTAGAAAGCAAGCAGTAGCACATGACATCTTGAAGATCACTGACATCCTCAAAGAGAAGTGGATTTTACCAAAAGTGTATATACTCGTATCTACACCATCAGTGATTTCTATTTGCAGTACTAATGAGTAAACGAATCACTGGTGATCATAGGAGTACTCCTGAGAAAAAACAACAAAATGTCCCGCGCTTATAATTTTCCATAATCCGCAAAAATAGCAAACTTGAAATTTCCATCCAGAACCCACTTTCCCACTTTCCTGGAGTAAAAAGTAAACAGATCTAGAACCTAAAACCTAAAAGGGAAATACAAATAACAAAGGTTGGTTCATTCAAAACTTTTAGTAGAATATCAATCAGGTCACAAGCTTCTTTCTATACCAATTATAGACGATCCAACTACCCCCCAATGACAAATAGCAAAATGTCAACAAAACTTCTATCATGTGCACCATGTAAGGTGAGAGATTACAAATAACAGGTATAAATTGCTTCAGGAGAAGGAAAAAAGAAGATAGACAACTTTCTCGTCAATGCAAAACCAGTATCACAAATATCGGTAGCAACAAGGATAATAACAAAATTGTTGATGGTTGATATTGCCCCCGACGACCACGTGGATAAACTTCGGTCCACATGATCAGCTAGACTGGTATTTAACCGTCGACGGGTTAAACCAAACCGATCCGAGATCCTAACATCAACGGAGCCGGGTCGATCGGGACGCTACCGACCTGAACGGTTTCCTCATTCGACCAGGACACGGTAAAAGGCACCTGACGTCCTAGACTATCGCACCACCCCAACTGCCGTGCTACTTATGTCCTCGACTGTCGTGTCGGCCCCGCCTTTGACTAGCCGACCAGAACATGTAACGTCAGCACATGCATTACATGTTTGGATGGTAATGCCGACCAGAACATGCGACGTCAGCACATGCATTACATGCTTGGATGGTCCCCGCCGACTTGAACAAATGCCGCTCAGAATGGTCTCAGCCGACCAGAACATGTGCCGTCAGCACATGCATTACACGCTCAATGATACCTATGCCGACCTGGGTGCTTGCTGTCCTTTACCCAGGTCTTCCAGACGACCAGACCGTGTACCTCCAACACGTGCATGGCTGCTCATTTAAGCCTCTGCCGATCATACTCTTGCCGACATGGATGGGTCGACCAAAAAATTATTTCGGGATTGACTCGGCGAAGAAAACAGATGAGACCGGCATTAAGGCGGTGGGAATGCAATCGGGATTAGGGTTTTTTGGTCTAACTTATTCCCAAAGAAATTTAACAACCAATGAGGAAGTGACAAGGTGTTCAATTAGGTTTTAATAGGAAATCTATAAAGTAGCCTCTCCAAGAGAGAGAGAGAGAAGTACATAGAAAGTTTTATAGAGACAAAGCTTTTGATCAAGAAATCAATACTTGTAAAAGGATCCGGTCAAGGCCGATCCGAACCAAATTTCATGAATAAAAGTTATGCACTTTTTCTTACTCATTTCTTATATATTTTCTTGCTGATCTCCTTGTTTTACATATTGAATTTCCTTAGGCTACATTTAGCTTAAACAAAAACTATTTTTGTATTAAATTGATCTATGTAGGCTAGAATCTACTTAACTTGGGAAGAAACCAAAATCATTTAGACAAACAAATAATGGAACTTCGCCAATGTCTTTCTCAAAAGTACAACAATATTTTTTATTGGCCCTGGATAATATGATTCTCCAATAAATGGATAAATGAGAGCTGAAGACTATGAATAATACTTCAAAAAACTGATGATTTATTTTTTTTCACAAGACAAAGGGGTTCGCAATACCAATGTGGAGCTGAAGAACAAATACTGATTCTGGAGAATAAAATAACAACTTAAGGACCAAGATTGCAACAAAGTAATTGTTCTTACTCTCGGTTTTGATTGTTTCAGCGGAGCAGGAGCAGTAGCAGTTAAGGGCTAGAGGTACTTTAACATAATTTCTTGGAGAGACCATTCTTTAGCGGGGGTGGGGGGATGTGGGGGTGTGAGGAACTCCCGAACATCTGGCGATCTCAACCGAAAGAACTTCTTGCGCAATTCATGCCTTTCTTTAGCAGGAGCTGTTGTCGGTATTGGAAACGGGAATATTGGATCCTAATGGTTAGAAATAGAGATGTAAGTTATATAAAGAGGATTAAAATAGGCTACCATGGGCAAAAGAACCTTCTAGATTTGCAACACACTCGGGTATCGCATGGTCTGATGTGAGCATTCAACATTGGTATTGCAAGATTATTCTTTTTGGTGGATCTTTCCTGTGAGGATGCAGAGATTAAGGAAACTATACTTTGCGATTTAGATAACCTTATTTTTGTAAGTGACCCTTCTTAGAAATTGAGTCAACTTCCTCGGGAGGACAGCGAATTATGGTATCATCTTCCACCAGTATACTGAAAGACATACTCCCTCCTATTCAAAATATATGTTGATTTGGATTTTCAAAAATATGTATTGCTTTGTATTTCAAGACAAAAGATTGAAGGGTTTGAATATATAGGGTATTTTAGCTCTTTACTTAATATGGAGTGCAAATACCTTAAATAACATATATTTTGAATGGGAGGGAGTAGGAAATATAAAAGTACTGATATGTCTGCCATGAAACGGCTCCAGAGTGGACATAGCAATTTCAGCTAAACCACCAAGCTTATCCTCATAGAATTAAATTAATCCAAGCTTTCTGAACCTCCAGCAATTTGTAAAGTCAAGGAAATTGACTTGCTTAAGCATCATATTCAATGCACACAGATTCCCTCTCTGTATTGAAAATCAATCAGCCCTAAAATCACACATCGGAAATATAAACGCATCCTCCAATTACACTAAATAAAACTTTCACACGTTAATTTCAAATTGATGCTACACTACAACCACCAAACGTTGCACAAAAGTCAACCTCAAGCCTCAATAAAAACATAAAATAGAAGGACGAATAATTTAAAAAAGAAAAAAACTAACAGCTTTTCACGAAGCTCGGGCGTGTCCTTGGGAGTACCGAGGGCGTTGACAAGTCGCTGGAAGGTGGAAACCGCCGTGTTGATCTGAAATATACCGGATGCCACCACCTGGGTCGGGTCCTGCCTCCCATTTACAAACCCCCTACGGGTCCCAGACCCACTACCCGCTTCAAGATCTTGAAAACTCATTGAATTATATTTTTTCTCCTTCCTCAAACCTTAAAATCGAACAACACCCGCAAAACCGTATGTTCTCCTAAACAGCCACCAATAACAGAAATCCACACGGGAAACTGATATTCCGGCGAATTGGGGTATCACTAAGGCGGAGATTTAGGGGTATGGAGGAAACTGGGAACGATGATTAAGAAAGGGACCTTGGGACAAATTGATGGAGGAGGAGAAAGGAAAGATTAAATCAGAATTCAAATTGAAGAAAGAGAAAAGACGAGAGGGACAGGATAATAAGAAAAGTGGTTCAGTGCCTTTGTATCCGGCCACAGTACTAATAAGGCCCGTTTAGGAATTCGACTAATTAAAAAGATTTTGAAATGACATATTAATTTAGAATTGACACTTCTTTTTTTTTTTTTTTAACTATTTTTGTATTTTATTTTATTTTTATTTTTTTGTTAAACTTAATTATCTTAATATATATGCATTTTGAATTTAATTGTTCAAGATTGTTCCCAAATTAAAATAATATAAAAATAAAATGTCTTTTGCCATCTAAGCGGTGTAGACTTTAAATTTTGAGACTCGACCTCGTCGACTCGACATGCCTCACACCTTTGAGAACCTTGTATACATCGTGTTATTATTCATTAATAGTAGCTTCAAGTAAAATGGATTAGGATATGTAAAATTATTTCAAATAATTAATTATTAGGAACTAATGATAAATCTGTATATTTATATATAAAAATGGGAGTTTGTCATGAGATTGAAACAATACATATATAATTGTGTGATATATCTTGGAAAAAAAATGACTTATCCCACTCATTATTTTTAATTAAATTTATTTTCCTTTCTTTTCTGCCCGTAATTTCTGAATAAGTCTCCCTCTATCAAACATAAATCCAAATTCCACATAAATTCTGAAAAAATAATTGACTTAACCCCTCTCTCTATCCTTCCCAATTTTTTTCGCGCATCATCAGATTTATATTGAAGAAAATCCTTATAGATCTACAAGGCTGCAGTCGCATATCATCTCAAATTTTTATATTTTTCAAACATAACCAGTTCGTAGATCGAAGAGCACTCATTAGTTTGAGTATTTTCGCCGGAGTTCGTTTCTCTATTTTTTCAAAGGTTTCACATTTTTTTTTAGATTTGATTTCCAAATGAAACTTATTAATTTTTGTTCGGTCACTATCCAGGGCACAATTTTTGCCAAGCATTTTCCAGATGTAATATTTCGATATCGTTTTCTTAAAAATTACAAAAAGGAAATGGATAGTTTGGATTGCCCATTCATATATCTTTTCAAATGTGTATTTTGTGGAAGTACTTTATATATTCTAGGTTTCTTATTTTATTTGTTCCATGTATTTATTTATTTTATTTTCTTATTTCTCTCTTAAATAATTGCATGATTCCTTGAATCGATGTCTCCGGTTAGAGTTTTTTATTTGCATATTTTTTGTAATTATTTTATATTTTCTTTGGTTTCTTATATGTTTTTTTTAATTCACTAATTTTTAAGTGTTTCTTGAATAGATATTATTGTAAAATTCCTTTGAGCATAGTCCGATCTAGTTTTAAGGGTGGATCAAATTACCTTATGTTTACATACATACACACAATACCGAGGTATTAAATTTTTTGTTTAGGTTTTTTCAATTCCCCTATAGTCTCATGACTCTCAGTTCGAACAAATTTATCTGAACTAGATTGGTTATTACGAAACTGTGTGATTATAATTTGGAGGTAACAATTCTCTAAGGAAGGAACGCACGTAAATGTGTATTAATCCCATGAATGACTATAACACCATCGGATTTCAGGTTGACTTTTAAGTTTCAACGACGATAATTTTTAATTATTTTATCATATGCAATGACCATTAATAAAAGTCAAGGTCAATCTTTATCTCACGTTGAACCATTCTTTAAAAAGTTTGGTTTCAGTCATGGTCAATTGTATTTGCAATATCGACCAATCGAAAGGGTTTAATATTTTTGATTTGCTATGATGATAACAAATGTAGGAAAAAAAAACTGTGAATGTTGTGTACAAGAAAGTATTTCATAATTTGTAAAGTACAATTTTCCAATTGATAATACTTTTATTAACCATTTTCTCTATAATATTTAATTCTTCAATTTTTTAAAATTTATTATTTTAACTTTTGCCTTATTCTACTTTGGTTAAATAAGTATAACCACTAATTTTTATATACATATTGTAAATCATTCAACATAAGAATAATATTCAAAAGATTGATAAATTACACCTTCAAATTATTCTCTCATATAACGCACGGGTGTGATACTAGTATGAATGAAAAAATGAGTGAGAAAAATCAAAGAAAGTGATGGATAGTAAATGTTTGAAGAGGTAAACAAGAAAAAATGTGAAATTTCTAGATGAGTAAGAGAAATTGCCAATTTACAAAGCAGTATAAATGAGTTGATTATTTGTGAATAAATAATCAGCTCTTACTCAACCAAGATGCTCATTAGTGTATTTTTGTAAGAATAATAAACTAGCTTATAACTTATTTGAAGAGCTTATAAGTTCGGATTGGTTGATTGCTTTTTCAAAAGTTATAGCTTATCTTATACACTTCTATTACGGTATGTTTGGCAGACATAACTGATAAAATAGCTGATGGCTGATAAACGAAACACTATCTAGTATAAATCAAAGCGTTTGATAAATTTAGATGATACACAAAACTCCATTTTGAAATAATAATATTTGTATTTTTATTTTTTTTGGAAATAATATCAGCATTGTAATTAGTTATTGTTGTTTCTATTAGCAATTTGGTTGAAAATATTTATACGCTAGTTTGCATTTGCACATAACCATTTGTTTATGAGTTGGGGATAAGTTTTATCTTGCTTCTTATTGTAGTCCAATTTATAAGGCCAAAATAATAATAATGATGATGATGATGAATAAAAGTTGCTAAAATAAGTTAAAATATTCAAATAATAAGTAATATAAAATAATAAAAGAAAAGGAAATTAAATAACTAATAGCATAACAACGTAGTTTTCATAAAAATGGTGAAATTAGAAATAAAATCAAAAATTTCATGTGATTAATTGAAACGTTTGTAATATTAGCTTTTGAGATAAGTTCAAACTTTTTAAATAAGCCCATCTAACCAAACAAGTCCTATTGAATAGCTCTCTAAATAATTATGAGCTACCTTATCATGCTTAAACATACAATTAGAAGCGTTTAAAATAAAGTCATTGAACTTTTGTTTTTATATTACTTTATTGTAAAATTAATTATGTTATTAGATAAACGTTGTCCTTTATCACGTTAATCCTTCTTGTTCGTAACTTTTCCCTGGCCCGCGCTCTCACCAAACACCATCTACCCACAACTTACTACAAGGTGAGTTTTACAAATTTTCTTTACCTGGAAATTTGGAGTTATTTTAGTATTGTGTAATTATTGAAAACTAGTGCATAAACAACATTATTAGTAATATAAACAAAAATAATTATATTAACAATTCTACCATTCTTTAAAATAGAATATACAATGATTACGTAAACATTCTTATTTTAAACACGTATTTTTACATAATTTTGTATTTTTAACTATCTCATCAGCTAGATTTGTCGAACTCTTTTATTTATATCAGCTAACTTTTCAATTAGTTTCCAACTAGTTTATCAAATATCGGATAACCTTTCAACCATAAATTAACTTATCAATTGTACATGGCAAACATTACCATACAATATATTTCCTTTCATGATTATTAATTCTACAATTTATGGTAGTAATTCAAACACATTTCTCTTTAGTATTTTTGTCCTGCAGCTTTGATATTTCTGATCTTGCTCTTAACATAATTCTAAAACTACAATAAATACAAAATCACTTGATTTTAGTACATATATGATTTTTACTATTTGTAAAATTAGTTTGGGTATTTAGTCGTAAAAGTGAGAATATATTTACAATTAAATTGTAGTTGAAATGTGTGTGTGTGTGTGTTCCAATTAGATTTAAAGCCCATAATTGGTATTAGATTTACATATAAGGTAGTTGTTCTCATTTGAACCTAATCATCTCTCTCTCTCTCTCTCTTCACACACTCACACAAAAAAAAAAATGATTTCAGCATATCAAATTTTTTAGAAAATTAGTTTTGTTGTTTTCATGTAGGACTTATTTGGTTAAACCTTTTATAAGAGCTTATATGTATGCTTGGTTCAGCCGATTTGAGCCGATTTGAGGAGCTGATAGTTGGTGACTGATAACTGATGGCTAATGGCTGATAATTGATAACTGGTAGCTGATAGCTGATTATAAAATATTACTTGGTAAATTAGCTGATTGAAGTAGCTAATAGAAGGTTAATTTACCTAGACATAACTAAGATATATAAAAAAAATAATATACATAAAAACTAAGAAAAATATAAAAATAATAATAACAATAAATTTAAAATAATAAATAAAGACTTCCAAAAAATTATTTTAAATTATTATATATATATATATATATATATATATATATATATATATATATATATATATATATTATATATATATATATATATATATATATATATATATACTACTCTCGCCCAAGCACGCTTAACTTCGGAGTTCTGATGGGATCCGATGCATTAGTGCTGGTTATGATCGCACCCGTTAGGAGTTGAGGCGTTTATTCCTTTTACGTGCTTCAAAAGCGGATGTCGTAACTTCGTTCGAGCGTAACTTTCGAGTTGAGGCGTTTATTCCTTTATGTGCTTCAAAAGCGGATGTCGTAACTTCGTTCGAGCGTAACTTTCGATCCGGGATGAGTTACAGGACCCACAACATATGCACGCGAACCTCTCGACGAACCGGAAACGCTATTAATGGGGTTTACCCCATTGGCGGTATTTTACGACCTCAAAATCGGCTGTTTCGGGCCCTTTCGGGCTCATTTTCTATTTTTCGGCAGGATTTCGGCCTATGCGGTATATATATGTATACAATGATTCCAAAATAATTATATCGATGAATAAAAAATCATTATGTATAAAAATAATATTTTGTAAATTTAGAATAATAAATAAAGATTTCGTAAAAATATAAACAATAATACTAAAGCAATTACTCTGATAAATAAGTATTTCATTATGTCAGAAAATAATATTTATGTAAAACTATAAAATAATATGTTAGTATATAAGAAATATATTTTTATAAAGAAAAAGGATAAAAAAGAAAATTTTATCCAATCACTTATCAGTTGATTAGAAGAAATTACGAATTGTATCTTTTCACGAAACGGGGCCTTCTGGGCCTAATCAGCTATTAGGAGCTAATTATAAATGTTTACCAAACAGTATAAAAGGAGTTGATTGGGATGAATAAACTATCAGCTCATTCGAACCGCCCTAAATTAGTGTTTGGCAAAGTAACTGATTGAAGGTTAATTTACTAATATAAACCTAATTTAGAAAAATAATATATACATGAAAAATAAAGAAATATATAAATAATAGTGGAAAAAGTATAAATAAAGACTTATTAAAAAATATAAAATAAATTAAAAATTATAAATAATGATAACAAATCAATTACATTAATAACTAAAAAATTCATTAAGTAAAAAAAACTATGTAAAATTGTAAAATAATACTTTAGTTCATATATATACATATATATAGGATTGGGTTCAAATGAGAACCCCGTCATTATATGTGAACCTAGGGACTAATCCTGGCCTTAGATCTAATATTGCACAGTGCAATTATATGTCCAGGTTCATTGTGCTTTTTACACAGTACTGTAGTGCTAAAATCAGTCCAGTTTTTTTAATTTAATTATATTTTTTTTTTACGTTTTAAAACATGCAATATGTATCTTAAATTGTAGATCTTGAGAATGTGATTAATTTGATATATGTTTCATTCAAAACGAATAAAATTTGAAAAAGTTATGGTTTGTTGAAGATTTGAGTTTCATTTCAAATTTTTGAATTTGCAGTTTATAGACGAAATTTGCGATCCTTTTTGTATACAATCGTAGTYTTTTTTTTCTTAATCTATTGTGCTTTCTAAAGAACAATGTAGTGCGCTTTGTAAATGTTGATATATGTCCAAAATACCATTCTTAATTAATTAATGCATTTTTTTACATTATTACCATGCTGACATGTCATGATCTCAACCATCAAGATTATCCAACCTAATGGTCAAGATGAGTCCCTAGGTTCACATATAATGACGGGTTCTCATTTGAACCCAACCCTATATATATATATATATATATTTTTTTTTTATTTACAAGATGTTAAAAACAATTTTTCTCCAATCAACTTATATAAAAATATACAATTTGTAGGATCCGCTTGGTTGAGCTGATTTGACCAGCTAATAACGGATTGTAAATTACTATTTAGTAAATTAGTTGATTGAATGTTAATCTACACATATATACATGATTATGATATTTAATATATATAAAAGCATGAAAATATAAAATAATAATAAAAAATTCAGAATAATAAATAAAGAATTCTTAAAAGTATTTTAAAGAATTAAGCAGGAAATATAAACACTGATACCATAACAATTATATTGATAAATGAAAATTTTCTTATGCATAAAAAGTAATATTTATATAGAACTGTAAAATAATTTGTTAGTGTGTAAAAATATGGGGACTTCTACAGTGCAGTCACTGTATGATACTTCTACCCCCACTAACCAATAGATTTTTTTTTTCAAAGATTCTAATCTATTAATATATGTGATGTGTCAAATTGTGATTGAATTACCATACATGGGTATGGTATTAAGAATGTATTGTAGTCTTTTCCTAAAATTATATTTTACTACGAACAAAGATAATAATAAATCTTTATTTAATCAGTTATTAGCTTATTAGAAAAGGAAGATATGTAACTTTGTTCTGAACAGAGTTTTTAGGTCTAATCAGCTATCAGTGACGGATTAGAAACTTTTACAAAACAATATAAATGAGTTATAAGCACTTATGAATGCTCAACCAAGCAGACACTTTAGGGTCTGGTTGGTTGAGCTGATTTGAGTAGTTGATAGTTGTTGTCTAATTGAAGTAGTTGATTGAAGGTTAATTTACCAATTTAGATATGATTAATAGATATAAAAAATAATATACTTAAAAATTAAGAAAATTATGATAATAAATAAATAAATTGAGAATAATAAATAAAGAATTGCTAAAATATTTTTGAAATTAAGAAAAAAAGTATATACAACGATACCAAAATAATTATATCGATAAGTTAAAAAAAAATCTTATGTATAAAAATAATATTTATGTAAAACTATAAAATAATATGTTAGTATATGAAAAATAATATTTTATAAATAAAGACTTTCTAAAAATATAAACAACAGTACCAAATCAATTACTTTCCCCGTGGGCCCATCTTCTCCTAATTCTTTCCATTCTACCAACGAATTGTCTAGAATAATGCGTAAATCTAGATTAGCTAATTGTTCTCGAATAGCACCTGCACCAGTAGAGATTTCTCGATTGCGAAATGTATCGAAGCCCCGGGTAGTAAAAAAAAAAGTATTTTATTATGTTTAAAAATAATATTTATGTGAAACTATAAAATAATATGTTAGTATATAAAAATATATTTTATAAAAGAAAAAGGTTAACAATGAAATTTTCTCCGATCAACTATAAATTGATTAGAAAAAAACTACGAATTGTTATCAATTGGTATAAAGGAGTTGATTGAGGATAGACAAGCTATCAGCTCTTTCGAACTGCTCAACCAAATGGCCCTTAAAATCAACTTACCGATACCAGCTCATTCAATCAGTTCAACCAATCAAACCTTATATATGTTAGTTGAATTTAGTATAACTGTATTTCATAATTTCTGAAAAAAGTAAATTACGTAATTTATAACTAAATTGTCGTATAAATGCAATTTGCTTGAGATTTTGAAAGGTACGGTGACATATTTGAAATTATATGGTAAAAATCGGCACCACCATAAATAAACGTAAGAAAATTATATCAACCCATGAATAAGTTCAGATATTAGAACCGAAAATAGATTTAGAGACAACATTATTTGATAACAGATATAAAATCACCTATGACCACTGATTTAGAATCTTGTTCTTCATTGTCATCTGTACTAGTATTACACCCGTGCGTTGCACGGGGGAATAATTTTAAGATTTAATTTGTCAAATATATAAATTATTATTTTAATGTTGATAATAATAAATAAATGGTTATAATAATTTAAAAAAAAGTAGAATAAGATAAAGATTAAAATAATAAATGTAAGAAATTGAAGAATTAAACATTATACAGAACATGCTTCGCAAAACTATTATTAATCAGAATCTTATAATTTACAAATTATGAAAAACTTCATTGTACACAACATTCGTAGTTTTTTTCCTACGTTTATTTTCAACATCGCAAATCAAGTTTTTTTAACCTTTTGATATCGCAACATACAGTTGGCCATGACTGAAAACAGGCTTTTTTAAGAAAAGTCCAACGTGGGATAGGGATTGGCCTTGACTTTTATTAATTGTCATTGCATACGACAGAATAACCGGAAATTGTCTTCTTTGAAACTTAAACTGAAACCTGGGATCCGATGGTGTTATGGTCATTCGCGGGATGAGTACTAATTCACCCGCGTCGCTTTCTTGGAGAATCGTTGCCTCCAAAACATGATCACCCAGTCTCGTAACTACCAATCTAGTTCAATTGCACAAACCAGGTGAATGACCAATATTTCTCAACAACATGAATAGAGTACCAACCTTCAATCTTAGCTCATGATTCGGCAACCCAGAACACTTGATTGTGTTCAAAAACTCGGTTGAATGGACGTCTTGCAAAATGTCAACATTTGCATCGAATTTGCACGCACTATCTGAGCTCAAATATACCTTACACTCACCTTCATTCAATGAAGTCATATACTCATTGATTAAATCGACCACATCAAGTGTTGGTGCAAGAATAGGTCGGCCCTCCAAATAAACAGAACATTCTGCAATCGTTCCAAATTGCAGATAAGTGCTAGCCACAATTGATGCAATAGGGTCACCATCATCTAACAACAATAAATCCTCTGGAATGTCGATTTCAACGATGCCATCATTTGATCCTCAAACCGTCTCATCTCCAATGCTATTTATCAATTGAGAAAACTCTTTCAATTCATTCGAATCAGGCTCTAAGCTGAGAATTTGAAGCCTCATATTCTTTGTCAATCTCAGAACCTTACAATGTCTCCACAAGTGGGAAGAATTTATGGTTGCATGTACTATGTCTGGCCTAGTACCCTTGGGAATCACCAGAAGAATTTGTCGAAAATCTCCACCAAGTACAACAGTTTTACCTCCGAAGGGAATCTCTCTAGCATTTGTGTTCCGACCCAAAAAGTGAGCAGCCCAAACCACACCTGAAAACTCAAGAGCTTCCTGAACCTACACCACAAAAACAGATTAGAAAGGACCACCGGTGGTTTTCCGGTGGAAACCTCTTCGATGCTTAAGTTAGTAAGCGCTTTGAGGTGTTTTCCAGAAAATAAGAAGGAATACTTCAGAAGACATACCTCTCTCAGCCTTGGGGCTGAGATATTTATAGCTTATTCCTGTGGGTACCCCAGCCGGGATCCCAGGGATACGTGCCGCGAATCATGGGCCGTTTGGGAAACAGTTTCTGAACAAGTGGTCCCACTTGTTCCTTCTTAAGTAAGCCGAAGGCCAGGTCTGACCAAGCCAGCGAATCTTTTATTCTTTTCAGGACTGCCTAGCCAGGAATACTTCTTAAGTGGGCAGATCGGCCCTGTCTCCTCATCTGTAATCACTACTGATTTCAGCTCTTTCCCAATTCAGATCTGGCTGGAATATCTAGAAGTCCCCCGGTAGGGACCCCTCTCCGGGATTTCGGGAACAAGGCCCGTAAATCAAGGATCATCCATGTAACGAATGGTCCCCCATTTGTCTTTTCCTGTTAACAACCAATCAGGACTGTCTATGGCCACCTCTCTTTCAAGAGGGATTTGACCATACTTTTTTACACGCAAGTCAGTCAACTCTCACCACCTTTACTATTAAATGCAGGTCTACCTCAATCCAGGTCTTACCAATACTGCCCTATCAACTCCTACCCCCCAAAAAGGGGTTGAGGTAGAGCGACAAGGTGCCCGGGCCCTTAGTAATAAATGAGGCCCCATGTCTTTTAGTGTTTCTCGTATTGGTACGAATCCCAAGGGACACGCCAAACTGCCAGGGCTAATTATTGGCATTTAGTGGTGTCGCACATTTCCAAACGGTCACTGTACTCCTACGTCCTTCCAGGTACTGCCTCGTCAGCCCTAGTCTAGAGTTCTAGCTGTTCCAACTCATCTTTTAGGGCACTGTTCACCTGCCCGCATTAAATGCGCAGATCCCATCAAATCCCACCTTTCTTGGTTTTCGTATTTTGAAATCATTCCCTTTGCCTTTTATTCCCGCTGGTTTCCTTTTCATTCCCACTTTTCATCTTCTACTTTCTCTTCTAAACCTCCGTATCTCCGTCCTCTACCAGTACTCCGGCGAAATTTCTTCACACTAATTTTCAACTTTCTCCGAGGAATTTTATAAATCAGGTACCTTTCTCAGCCCTTACCCCTTTTAATTTTTTGCAATGTCTTCCTCTCCAAGAACTAGGGTTGGTGAGCCGAACTTTTCAGTTCCTTTCAAAATTAAATTCCGGTTAAGCAATGCGTGTCTATATTTGAAAGGTTTTAAGCTCGCCCGCAAGAGAACGGGGTCACTTGTAGACTTGACAAGTTAACTCGGGTCGATCTCTCTAGGAATGGGAATCGGATTAAACGATGTTTATTATACTAAAAGCACAATTCTATCTCTAAAAACACGCGAACTCAAGGGGTTTTGTAATTGTTTAGAAATCAATAAAGCAAGTAAGACGAACTCTTCTTGTCTCGAGGGTGTCAACCTCTCGACAAGTTATAAGAKAAACAACTTTTGTAATACTATTGCAAGCTACTAAACATCATTCCAACAATTGTAAACAACGATAGCGATTATCAATCAAATAACTCAAACAACCAAAAATCACTAACAATTCTATCACCAAGCAGCACATGAAATCATTTCAATACCAAACAAGATTTAAATACTAAATGTTTCAACAAATGTAACTAAACATCTCATAACTTCATTCTCTAACCAAAAGCAATAATTCATCCGATAACAATAATCCAAAATGCAATGGTATGAATCTAAATCACCAAAAACTTTAACAATTTACTGACGAATCATTACTAACTATTGTTCATATCAAATTATAAACCAATTTATTTCAAAATCTTCAAGACTATGAGTTTAGAGATTACTAATCGTTGAACTACTTTCAACGAATGAAGACGATGAACGGAAAACACTCCGAGTTGCGTAGAATCCCTAGACTTGTCACGAGCCCAGAATCCTAGCGAAAAACCACGGCTGCTGCCAATCAAGATCCCATGCTGAAATATCACAAGTACCCCCTCGCCCCGGTTCAACGGTTCTTCGCCACCTTTCTTTTTCAAGGTTGACCTTGATACGACCTTGCACGGATTTATACTAGAGGCATGAGAGATGTGTCAATTCTCTCCACCCCTTTTTGGTGTTGTGTGGTGTTTTTGGCTTCTAAAATTCCTCTCTCCCCGTACCGTCTCTACAAACCCTAGCCTCCCTCCTTTTTAAAAGCAGTCCCAGCCGTTTCGTAAATGAAATCTCCAGAAATCAGACTCGTAACGTTTTTGTCCGATCGGTCATGTTCCTCGTCCGATCGGTCATAAGTTTCTGTCTTTGCATCCGCTCGGTGCGCTAACT
>BMAC01000402.1:903220-914986 GCA_014905375.1 Phtheirospermum japonicum
ACTTCCCGCCCTTTTCTTTCCTATATATACTGGCACCTATTCCTTCATTTATTGTCCCCTTATAATGGCATCATCCTCATCTTCTAACCATGTTCCCGCCGAGGATCATAGCTGACTACTCCATGAAAGGGATCAACTTCGGGCAGAAATTTTCCAATTGCAGGATCGCGTGGAAAAATTGACTGAGAGAAAACTGCAATATCGTCATGAACGGCATTGACTTCAGCGACTCATTCGTGAACTAGAAGAGGAGAATTCTGACTTGTACACCAACTGGGACATCGCCGTGGACGTACAAGAGCGATTTCGTGTCCGCCTTCTGGAATATGAGGAAAGGATCCAGCAACTCCATCAACTTCTTGCCTCCGTACCTCCATCTTAAGGCCTAATTTTTATTCTGCTATTTTCCTACGTTTGTAATTTGTACCTTGCGATTATCAATGCAATTCTCTTTGAAAATATCGCCTTATATTTCCGTATTCTCTCTTTGTAAGCGTCTTTCCAATTAACAATCTGAAATAAAAGGTAACACTTTGCTAATAATGACTTCTGGGACCCATTCTGGCGTAATGATTTTACCGGTAATCTGGTCAGAAAAATTATAGGAATCCATTCTCAACAAATGTTAACTCAAGCTGACAGGCAGATCTGCCGATATTATGGGCATCTGCCTTTGGCCAATTCTGCCTTGATGGTAAACACATTAGTAATCTGACAAAGATAATCCTGCAGTTTTCATTGCATAAATAAACAAACGTTAAAGATTACAATTACATATAAAACTTTCGCAGATTAACAATATTCCAGGCACGGGGGATTGCTGTGCCATCCAGCTCTTCTAGTTTGTAAGCACCTCCTGGTAAGGTCTGAATGACTCGAAGAGGCCCTTGCCAAGATGCCTCCAACTCTCCTTTTGTCTTTCCCAGGCCAGCTCTTCTTAAGACCAGATCTCCTACTCAGAATTGCCTCTTGATCACGGTTTTGTTATATGCGACTTTTACTCTCCCCCTGATATGCTCCATTCTTACTGCAGCCTGTTCTCTTTTTTCCTCAATTAAATCTAAAGCGTCTTGCCTTAATAGCTCATTCTGCTCTTCATTGAAATTCTAGATCCGGTGTGTTTCTAGGCTGACCTCTGCAGGTACCACAGCGTCCATGCCGTACACAAGGCTAAAGGGGGTTTCACCTGTACTTTCCTTTGGATTTGTGTGATACGCCCAAAGTACTGCACTCAGCTCTTCAACCCATTTGCCTCCAGACCTTTCCAAGCGTGACTTAAGCCCATGGACGAGAATGCGGTTAGTTACCTCGACTTGACCATTCGCTTGCGGATGATATACAGACGTGAAATGTTGTCGGATATTCATCTTGACACACCGGGCTTTTATCTTGGCTCCCATAAATTGGGTTCCATTATCTGATATTAATACCCTTGGCATGCCAAAGCGACAGACCACATTCTTCCAAATGAATCCCATCACTGCTTCCTCCGTTATCCTGGCGAGGGCCTCTGCCTCGACCCATTTACTAAAGTAATTTATGGCCACAATTAAAAATCTTTTTTGGGCTGGGGCCATCGGGAATGGGCCGACTAGATCAATCCCCCATTTGGCGAAGGGGCAAGGGGAACTCATTGTTATTAACTCCTCCGCTAGTTGGTGGATCAACGGGGCCATCTTCTGGCACTTTTCACATTTTCTAACAAAGGTCTCTGCCTCTTTCCTCAGAGAAGGCCAGAAGTAGCCAGCTCTTAACACTTTGCTAGCCAGAGCTCTGGCTCCCATGTGATTGCCACAACACCCCTCATGGACTTCTCTAAGGATTTGGGCGCCCTCCTTTGAGCCTAGGCATCGCAACAGAGGTCTTCCAAACCCACGCCGAAATAGAACCCCTCCGATCAAACAAAAACATGCGGATCTGATTTTTATCTTAGCTCTTTCTCTTTGATCCTCCGGCAGTTCTTCATGTTGTAAATAAGCTGTAATATGGGAATGCCAATCATCAACTGCATACACTGAACAGACCTGTTCAGCACCGAACTCCGCCTCTGCCCCGAGTAACGTTATCTTCCTCTTGTCACAACCTGTGGCCGAGCTGGCTAACCTTGCTAAGTAATCAGCTCTGTCATTCTCTTCCCGAGAAATCTGTAGTACTGTACAGCTCTTCATGCCCTTAACCAACTCTCTAAATTTAACCAGATACTTCTGCATGTTTTCCTCCCTGGTTTCAAATTCACCACTGATCTGTTTACAAACCAGCTGAGAATCCACCCTGGCACATACCATCTCTGCTCCTAGGTCTTTTGACATTTTGATTCCATGCAAAAGGGCCTTGTATTCAGCGGAATTATTAGAAAGTGCATGATTCAATCGTACAGCAAACTCGGTCACCACACCAGCTGGATCTATCAAGACGATTCTGGCTCCACAGCCCTGATTACAGACCGAGCCGTCTATAAAGATGGTCCATTCTTTCGGTGCTCCAGGAGGACCAGCCATTTCCTGCATAAAATCAGCTAAGGCCTGGGCTTTTATTGCTGTCCTCACCTCAAATGTAATGTCAAACTCGCTGAGCTCTATTATCCACCTGACTAACCGCCCAGATGCCTCGGGTTTGTCCATTATGGCCTTCAATGGGAGGTTAGTTCGCACGATTATTCCATGAGAAAGAAAATACGGCCGTAACTTACTAGCAGTCCCGATCAACGCCAGCATCGCCTTCTCTACCTCGACGTATCTAGTCTCTGCTGCATGCAAGACCTTGCTCCAGAAGTATACCGGTCTCTGTATTTTACCTTCCTCTCTTATTAAAACAGAGCTGACTACTTGCTCTCCTACAAACAAGTATAGGATCAATGGCTCTCCTTGGGAAGGCTTCGTCAGCAGAGTCATATTGGCCAAATGCTCCTTCAACAATTTGAATGCCTCTTCGCACTCATCATTCCATTGGAATTTTACCTTCTTCCTTAGAGCTTGAAAAAATGGAAAGCTTTTCTCGGCAGACCTGGAAACAAATCTACTTAGGGCATTAATTCGCCCGGCTAAGCACTGCATTTCTTTTACGTTCCTAGGCGCCTGCATTTCCATAATTGCTCTGACCTTCTCTGGGTTTGCCTCAATACCCTTCTCTGTGACCATGTAACCCAAAAATTTACCAGCTCTAACCCCGAATGCGCATTTCTTGGGGTTAAGCTTCATCTTATAACGTCTCAGGGTGGCGAAGGTCTCACGCAGGTCTTCCACATGTGACGCTGCTTTTATTCTTTTAACCAACATGTCATCAACGTAAACTTCCATATTTCGCCCGAGTTGGTTTTGAAACATCTTATCAACCAAGCGCTGATAAGTGGCCCCTGCATTCTTCAAACCAAAAGGCATCACCACATAGCAATACGTTCCCTTCGGGGTAATAAAACTGACCCGCTTCCAATCATCCTTTGCTAATCTGATCTGGTGATACCCCTGGGATGCATCCATCATGCTCAAGAGCTCACATCCGGCGGTAGAACCGACAAGCTGGTCTATTTTAGGCAAGGGGTAATGATCCTTCGGGCAAGCACGGTTGAGATCTCTAAAGTCGATACACATGCGCCAATAATCCTGAGTTTTTGGAACCAAGACAGCATTGGAAAGCCATTCCGGGAATTGTATTTCCTTGATATGCTTGGCTTTGAGCAATTTTTCTACCTCAGCCTCTATGACGGCCTCCTTCTCCAGCCCGAAATTGTGCTTCTTCTGTTTTACCTGCCTCACATCTGAGCTGATGTTTAGGTGGTGCTCTGCCACCTCCGGATCAATCCCTATCAAGTCTTGAGGGGACCAGGAAAATACGTCAGAACTGTTTCTCAACAGTGCCACCAGATCTGTCAAAACTCCCAGGCTGAGAGTCGTTCCTACCCGAAGGACCCGACTCTCATCCCCTGGGATTATCTCGACCATCATCAATCCCTCCTCTCTTTCAGACAGATCTGTTTTTGGCGGCTCTATTCTAGCTCTCTTGCTCTGCCTTTCATCCTCAGCATTTCTCTTGATGCATTCAACATATGTTTGCCGCGAAGCATATTGGTCACCTCTGACTTCTCCCGTTCCGTCCTCTGCCGGGAATTTCATTTTCATGTGGAAGACAGATATAGCAGCCTGGAACTGGCTCAAGGATGGCTGACCGAGCATCACGTTATAGGAAGATGGGGCATCCACTACCAAGAAACGTACTGCTCTGGTTACCCTATAGGGTTCCTCCCCCAGCGTTACCAAAAGCTTCACTGCGCCCAAGGGTTTCAGGGCACCCCCTGCAAACCCAACCAGCGAAGTTGTCACCTCCTCGAGTTCTACATTCAATTTTAATTGTCGAAAACAGTCATAAAACAATATGTCCGCAGAGCTTCATGTGTCCACGAAAATTCTCCGCACGTTGTAGTTGGAAATTGTGGCCGTTATGACCAGAGCATCCATGTGCGGGGCTAGAATACCGTCACAGTCCTCTGAGCCAAAGCAAATGTTTGGCGCAGACGCTAATTGTCCAACCTCCCGAGATGTTCTAACTAAATTCCTGGCAGCTCGGACGTAGTTGTGTTGGGATCTTCTAGAGTGTTCATCCAACTCACCCCTAGTTATAATTTGTATTTCCCCGTGTACAACCTGAGCCTGGTCAGATCTCCTCAGTCAAGTCCGCACCTTGTCCTGGGCACCCACTCGGTCCCCCTTGCCTTGCGAGAAACGGTCATAACTTTTGTTGCCAGATCTGATTTCATCTCTTTTCATGCGGACATACTCTTTCAGGTGTCCAGCCTGGACCATCCTTTCCAATTCGTCCTTCAGATGGGTACATTGATCGGTATCATGCCCGTACTCGTTGTGGAAGCGGCAAAAGCGATCAGACCTTTCCCTCTTAGGCCTCTGTGAGTAGGTTTTTGGCCATTTCAAGTCTGGATGCTTTTCTATTGCCTGCAGGATCTCACCTTGCGGGTTTGCTAATGGAGTATATTTATCAAAGCGAGGTCTCCCTCCAGACAGGTCTGGCCGCAGCTTTTTAACGACTCCTCTTTCTTCTCGGTCACTTCTCTCTCTTCTCTTTTCCCCTTCATCATTAATCCTCAACGCCTCTTCCAAATGAATATATTTCTCAGCCCGTTCCAAGAGCTCGCCAAACTTTAGAGCAGGCTTGACAACCAGCGATTGGAAGAATTCACCTCTTCTCAAGCCCTGTGCCAGAGCATTCACCAACAGCTCCTCCGATGCGGAAGGCACCTACAGTTTAGCATTAGTGAAACGACTAATATAAGCGCGCAGACTCTCCCCTTCCTTCTGCTTAAGGCTAAACAATTCCAGAGGCATCTTCTGGTACTTCCTGCAGCTTGTAAACTGGTGCAGGAAAGCCGAACTAAACTCTTCAAAATTACTAATAGAACGAGGCGGCAACTGGCTAAACCAGAGCTGTGCTGATTTGGTAAAAGTCTTTGGGAAGACCCGGCACATAACGGCGTCTGAAAATTTGTGCAGGGCTGCCGCGATCTCGAAGCGACTGAGATGGTCCCACGGGTCCGTGGTTCCATTGTACTCGAAGCCTAGGAGCGATATGAAGCCGGCACGTCATCTCGCATGACTTCCTCAGTAAACGGCATTCCTCTTCTCGCCGGAATCACACCGCCAGTCGCCATTTTCCTCTTAAACTCCCTCACCTCTTTTTGCAAGCTCTGCATCTGTTCCATCAGACCCGGATTAGTCTGGCTTGAGGTTTCACCATCGGAAGTAGATAAATGCTCATCTCTATCCTGAGGAGGCGCCCGCTGGTTGTGCAGCGGCTCAGTATCCGCCCCCGGGACCGTCCGATCCGGCCATTCGCCGGATGGCGGTGTTGACATTTTTGCGAATTTTTTCTCTACAGCTGTTTCCACTGCTTTGCCGATGAGATCAGACAGTTGCCGGAGAAGGGTATCGTTGAACCATCCTCCAACGGCAGGCGTCGCTTCGCCAGAGAGAGGCGGAATAGTACCCGGCCTAGCCGCAGTTGACGGCTCTACATCCGTAGGTCTCGCCGTTGACGTTTCTGTTATCTGCGGCATGCCCCATGGCATGGCGGATTTGGGGGTTCCGCCAAGCTCTCCAACCAAATTTCTGCGTAACCCGTCGGAAGCCATGGAAAAAAGGAGCTCACGTCTTAGCCCAGATTTTCCCACAGATGGCGCCAATTTGTTCCGACCCAAAAAGTGAGTAACCCAAAACACACCTGAAAACTCAAGAGCTTCCTAAACCTACACCACAAAAACAGATTAGAAAGGACCACCGGTGGTTTTCCGGTGGAAACCTCTCCGATGCTTAAGTTAGTAAGCGCTTTGAGGTATTTTCCAGAAAATAAGAAGGAATACTTCAGAAGACATACCTCTCTCAGCCTTGGGGCTGAGATATTTATAGCTTATTCCTGTGGGGACCCCAGCCGGGATCCCAGGGACACGTGCCGTGAATCATGGGCCGTTTGGGAAACAGTTTCTGAACAAGTGGTCCCACTTGTTCCTTCTTAAGTAAGCCGAAGGCCAGGTCTGACAAGGCCAGCGAATCTTTTATTATTTTTAGGATTGCCTAGCCAGGAATACTTCTTAAGTGGGCAGATCGGCCCTGTCTCCTCATCTGTAACTACTAATTATTTCAGCTCTTTCCCAATTCAGATCTGGCTGAAATATCTAGAAGTCCCCCGGTAGGGACCCCTCTCCGGGATTTCGGGAACAAGGCCCGTAAATCAAGGATCATCCATGTAACGAATGGTCCCCCATTTGTCTTTTCCTGTTAACAACCAATCAGGACTGTCTATGGCCACCTCTCTTTCAAGAGGGATTTGACCATACTTTTTTACACGCAAGTCAGTCAACTC
Source organism: Phtheirospermum japonicum (assembly GCA_014905375.1). Lineage (NCBI taxonomy): Eukaryota > Viridiplantae > Streptophyta > Magnoliopsida > Lamiales > Orobanchaceae > Phtheirospermum > Phtheirospermum japonicum. Next base: position 910,085 of record BMAC01000402.1, read on the forward strand.
TCACCACCTTTACTATTAAATGCAGGTCTACCTCAATCCAGGTCTTACCAATACTGCCCTATCAATTTGGATTCTTGAATCCCATAATATCTTTAAATGTTTTGTCTAATACTTCAAAACAATGCCTGTGCATCATGTGAGCTTCATCCCAAATTATTAGTTTTGCACGCACCATTAATTCTGCAAGTGGTGTCCTCTGGAAAATCCCACACGGTGATTCTTCATGGAGATTGAATGGAATTTAAACCCAGAATGACCCTATTTGGAAGAAGAAGAGAAGCTATCCCACTAGATGCCACATTTAATAAAATCCCACCATTAGATCTCACTGCTGCAGAAAGAGTCCTCCAAACAAAAGTTTTTCCAGTTCCTCCATATCCATAAACAAAGAATAAGCCGCCTTTTGTTGAAGAAACTGATTTCATGACCTCGTCATACACATGTTTTTGATCTTTATTTAGATTCTTAAATAAATTCGCGTGTTCTTCGATGAGGGCATCACGGTCATAGTCCAACTCCTCAGCAATAAATCTGTTAAAAGAAGTATTAGAGTCAACCTCAGTTGGAATTGGTGATTTGTACTTTTTTGTACACTTTTTTGTTACATTTTTGTGTCGCATTCGCGTGTTTTTTGCTTGCATTTACGGGTTTTAGGAGTCTTTTTGGCCTATTTCGTTAGTTTTAGGTTTTTATAGTTTTTGTGCTGTTTTTAGTCGTTTTTCGTACATTTTTACCCTTTTTCGTATTTTTGGCCGTAGGATGACCAAGCGGGTCTCGTGCACGCTCAGGGATCTCTTTCGACTCGGATTGGAATGGGCAAAGCAAGGAAACACAGCGTGAACGAGGAGCGACAACTGGTGGATGTTTAGAGCGAAACGAGAAAACCGAGCCGGAGCAGCCGAGCCAGTCGATCGACTGGCAGTCGATCGACAGGTGGGTCGACTGGAAGGGTGAAATCGACTGGAGTCCAGTAGGTTCAGAGATTTTGGGCGAAGCAGTCGATCGACTGATGCTTAGTCGATCGACTACCAGTCGATCGATTTAGACGCAGTCCAGCTCGTGATTTTGGTCCATTTTGATATTTTTGCCCCTGCATTTTTATATATATAAGACCAGCTCTCAACCTTATCTAAAATAAAACCCTTACTTGGTGGAATTTGGGGCTTGCTCCATTTCCTCCAAGACTTTACTCTTGCTTTTGAAAACCCTAGCTTATAATCCCTAGTTTAATGTAATTTTAGTTAGCTTAGTAGTTAATCTAGTTTAGCTTAGCTAGTTAGTTGTTAGGTAGTTGTTTTTAAGCAAGTGTTGGGAGTGATTGACACCTCCCTCATTTGTGGTGCTTGTAGTTTGAAGATTTGAAGCTTTTGAGTTCAATGCAATTGGTAGTTTCCTTTCTCTTACCTTCTTGTGTTGTATTGTTGATTGTTGTTATTGAAGTTGTGTTGGTTTTTAGATTTAGTTTGTGTTGTTGTTCCTTGAATTGTTCTTCAATTTCTCATTTCTAGATTTTAGTTTGTTCTTGTTCTTACAAATCACCATGGATGCTTTCATTTTCAAGCTTTTTACTCTTTTTAGTTAGACAAGCTCTTAGTCCTTAAAAGATGTATGGGTCTTTCTTCTTTGAGAAATTTAACTTCTTTTCAATTTAATGCCTTTGACCAATTTCAATTTTAAATGCTTGATTTTCCCTCCATGATTTCTCTTTTAATTGTAAGCTTTAATTTGTATTGGATGCAATTAGTTTAGAAATTAGGGGTTTAGGGTTAAAGCTCGTTTAGAACCATTAATCAGAGTTTGTCGAGAATTAGGATTGACGACCTCAACACTTAATTGACAATTTAGGATTGACAACCCCGAGTAGTGGATTAAGTGCTCGGCAAAACTGATTGATCATGGAGACGAACCGAACACCCTAAACCCTCATTTTCATCATTTTCATTTAAATCTCTTTTAATTCTTGTCTTAGTTGATTAACTATCAAAAACTCAAACCAAATTAATGACTTAATGCTTTCTTAGTTTAGATTAGTGTAATTTAGCTTAACAAGAGAGTGACTAAAAACACCGACCGCCGATTATATCTATCCTCGAGAGACACGGCTCGGGAAAACTTATCGCTCTACAATTGACTCCGTACTATTGCGGAGAAGATTTCTTAGAGTGCTAAGAATTCCTCGATCAATTGGCATTGGAGGAAAGTCCTTTAAGCTCTTCCCTATGCCCTGCAACAACTTGTCCACTTCTAGTAAAGCAAGGTTTTGAATTTCAGCATCGCTCATTTGCAAATCTGTACAAAACAAAAATTAAAAAATAATTGTACTTTTACTAATTAATGTGAAAAAATACTTAAGAGAACTCGATAAAAAAATAGATATAATTGAAGATAACTAATTAATACCTTTGTTATTTCTCAACTTTTGTTGTTTGTATAAAATATCACCTGATAAATATTTCCAACATCTTCCCACACTTTTTTCGATCGAGATATAGATTTGGATGCAAGCAATGTCATGAATAAGGACCTAAAAGAATGTGCAGATCCCCAATAACTTGCTTCTTCAATGCCATCGATATATTACCTATCATCATCAAGTAGCCCAACTGAGTAGCGCGCATCACGGTATGTATCGTGTTGCTTCCCGTTCACTTCTTTTAAGACATCGTGACATTGTTCACGTATTTCATTTTTAGGAGGTTTTCCTTGTTCACGTATTTGAACAAATATTTGATTGATCTAGACTGATTACACCATTCAACGTTCATGTGTGCTCCATACTTTAGCAACAAATAACGATTGTATGGCACAACCCACTTATTTTCTAGAGGATTACCATTTCTTGTTACCGTCCGACCAGTATTTCTACGTCTGTACACCGGGTAACCATCATAGTCAACAGTAGTAGAGTCAATGAACCTCTTTGGATAATGTTTTGAGCATTTCTCATCCACCATGCAAGGAGAAAATCTTTTAAAATGCCTACATGGACCATGAATCATCACTCCGAAACTGCTGCATAATACGCTGGATCTTTCTCTTCATCCGGAATCTCGGCTGAAATGATTCGGTCGATACTGCTTGCATTAGGGTATTTATCATGTTTTGATAGAAATAGAAGAATGTGGGCATGAGGAAGTCCTCGTTTCTGGAACTCAACGGTGTAAATGACTACATAAGATGAAAAGTGAACAAATGAAAAACATATAAATAAATAATAAGTCGATGATGTATAGAGGTTATTTTGAATAAGAATAATTTTACTAAATATATATAATTTGATATTCTCACCGGAAACTATATTTCCAAATACTTGGTTGTCACGTAAATCTCTGATTAAATCGTCCAACTTCATCTTGAATATTCTTGAAACTACATCAGGACGATCTTCTGGTTTAAGATTCCTGCTCTCGACAAACCGTACAATCTCTGGCCATTTTGGATTGCATGTGAATGTTATGAACAAATCCGGATATCCAGCCCATCGAAAAATTTCCATAGCATCTTGGTAATTATGAATCATATAGCGTGCACCACCGGTAAATGTCGCTGGCAGAACAACTCTGTTACCCACGCTGTAACCATTTGTTTCACCGCGTACTACTACATCAGCAATTCCATTATACATCTCACTCCGCAAGTCTTCTTAATGTGTTCTAACATACCATAATCTAGCAGATTCAACATGGTATATCCATCAACTATGAACTGTTGTGTAAGTGTAACACCCATGCATCAAATCCACATTTTCATATTTTTATTTATCATTGTGCATTAAAAATATAATTTTAGTCCCAAGCTCGTCACCGTAAACAATTTTCTATTATTAGTTTCAAATAATCTACGAATCCTATTTAATCGAATTAATAGTTCGGTTATCAAATAAATTATAATTCTCGACTTTTAAGAAATTATTATAATTATCCCAAATCGGACCCAGACCCAAACTCGCCACAGCCACCCTGTCAGAAACCACAAACAATCATCACCACCCACTTCCATCCGCGCCGCCGATTGGTAATGGAGTTGGCTGGCCGAATTCAGAAAAGAAAAAAAGGAGAGAAAGAAGAAAAAAAAAGGGGACGGGTTCTGAATTAGGATTAGGGCTTGAACCCAATTTAATCCAAATCTTTCCAGAAATATCAATTGACCCCCCAGCCTTTTTCCACCTTTCAATTGAAACCCCTAGACTTTGCCATCCATTACCAATTAACCCCTAAGTTGCTGAAATTTGTTCGATTGAGCCCCCTATTGATCCAAACCCTCAATTTCGACCCTCCGACTTTCGAAAACTTCGATCCAAGCCCAATAAAACTTATTAAATTTCAATTGAGTTTATTATTATTTATTTTAATAATATATTGTCTATTTTAAATATATATTATATATTAATATTTTAAAATTATTTAATTAAATATATACTAATTAAGTATATTTTTAAATGATTAGGTGACGAGGAAATCGGGACATAGGAATCAACCACGTGCATTCAATCGATTTATTTCACGACTTCATTCGAGGTAGGGACCACTGACTTACCTATGTTAAATTTTATGTACTCAAATTTATGTGCTATGTGTATCATGCGATTCTATATTTCCAAAAAACTAATATAGCCGTAGACCAAATGTGTCTGTGACCGGGGAAAAGGGTCATCGGGTATATCCCGGCGTGCTATAACCACGAATTAAAACCAGAGACCAAATGTGTCTGTGGACCGGGGAAAAGGGTCATCGGGTATATCCCGGCGCGATAATTATAATAATTTCTTAAAAGTCGAGAATTATAATTTATTTGATAACCGAACTATTAATTCGATTAAATAGGATTCGTAGATTATTTGAAACTAATAATAGAAAATTGTTTACGGTGACGAGCTTGGGACTAAAATTATATTTTTAATGC
>BMAC01000402.1:915011-927029 GCA_014905375.1 Phtheirospermum japonicum
CACAACATCAACAGTTTTCATTCCCCTCCTCGTTTCCCTTTCATTCGATATTCTCGTTCGTACCTGAAAGAAAAACATCGTTGATTTGGGATGAGTTCAACGTACTCAATAGTTACACTGACTTAACCAATGCAAAATCATACAACTCGCAAATAGTACAATCGATCATAGAATTCATAGTTTTATCGTAGAAAATAAGTTGACTGCAGCTAAAATTAGTATTCTAGTTACTCAATTATTTATTTAAATTACTGTTGTGTCGGCTACAAAATTATTCGATTTAACTATTGGGTCGTCTTTTGGATTGTTCTATTTTTTTTTTCGGATTTCAAACTAAGCCCATTGAAACAAGCCCAAGCCCACTAAAACCCTAACCTTTCCAAAAATATTTCCATCCTTGGTTTAAAAGCAAAGTGCCAACCTTATCCACCCCAACTCTCCTTCTCTGCACGTCTACAGCCACCCACCACCAACTTTTATTCATTTTTCTCCAAACAAGCAGCAACAACAGGTAAACAACACTATTCTTGGTTTCTCCAAATTTTTTTATCGCCAACCCGTTTCCAGGCCCGAACAACAGCTACCACCCAACCAAACCGGACGAACCCCCACCACAAACCACCGTCCAAATTCTCAAATCAAAACCACGAACCATCACTCCAGGCCGAAGACCGGAACCCCAGCCATTTTCGAACCTGCAGCCATGGCCATCCGTTCCAACCCACCTCCGTCCAACAAGTCGAAAGCCGGCAAACTCCGCAACCTTTCCCCAGCCTACCACCAACACCGACACCAAACCAGCAACTTCAGGGCCCGAACAACAACAACAACACCCATCTCTTGCCACAACCGTGCTTTCCCGACCGTTTCCAAGCCGTACGCCAGCCTGCGGCCAACAAATATTCCGGACGAACACCACCACCTACGCTCTCGCTGCCGGCAACGACTGAGGAAGGGAGAAGGGTTTCGCCCATCTGTCCTCGCCACGCCGGAGCCCGCCGTTTTTCCAACCCGGGCCCGAAGACGATGGAGCGTCGCCCCCAGTCGCCGCGCCGTGCCGCCGCCATTAACCACCGGTAGCCGCTACAGTCGCCGGAAAACCCTACGAGAACCAACCCGCTTGAACAACCACCTGAAGCCGCCGTGGTGCTTGCACACAACCGGCCAAACCCAAGTCGACGTCAGCCCCAAATCGGACCCAGACCCAAACTCGCCACAGCCACCCTGTCAGAAACCACAAACCATTCATCACCACCCACTTCCATCCGCGCCGCCGATTGGTAATGGAGTTGCTGGCCGAATTCAGAAAAGAAAAAAAGGAGAGAAAGAAGAAAAATTTTAGCTGCAGTCAACTTATTTTCTACGATAAAACTATGAATTCTATGATCGATTGTACTATTTGCGAGTTGTATGATTTTGCATTGGTTAAGTCAGTGTAACTATTGAGTACGTTGAACTCATCCCAAATCAACGATGTTTTTCTTTCAGGTACGAACGAGAATATCGAATGAAAGGGAAACGAGGAGGGGAATGAAAACTGTTGATGTTGGATTTTATGTTTTAACCTTGTTTTACGTTTTATCCACTGTTGGAAACTTGGTTGTTTACATTATGATTATTTCCGCTGCGTAAACTTGATCATTTTGAAATTATGAATTTTTATAATGTTATTGTTATGAAATTCGACATTTATTTGTGACGCCAAGATTTCTTGAATTATTTAAAATGTAAATCTAAATCGGGGCGTCACAGTAAGCCTTTTGCAAGAGAGGATAGTAGGTGACTCAGTCAACCTTTCATGTAATTGGTGCGAGAAGAACTCCCTCTGGCTCACATAATCTCTCCCATTTCCTATCGGTTTCCGATGATCAGCAAAAGGTATATCTTGCCTATAATTATCTTCAGCGTAAGGAAATAATAATGGATACTGTAGAGCAAGGTAAGACGGATGTAACTCATTGATACGTTTCGATTTGCCAGATTTCCTGTCACCCATATGCTTTTCAAAATCACCAACAACTAAGATGGCAAGTTCATCGACTTCGGGTAGATTGTGCGTTCTTGCATCGATGCCTCTTCTACCAATAAGGCGTAATATCATTTCTACCACACCATCTTCGGGAAACTTGTCCTTGAAGTTTCTAAATGGTTTAACCAAATTATTTGACCTATCTAACATGGATTTGAGTTCAACAACAATTTCGGTATGTAGATAATTGTTTTCATTGCCTTTTCTGCATAAATGTAAATTATAAAACACGAAAAACGTAAATAAATAATTTATTAACTTGAAAAACCAATGATAATTTTTTAAATTAAAAATCATACCTAACCGAATTGATTCGGTTTCGAACTTCGTTTGCAGTATCGTATATATAAAGTTGTGCAAACTTCGGTGTAGATCCTTCTTCTGGAAGCAAACTCCTTATTAGATGATAGTTTTGACCATGCATACGGAATATCGGTGGCGAATTTCCCGTGTTCATACTTGAATCAATTTTTCCACCCATCGAAGTAAAAGAAAACATGTTGTTGTATGATCGAATATTCACTAAAAAATGTCTACTTTATCGCTAAAACCGAATATTAGATCATACAAAACTTGTGGTGGCTTCTTCAAAGGATGCAACACGATCTTCTCCTTATCACAACAGGTAGAATACTCCGGTTTTGTAGTTTCAACACTTGGCTTCAATCTCTCTCCATACCAAAAATATGCTGAACAATGTCCACATATGAAAGTAGGATCACCAATATCCCAATAAACTGTTGGATAATAAATTTAGAGAAATGAATGTGTCATTGGATTAATAAACTTTATAATTATATGTGTGTGTGTGTAACTAAAATTTATATTTGAATTAAATAAAGTATCTTATTGTATTGGCATAAATAATTTTTTTTTGAAGGAATTACCATCATCAGGAATCTTAGGTTTCTTGGTGTACCGTTTACGTGAAGGCTTACTAAGTGATGCAGTCGCTTCTTTCTGAACTGTTTCAGTTATTATTCCACTGCTAATTGGAGTGGATGATGTGGATCCTTTTTAATATCACAAATATATTTACAAACAAAAAGATATATTAGTTAAATCAATTATCATCAATTCAAAATATAATATTTTAGCAAAATATGAATCTTTCGAAATTTACCATTTTCAAAAACAGACTTCAAAGATGGCCTTCCCAAATTGTGTTTGAGAGTATTTTCTGTTACAATATTCAAAATATTATTACATAGAAATAATATTATCTATTATTGTATAAGTAATATGTAATGCAAAGAATATGTTAAATAAGTATTGAATAATATATATTAATAATCATCTATAAATACTTACCTTTATTGTATTACACTGTTATTTAAGAAGTTAAGGTTTACCTTAAAGATATTGGTAAATTTCTTTTTGAAGCACAATTACATTAAATAAATAAATATATATATGTATCACTATTCGAAATTTGTGTAATATGTCAAAGCAAATGGATATTAATTTTATATATTATATTTATCAATTATTACCAATAAATTATCATTTAAAATAAGAAATCAACTACAAAAGATGCACTTATGTCCATTTGTATCTGTAGAATTAACTGTATTCATTGTGAAACTTATGAAGTAAACTTATATTTTTTTTATAAAATACTATTACATCTAATTAGTGGTTTTGGTGGTATATAAAAGTTCTAATTTCTATATTGAGTTGTGTGTATTTGACTATTTAATTTATCAAAAACTGAGAAACATTGCTCTCTACAATAGGATACAGACAATACAACATGTATATTTAATTTATTAAATTTGTTTACTATTATATGATGAAACAACTATATAACTTAAATAAAAATTGAACTCAATATTAATGCTGTAAATAGTAATACCGTTGTTAGTAACAGTTGGATTTTTAGGTCTTCCCCTTTTTGAGATGAACTATATGATAATAAATTAATACGTAATATTAATTTGAGATGAGTATTTATAAGTATTTATATTAAAAGAAATAAATAGTAATATTACGTAATATTTATTAACTAATTGGAAATATTTATTAAAGAAATAATTGGTAATATCACTATAATATTACGTAATATTTATATTTATAAGTATTTATATTTGGTAATATTACGTAATATTTATTACATGAGAATAATTTCCTGTGCAACGCACAGGGGTAATTCGGTTTTAGTAATCCGATTAATTCCTTAATTGTAGGAATCAATTAAGAGATAATCAGTGTGATAATCTATACAACAAAAAAATTCTAATCCCTTAAAATAAATATTACGTAATATTCTAATCACTGTAGAATAAAGACATTAATTTCATAAAAAATAAATTTTATTATAATAAACTATCTAAGAAAGGAAAATAATAAATAATTAATTTAATTGATAATTAATAAAAATAATCCAACCAAAAAAATGGATTAGTTAAAAATAATTTTAATCGAAATGGAATGACTTCCTTAATTTTAGGAATCACTTATGATGGGAATTTAGGAAATCCGATTTGTTATAATTAGGAAAATGACTCTAACTAATCTAATTGCATAATAATTACGGGAGATTCTAAAAATTAATCTAATAATTGTATATATTTAAAGATAACCATTAATCTTGCGTTGATTGATTTTATGAATCAATCAATTAATATTAGAAAACATATAAAGGAATTATTTGACATCCCTAAGTTGTTATTCCATTAAAATGACAATTTAACTAATCCGATTAATTCCTTAATTGTAGGAATCAATTAAGAGATAATCAGTGTGATAATATATACTACAAAAAAAAATTCTAATCCCTTAAAATAAATATTACGTAATATTTTAATCACTGTAGGAATTATAATAAACTATCTAAGAAAGTAAAAAAAATAAATAATTAATTTTAATTGATAATTAATAAAAATAATCCGACCTAAAAATGGATTAGTTAAAAATAATTTTAATTGAAATGGAATGACTTCCGTAATATTAGGAATCAGTTATGATGGGAATTTAGGAAATCCGATTTGTTATAATTAGAAAAATAATTCTAACTAGTCTAATTTATAATAATTACGGGAGATTCCAAAGATTAATCTAATAATTGTATATATTTAAAGATAACCATTAATCTTGCATTAATTGGTTTTATGAGTTAATCAATTAATATTGGAAAACATATAATTCGAATTATTTGACATCCCTAAATTTTTATTCAATTAAAATGACAATCTAACTAATCCGATTAATTCCTTAATGATAAGAATCAATTAAGAGATAATCACTATGATAATCTATACTACAAAAAAAAAATCTAATCCCTTAAAATAAATATTACGTAATATTCTAATCACTATAGTAATTATTTGATAATTAACGATTATCATATCCTTAAGATAATCGTTGATGAGAATTTTACTAATCCGATTAATTCCTTAATTGGTAACACTACGTATATAACATGTAATAATTTATATTAGAAAAATGATTCTAACTAATATAATTGTATAATAATTAAGGGATATTCCAAAATTAATCTAATAATTGTATATATTTAAAGATAAACATTAATCTTGCATTGATTGATTTTATGAATGAATCAATTAATATTAGAAAACATATAAAGTAATTATTTGACATCTCTAAGTTGTTATTCAATTAAAATGACAATTTAACTAATCCGATTAATTCCTTAATTGTAGGAATCAATCAAGAGATAATCACTATGATAATCTATACTACAAAAAATTCTAATCCCTTAAAATAAATATTACGTAATATTCTAATCACTGTGACAATTAATATTACGTAATATTAATTGTGTTTTGTATTATAAGTTGAATTTATATGGTGTTTTGGATACAATGTGTTTAATTGTATTATATTTTAAAATTTTCGGATATTATAACATGGCCGTAAAAATCGTGTTATTTTTCGAATTATTTTCATGTTTTCAATTTATCTAAAATAACATAATTTTCATTTTATATAATATATAACCCGTCAGCATCCGTTTTTTATTTTTTCTCTTATAATAAGACTTCTAAAAAAATTAATCTCGAAGAGACCAGAACAAATAAAGAGATTTCACCAAATATCTTTAAACAAAACTAATATAAATAGGTTCCAATTTTTAATATTTATTATAAGATCAAATTCAAAAATATATTTATATACAATCGGAATATATATATATATATATATATATAGGGTTGGGTTCAAATGAAAACCTGTCATTATATGTGAACCTAGGGACTCATCTACACCATAGATTTATTTAATCCAATGGTTTATATTTAATTCAGAATGTGTGCTTAAGAATGGAAAAAATAAAATCCAAATGCTGGTGTATTAATTGGGAGGGGCAATTTAGGCCTAGAAAAAACATTTCCAATTAATAGGTGATTTCAAGCATAATTAATAGATGATTTATTTCCAAATGACAGATTGATTTCCAATTAATAGATATCATTTTTATCATGCAATTTATATTCACCCGTTTCCATTTTTCCAATTAATAGATACCAATTTTATCATGCAATTTATATTCACCCGGATTGCAGATTTGTGGTGCTTTTATATACCAATTAAAAGTGCTTTGTACATATGTGATGTTATGTTTATTATATTCAGTGACCGTGCTTTTATTAAATTTTGGTTCTTTTCTTTGTTTTACTTAATCAGTTCCAATGTATTGGAAAGCACTGTACAAATACATTTGAAAGCGCTGTATGCATACCCTTCAAGCAGTGTATACCTAATTTGAAAGCACTATACACATACTTTGGAATCATTGTACGCATACCTTGAAAGCACTATACATATACATTGAAAGTACTATACACATATTTTGAAAGTACCGTACACATATTTATAACTGACATTAGGATTTTCAGTCCTTTGCAATAACCAGCTGAGTTAGAACTCATGAAACACATTCACGTAAAACAAAAGCATCTTGAAAAGCACTAAACTCATTTCGTAAATTAATTCTATTTACGTGGTTCAAGTACATTTCTAAGCTTTGATAAATCTCATTACTCATTGGTTTAACAATTTGTGTTCACAAAATCAAATACAAGAACTGTACGAATCACGACAAAGCACCAACATACTATACTCAAAGCATTGGGGATACATAAAGAAAGCGATACACGTCCAGCAACATTTAAACATAAAGAAAGCGATACTCAAAGCACTAAACTCCGCCGCGCTCACCAACGTCTCCGCCGGAACTCCGTGCTAGTCCGTCGTTTAACGCCACCATGAACGCTGAGCTCTCCTTCCGGAATAATAATTTTGGGATACATAAAGAAAGCGATACTCAAAGCACTAAACTCCGCCGCGCTCACCAACGTCTCCGTCGGAACTCTGCGCGAGTCCATCGCTCAGCGCCACCATGAACATCGAGCTCTCAGTCCGGAACAATAATTTTGGCCGGTACAAAATAATGGTAGAAATATGGAGGAAATAAATGGTTAGAGAGAGAAAATCTAAGATAAAATAAATAGAAATGGTAGGTTTGATTTGTGGTTTGTGAAATGGGAATATGGAGGAAGACGTGGGAATAATTAATGCATACTTTAAAAAGACTCTCATACCCGTACATGTTATAAATGAAGGGAAAATTCCCATATACTATTAAAACATAAAAGACAATTCCCATATAGTCCAATGACTCTTTTTATTCCCATATAAGCCAAAAACTTCCCATTTAATCAATAAATACATTTAAATTGTCAAAACTAACCCTACACCTAAAACTCTTATATACTAACCCTACAAATCAGAAACCCACTCAGCCCCCGTCTACCCTTTCTCCTATCTCTCTGAAATTGAAAATTGGAGAATCGAGAATTGAAGAATCGGGAATTGGCCGCAGAACCTCCGACGACGCCAGAACTGACTCCGCAGAACCTCCGACGATGCTGCTTCCCAATCGAAGGGCGACGATTCAAGTGGATTTTGATTAGGTGCCGGTGGAGGGGAATTTTATGAGGCACCACGAAGGGGCCTGGTCATGGCGGAAATTTTATGGCCAATGGAGTCAAGAAAGTGGGTGGAATGAATGATGGGCCTCATGGCATGCCAAACATGATGGGTATGAATGGTGGGGGTATGGGCCAAATGGGTAATAGGCCAATGGGCCAAATGGGTAATCCAAAAATGGGCAAAGTTAGCAATCTTGCAGCTGTTCAAGGCCTGCCGGCGATGGGCGGCAGTTGTGGAGGGTACTTCCAAGGTGGTGGGCCCGACCACATGTCAGGGAACCCCAATTATCAGCAACAAATGGCGGCGATGATGATGAACCAACAACGTGCCAATGGGGACGAGAGGATTTTGATGAGGTGCCTCATTCATTCCACCCACTTTCTTGGCTCCATTAGCCATAAAATTACTCTCGCAGCCTGAAGAAGAAGAAGGAGAAAATTACAAGTAGTTTTGATAAGTAGTTTTATATAAGTAGTTTGGATAATAATAAACTACTATGTTATTTTATAATTACAAACTGTTAAAGTAGTTTGGAATTCTGTGTTATGTATTCTGAATTTGAATTAGTAGTTTGAAATATGTAGTTTAGATTTGAAAATGAATTTTATGTAGTTTGAAATTCTTAATGTAGTATAAAATTTCTCAATGTAGTATGTTTATTTTCTATATAGTTTGGAAATTGACCGATCAATTACATGATATAGTTTTGAAATTTAATCGAGTAGTTCTGAATTTTTCGAGTAGGTTTGAAATTTACACGAATAGTTCTGAATTTAAACGAGTAGTTCTAAATTTTTTAAGAATAGTTTTGAAATTTACACGAGTAGTTCTGAATTTACCCAAGTAGTTCTGATTTTACATGAGTAGTTCGTCAATTTACACGAGTAGTTTTGAATTTACATGAGTAGTTCTGAATTTACATGAGTAGTTCGTCACCCAAGGACCCCCGGCCCGACTTCCAGCCGCCAGCCGAGACCAAACACCACCACGACAAATCCAGTCGCCAACACCACCAAGCCGACACCGTCGCCAGCAAACCCCCAAACAGCCACTAGCGGCTAACCGAACCAAACCATAGCCACGGTAACTCCATCACCGTCGACGGAGGAGAAGGCTTCGCTGTTTGGACCGAGCGCCGCTGCTAGTCACCGTTGTCGCTGTTGTCGGGTTGTAGGCGGCGGATTTCTGAAATATGGGGAAGGAGAAGGCTCCGCCCGACCAGACCAAAACCCAGCCGGTCCGCTGCTTTGCCTGCCCTCACCGGTAGCCGCCAAATCCTTGATCGGAGCGGTTGCCTTCGCCTGCCGCCGCTTTGCCGACGGGGGTTTGTTGGGCCGAGCGCCGTTTTGGAAAGAGAAGGTGGAGAAATGGGTGAGAAAAGAAGGAAGGGCTGGACGATTGAATTAAGTTTAGGAGATTTTGGTATTTAATGTGATTATAGCATTTGTAAAATTATCTAAAAGCCCTTTTCTTTCCATATATATAATTTAATGAATTTAAAAAATAGAAAAAATCTGGTCCACATATTTTATTAGATCTACAGCCTGGATTGGTCCCTAGGTTCGCATATATTGATGTGAGTTTCATTTGAAACCAATCCTATATATATATATATATATTATATATATATATATATATAGGATTGGGTTCAAATGAGAACCCCGTCATTATATGTGAACCTAGGGACTAATCCTGACCTTAGATCTAATATTACAAAGTGCAATTATATGTCCAGGTTCATTGTGCTTTTTACACAGTACTATAGTGCTAAAATCAGTCCAGTTTTTTTAATTTAATTATATATATATATATATATTTTTACGTTTTAAAACATGCAATATGTATCTTAAATTGTAGATCTTGAGAATGTGATTAATTTGATATATATTTCATTCAAAACGAATAAAATTTGAAAAAGTTATGGTTTGTTGAAGATTTGAGTTTCATTTCGAATTCTTGAATTTGCAGTTTATAGACGAAATTTGCAATGCTTTTTGTATACAATCGTAGTGTTTTTTCTTCTTAATCTATTGTGCCTTTCTAAAAAACAATGTAGTGCTCTTTGTAAACGTTGATATATGTCCAAAATACCATTTTTAATTAATTAATGCATTTTTCTACATTATTACCATGCTGACATGTCATGATCTCAACCATCAAGATTATCTAATCTAATGGTCAAGATGAGTCCCTAGGTTCACATATAATGACGGGTTCTCATTTGAACCCAACCCTATATATATATATATATATATATATATATATATATATATATATAATATATATATATATATATATATATATATATATATATATATATATATATATATTTGAGATAACCATAAGCCATGGTTATGTTAATTATCAACTAATATGGAATAACAAATATTTTTTTTTAACTTACACAATTTTGTTTTTTAAATATTTTATTACCTAATTTTTTTCCATGACTATTATACAATATGAATAATTCAATAATTAATATTTTGGTGTATATTATACAATTACCAAAAATTAGCGTGGACATAATAAAGTAATTACCATATCCACCATATTCACGCGGACTTGATGCCATTATTAACATATTCACGCGAAAAATATCGAAAATTGACCGTTTTTATATTTACCAAAATTTGACCCTTTTTATATTTATTACATCTTTTGGATCTGGTCCTTTATTAACATATTCACGCGGTAATCATCAATTAATGAATGAGGATAACTACAAATTTATGAGAATAAAATAAATATAAAAAGAAATAATGAATAAATTGTAAAAATCAAATCAAACACCCATATCAAAAATAAAATATTTAAGGCCCATACCATATTTACTCACATACTTAATCTTGTACCATTAGAAAAAATAAAAAAAGCAAATATAAATAGAAACTCAATCACATCCAAAAGATGCTTTACGAAATAAATAATAGTTATTTCATCACTGAAATTGCAAATCAAAAGTCAATTTACAAAATTGAAGCAAATATTCTTCAAACACACAAAACCACTTCGTTTTTGGCACCACCACGAATCCTGAGGTTGGCTCCCCCAGCCAAGCGGTCACCATACCTGCATAGATCTATATACACGGACAGATCAAAAAACTAACACAAACAGACCTGGAAACAAAAAAAAGGTTTTCATTTAAAAAAATATACACGGACAGATCTGGAAAATATTTGGTCGCATAACTACATAGATATATATACGGACAGATCTAAAAATATTCACGCGGAAGAGGAATTTTCGATTCACAGACGAATTGGTAGAAATTGGTTGAAACAAATTATTGATAGAGATTTTTAGAAATTGGTTAAAGAGAAATTTTTGATTCACAGACGAATTGTTCGTGAATGAGGGAGAGGTAATGAAGGAGAGAGCTCTCTCTTTACTGGCGTGGTGAATAATAAAATGAGAAACGGTTGGTCAGAATAATAAAATGAGGACAGTTTTTACAGTGAGTAGAGGATGGTTGGTCAGAAATTGTCACGTGAGTTTAGGGAAGTAAAAATAGAAACAATTCATGGGCGGGAAAACCCACTATTTTTCATGAATTGTTTCTCTCTCCTGCCAAACTCCCCTATTTATATATATAGCCTGTTCATTCCTCTCATCTTTAACCAAAGACCTTATATTTATAATGGATTCATACCAGACATATTTTGTCAACGGTTTTAATATGGTTGGATTGAGTATAATGTCACATGCTTTAAGACACATTGAGAACTTGAATATAAATAAGCGAGCACTCTAGCAAACACACACTTAAGGTTATTATTATTCATCTGAGCTCATACATGAATTCATCTCATATTTTGTCACTTGATGTTTGAATTCTAGTTAAATCCCACAACACATGCCCTAGTAACATCTAACAGACACTTGCATATCCAAATAATATTAGGAATGGGTAGGTATGTCCACATAATCCATGACTCAGTAAGTAAACCAAAGAAACTGTGAATAAAAATTCATGTCTGATATCACAATGAATTGATATATAACGCTTTGACAATTTTGCTATAGAAGTCAAA
>BMAC01000403.1:14442-40459 GCA_014905375.1 Phtheirospermum japonicum
AGGCAGGGAGAAGCAATTTATCAGTCATTGCTGCAAATATCTTGAAATATAACAAAAAATAAACACGACACAGGGAGAAGCAATTTATCAGTCATTGCTGCAAATATCTTGAAATATAACACATAAACAAACACAGGAGGCAGGGAGAATTGAAATTGTACCTATATTTTGTTTTCTCAGGTTCAATTATTGGAATGACATCATAACATTTTGGAAAGACAAGTCCTTCCAATTACAATAAGAAAAATTTCCACTCAGATGATAAATGCCGAAGATGGAGGATAAACATGAATTAATATTGAAAAATGGGGGGAGGTGAAAATTAGGTGGAGGGTATTAAATGAGGTTAGTGTTATTTTGGAAGGACTTTTGTGTAATTGGAAGGACTCGTCGTTCCAATAGATACACCATTAAATTGGTGCTCTATTGGAACGACAATTATATTTATAAGAGCGACAAATCTCGTTCCAATATATTGACAATCTGTTGGAACGACAATTATATTTATAGGAACGACAATTGTCGCTCCAATAGATTGACAATCTGTTGGAACGACAATTATATTTATAGGAACGACAATTGTCGCTCCAATAGATTGACATTCTGTTGGAACGACAATTTTATTTATAGGAACGACAATTGTCGTTCCAATAGGTAAATGGACCTACAGGAACGACTTTTATATGTCGTTCCTATATGTTTACCCTATAGGAAGGACAAATTTGTCCCTCCAATTTTGTCCTTCCAGTAGGTGTCATTTGTTGTAGTGCATCTCCCTCAACGTATAGCTCTTGTAAGGTTCAACAGTCGCCCGCTACTACTCCGCCGCAACCTTTCACGGCGCTCCCGATAACTATTTCTTCTCCGGCTCTTCCCAACCCTCTCACTGCCCCCATATTTTTCGGCTCCTTACCGGCATTCCCCTTGCAGCCTCTTCAGGCATCTCCGGATGACTCCCAGCCCACTCTAGTCACGCCCGCGCCGGATTCGATGACGGCAGTTCCCTCTGCTATGTCGACGGCTCAGCACGGTTCTTCTCAGGCCTTGGATGCGGTTTCTCATGCGTTCAACCTTGTGCCAGCGGCAAATCTGGCATTGCCGTCTACTGTGCTAACCCCTCACTCCGCCTTTCCCCTGCAACCTACCCTGCATGGCTTTTTTGGTATAAATCCTGTATTCCCCGCCTTTTCGGCTAATGCGACAGAAACGCACCCCCAGGTCAACTCTGTCCATTTCCATGTGCGCCCACCTGCCATGCTGGACCCTAGCCCACCCCTCTTCCCTGCAGCCCACTACCAACAAATCCCCCTTCTGCCAGACTTTTGCCTTCTTTTAGCGGCTGCCCACCTTCTTTGGGCCCAAGTTCTCAGCCCAACTCCATCCCTATTTCAGCCCAAGCCTCTTCACCCTTTGTTGCTCCCTTTTCCCAAGCCCAGCATTCAGCCCAGAGCCCTATTCAAGCCCAACCGCTTTTGATTTTCCAGCCCAACAACCTTGGGCCCCTCCTTTCAACCCCCACACCTCCTCAAGCCCCCACACCCCCGTCAAGCCCATACAACTCCAACACACCTTTATGCCCAATTTCAACCAACCCTGACTCCACCCATAAAAAAGGGCGAGTTTATTTCTGTTACAATTGACGAAAATGTTTATCAATTCTGGGTCTCATCATTACGTAACTCCCTTATCGGTCGTCTCCTTCAACCGAAAGGTTCGAAACCCCTCTCGCTTGAAGATTGCATGGCCGCCTTGACTACTTGGGAAAGGCTTTTTCAACATCTCGTTTTCATTGACCAATGATAGGGCACGTGCTTTTGCCAAATCCACTTGGAAGTTTGGCTCAAGCTCTATTCATCTCTTCCCCTGGACACCAGACTTCAATCCTTACAAGGTCCCATCGGCCTCGTCTCAGGTCTGGATTCGCATCTATGAATTACCTATTGAGTACTGTGATCGCTCTTTCATCTTTAATATAGCTAGAGTTATTGGAACCCCTCTACAAATTGATAAGAGATTTATTAATAGATCGGTGGGCCACTTTGTTTGTGTTTTGGTTGAGCTTAACCTCGAGAATACCCTGCACGAGATGGTTATGATCGAGCGTGAGGGATACTGCAGGTATATCTCCATTGGGTATGAGAACCTACTAGATTTTTGCACTTTCTGCAAGACAGTGCGACACTTGGTTGGTTCTTGTCCCTCCCACAAATCCCGTAACGTGCAGAATGTTAACAGGGATGATTAGCGCATGGTTAACAACAGATATCGTCGACGTTCGGACCCTACGGAGATCACAACCCGTTCCCGTACAGATCCTCGCCCGACCACCCACCCCACCCCCCCCCCCCCCCCCCCCCCCCCCCCCCCCCCCCCCCCTCGGTTGGGGAGGGTCTGTCCACCTCTCTCCCTTCTACTTCGTTTCCTCCCCTTGTCGGCAGTTTCTTAGCCAGAGGTGCCGTGCGTGGCACCCGAGCTCTAATCCTTGGGACTAACTCACCTGCTTCGTCTGCTCCAGTAGCCCCTTCTAATCGTACCTTCGCGATCTATGACCGTAACACAGTGCCCAAATCTCATTTACAAAAAGCTAAGGACAAGATCATAGCGAGCCACCCCTGTCACGAGTTTACACTCGATGAGCCAGAGGCCTCTATTCCTCATCAAATTATGTCTTATTACTGCGGGTTTACGGTGGTTCGACATTGACAATTCTGATTAATATTTTGCCTCTTTTGGATTATGCTCTCGAGCATCTAGAAGATAGTCAAACGAAGAACTATTTAGTGTATGTTTGGTCCTGTAGGGGATTCGACCCCCATACTTATTCTATTTGATGTCAACTGGTCGTGTAGGGGACTCGGGCCCCCCGTAACTTTTTCTCCTTTTTTAATATATTTTTTGCACTTTATTAAAAAAAAATGAAAAGAAGTAAGAAGACAACAATGGTGAAAATTGAAATGTTCATGAACAACACAAAATAAGCTTAAACATCCTAACTACAACTCATACATAAGAGAACAAATCGCTTTAAACATTTATAGAAATTACAAAGAAAAAGCAAGAGAACGTGAACTAAAAATTATCCTAAGTAGAAATCTTCTTCAATGTATTGAAATCCAAATTATAATCTATTGCATATGACTTTGACTTCCTAAATTCGTTAAAATTTTAAATCCTGATATTCACAATCTTTGGGTATGCTGAATTTAATAAGATTTCTTTTCGTTATAGGATTTTCCTTTATCATGTCTTAAAAGTGAATGATTATTATTATATTACATTTAAAATCAAATCATGTTTAAAAAGTGAATAATATTGTATTATAATATTATTTTTAGTAGCATTTATTATTTAATTGTCAGAAATTATTGATTAATATTTAATTTTTAGGTCTTATAACAAAAAAATATCCAATATTCGAAATATTCAATCAAGTATTCTTAACCCTCGGAAGTTGGCAATTTATTAGGTGCACCTTGCTAGGTGCACCCTGTAAAGATATATTATCATTCAGTTATATGTGATGATATATGAAAGTTATATGTGATGATATGTGGTAGTTATACATGATGATATGTGACAAAAATTTAGAGTTTAGGTTTATTTCTCCATTTTAGGGTTTAGTTTTATATTTTAGGGTTTAGTTTTGCATTTTTAGGGTTTAATTTTCCATTTTAGGGCCCCATCAAAAATATATTATTTTATCAGTTATATGTGATGATATGTGTTAGATTATATGTGATAATAATGTCAATTATATATGATAGAAATTTAGAATTTATAGTTTAATATTCAATTTCGGTGTTTAGTTTTTTACTTTAGGGTTTAGTCTTCCATTTTTAGGGTTTAGTTTTTCGATTTAGGGTTATATTTTTCATTTTAGGATAAATTATAGATTTAGAATTTTAATTATTTGTGATGATATGTATGTGATGATATGTGTCAATTATAAGTGATGATATATGTCAATAATATGTGGTGATAAATTAAATTATTGGGTGCACAAGGTGCACCCAAATGCATGGTATAATAACTCGACAAACACGAGAAAGATGTTTGTTTCTTAAACAGTTTGCAAACACTCCCTTCTTTTTGTGGTTGGTGTTATTTCCATTATTTCGTTGCCTATTATTGGACAATTTCACCAATTTATAATAGCAGTCTTTTCTAATTAAATTGTTGTATTAATCA
This sequence comes from Phtheirospermum japonicum, assembly GCA_014905375.1. Taxonomy (NCBI): domain Eukaryota; kingdom Viridiplantae; phylum Streptophyta; class Magnoliopsida; order Lamiales; family Orobanchaceae; genus Phtheirospermum; species Phtheirospermum japonicum. The sequence continues at coordinate 18,631 of BMAC01000403.1, forward strand.
AGTCACCCTATAAATTTATAAAATAAAAACAAAATCAAATTCGAAATGTTTATCGCTTACACAGACAAAACTCGAGATTTATGAATCCAAAGGCTAATATAGGGGTGTGCAACCGGTCCGGACCGGATCGGACCAGAATTTACGGTCTCGATCCGGACCGATAGACCGGAATTTTAATAAACTTGGACCGGAGATCGGATCAAACCGGAATTTACTGTCCCGGACCGGTAGACCAAAATTCTGGAAACTCTTGCACCGGAGACCGGACCAGGACCAGAAATTCCGGTCCGACCCGGTCAAAACCGATTTTGGACCGGAAAACCCCATTTTTATGGACCCGGTTCGGGTTTTTCCGGTCTGATCCGGGTTTCCGATCCGGGCTAATTTTGCATACCCCTAGGCTAATATACAACAATAATACATTGCAGGGAACTTTTCATTTTTGGTCCATCATGTTGGGCACATTACAAAAAAGGAACGTGATATTGGCCATCATCAAACAATGTCTGCTAAGTTGGCGAGTTCATCAAAAAAAGGTCCAAAAAAAGCCTGATCGGATTTTTTTCGCTGACGTGACGTGATTCAATACTTTCTTATCGTTTTTCTTTAATTTTAAATATTAAATTAAAAATAAAAAATGGGAAAATTTTCATTTTGGTCCATTATATTAGGTATATTTCAGAAAATGTACGTTAAATTGGCCATCATCAAATCATATGTGTTAAGTTAACCCATTCATCAAAAAAGTTCTAAAAAAATTGGTCGGATTTTTTCTCTAACGTTGTATTATTCTATATTTTCTTATCAATTTTTATAATTATAAAAATTAAATAAAAGACAAAAATGTGTTTTACTCTCCCTTTTCTTTTCTGTTTTTCTTTTCTCTTCCGTCAATCTAATTAATAAAATTATATCAATAAGAATTAATATAAATAATTTATAAATATAAAAGAATAATATAAATATTAAAAAGTATATATTAAATATAGGAATTTCAACTCATTTATAATAGATTCTCTCATATATATTTTATATATGTTTTATAGTTTTTTAAGATTCATTTTATATTTTTCTCCGAATTTATTAATTTTGTAGTAATTAAAGTCTTTAATAATATAAAAATCATATAAATTATTATATTAGTTTTATAATTTTTGAATATTTATTTTATGTTTATATATTTATCACTGATTTATTTATTTCTTATTAATATGATTAAAAGAAAAGAAAATGAAGGCAAATTAGGTTTTTGTTATTAATATTTAAATAAAATAAAAATGATAAAATAATATAGAATCATGCCATGTCAAAAAAAAAGTCCGATCAAAATTTTTTTGGACTTCTTTTGATAAATTGGTTAAATTAGCAGATATGATTTGATGATGACCAATTTAACGTACATTTTCTGAAATGTGACCAATATAATGAACCAAAATGAGAATTCTCACATTTTTTTATAATTTTAATTTATTATTTAAAATTTTAAAAAAATGATGAGAAAGTATTGAATCACGACACGTCAGCAAAAAAGCCGATTGGACTTTTTATGAATTGGCAAACTTAGCGAACGTTGTTTGATTATTATCAACATTACGTACTTTTTCTGTAATATGGCCAACATAATAGACCAAAAATTAAATTTTCCCATACATTGCATATCCCACCACTATCTTAGTAATTCAACAAATAGTTATTATATTCCGTAAAGAAATAAAGAAAAGTTTTTTTTTTTTAGTTAAAACTCATTTGATGCATCACATTATTCCCCTACTATTTTCTTTATTAAAATATCAGTAAATTAGTTTAACACCCGTGCATTACACGAAATTTATAAAAATCTAAATATAAAAATATTTGTGAAAATTACAAACTTTAAAATTTAAAATAGAATATTAAAAAGATGTGTTCTCAACCTCGTGCCCAGTTCAGCTTATTAATTATTATAATTATTAATTAATATTATATTTTTATATTTAGATTAAATTTGTTAATAATTATATTTACATAATTATAAAAATTCAAAAGATATAACATTTTCAACCGTCTCTGATTTATATTAATTAATTATTATTAACATATTTTATATATTTAAGTTTAAATTAATTTTGTTAATAATTATAATTACATACTTTGAAAAATTCAAAGGGTGGCATACTGTCAAGCCTTATCACATTGTGCCATAGGATAAAAATATTATATAATATTTTTTTTTATTTAGATTAAATTCACTACTAATATTTAGCTACATATTCCAATTATTGCAAATAATTCATAATTTACCTATACAAAATATTTTAAATCTCAAAAATAAGTTATTTCAATTTTATCATAAATACATTATTTAATTATTTTAATAAATAAATTTTTTTTTGTAATTAAAATTATTTCATATGTAACTAATTAAAATAATTAATTTAAATTTTTTCTACTAATTATATATGACTTATTTATATTTTTATATTAGGAGTATAAAAGAAGATTATTGAATTAGAAAAAATATAATTAAAAAAAGCTAATTAAGTTAGGCTAAATTTAATAATAAAAATATATTAAATTAGGCAAGATACAATAAAAAGAAAATATTAAATTAGGTATATATTAGGCTCGGATAAACAACCAACGCACAAAGTTATTTATTATCTAAGCGAAGCATACGAAGCAGACACATAAATTAGAAACATTTTGCAGTAATAAATACTTGTTTAACACTCGCGTATTACACGGGACTTATCAAAAAATAAATATAAAAAATATTTGTGATAATTACAAAATTTAAAATCTAAACTAAAAATAATGTATTCTCAACCCGTGCCTTCTACATGTCTAATCTATTTATTAATTATTATAAATATTAAATAATTTTATATTTGATGTTCAAATTAAATTCATTAACAAATCTTTGTTACATATTTACAAAAATTCAAAAGAAATCACATTCTTATATATATTTTATTAATTATTATTATTAAATCTTTTTATATATTAATGTTCAAAATAAATTCTAAAGAATTATTAATTACATACTTTGAGTCATTCAAAAGACGTCACTCTCAAACCGCGTCACATTGTAATGGTGTCTAATCAATGTTTACTAATTATTCGTATATAATTTAATTTTTTTACGTGTAGATTGAATACATTACTAATATTTAGTTACATACTTAGATTAATGTAAATAACTCATAATTTACCTATACAAAATATTTACAATTCCAAAAAATTAAACTATTTTAAAATTTATTATCAATAAAACTTATTTAATTATTTTCATGATAAAAAACATTTTATGATTAAATTATTTCATATGTAGTTTGTATTTTAATTAATATAACTAATTTAGATCTTATTTACTAATTATGTATAACTATTTATATTTTTATATTAAAAGAATCAAAGAAAAGTATTGAATAAGGAAAAATATAGTAAAAGAATTAAATTAAGTAAGATACAATAAAAAGAAAAGTATTAAATTAAGTAAATATTAGGCTCGGATACACATAAGCAAACGGAACACCAAAATTTTTTATTTGTCAAACAAAGCATATGAAACTGACACATAGATTAGGAGAATTTTGCATTAATATATAGGGGTGATAATTGTCTAATAACCTAACTACATTTAAGGGATAAAAAGTATCATCCCAACTTCGAGCAATGTACTAAATTAATAATCTTTACTTAATACGTCAAAGGTTCAAAATCTCCAACTAGGAAAAAAAAAAACTTTAGAAATCTGAATCGCAAAATTTATTACAAAAGTACGACGTGCACAACTTTTGATTTTTACAATTGGCCGATGTACAGGGTATGAGATATTGAGTTGAAAGCTAAATATGCAATTTTTTAAGGGCTAGTTACAAGAGATACCGAGTTAAAAGCTAAATATACATCGACTTTTTTCTCGAGGAAAAAAAACACCTTCCCAGTGAGGGTATTTGTAATTGAAGGTAAATACGCGTATGTAACACTTCAAGTGGTACTCTTGTAATTTTGAAAATAATTGGAGTATTTTGTAAATAGGATAAACATCAGACACAGGTTTTGCAATTAACACAACCTTTTTTTTTTTTTTTTCACAGAACGATACACTAATATGCACGATCACACATAACATCGGAACAAAACACAAACAGGAACAGAGACAAAAATGACCATAACACATATGTATGGATCGAAATATGATTCAAATAATTCCTCGCGGATAATCACTAAAACCGACTTTTAAGAGAGGACTCTTCTTTCTATACGAAAACCACGAGTAAAAGCTCTTGACTTGCATAAATTAAAAAGGCTGTCTGAAAGTAGTAGCGAAGAAAAACCAAGCACGTCATATTTCACCTGAACTCTGCAATCTCAAACACCCGACCGGTTCCATCGATTGAAACGGAGACTAGGAAATCTCCGTTGGCAGATGCAGCAATAGACTGAACTGCATCAGAGTGTCCACTAAATATTTTGGCACAATCTCCAGAGAGGCTATCCCATACTCGTACTTTCCCATCAACACAACCAGTGGCTATGTATCTAGAACCGGTGAGCCACAACAAACACGAGACCCCCTCCTGTCAAAGAAAAGGCAAGTGAGTACATCAAAACTGCTCGTTTTTTTTTTTAAATATGGAAATCAATGCAACTAAAAGCATTATGGGAGAACATGTACTAAGATTATGCCCACTACACTCGCATGTTGATCAAATTCACTCCATCACAATCAAAAACCCAAACCCAAAGAGGCACACTCTTGTGAGGAAAGCTTAACCGTTAGGCATGTCCCCTACAACTAAATTTTAAAGTAATGAGCCATGCCTAACAGAATGTACTCCGTTAGGGGGGTGTACACAAGTTTTTATCAAACACAAAATATAATCAGGTTCTTAAAAATTGCACAAAGCCATGGCAAATAAGTTAGTATCATGGATCATATATTGTATGTATACGTAATTTGATGAGATTGAGGTGGAGAACAACTGTATATACATGACTGAATGTTCAAAGTCTAATTTAACATCAAATCCGTTTCAACTTTGTTCGAACAGAACGAAACCATAATTTGTCAAGGCTCAAAGAATTCATGAAAATTAGTTTGAATCAATTACACCTCGTTGTCCAGCACTTCAATCAATCTAATCCACGAAATGCTACGGGTTATCAATTACATAGAAACATAATTTGAAAAAAAAAGGTTAAATTCCATTTTTAGTACCCAAACTATGCCTAAATTTCAGGATAAGTACCCCACGTTTCAAAAGTATCAATATCAGTACCCGAGTTACATTTTTCTCTTAAATTTGGTACCCAGCGTTGACCAGCCATTAAAAACTAACGGAACCAACTTTGGATGGAAAATGCTGAGGTGGAATATTTATTGAGAATTTACCATTTTATTAATTAGAAAAATAAAAGACTATTAATAAATAATATAATAAATGATATTTAATCAAAACAAGAAAAAAAATGAGGATGCACCGCCTCAGCTTCTTCTCCCTCGCCGTGCACGCGTCCTTCCCCCGGAGCCCGCCGCCCTCCAGGAGGTCCACCAGCGGCGGGATCGCCCCCGACCGCCCGATCGCCACCTTGTTCTCCTCCACCTGAGAGAGAGCCGGAGGAGCGCGCAGGCGGCGTTCTCTCTCGCGGCGGCGGACCTGAGCGCGCGGACCAGCGGCTTGATCGCGCCAGAGTAGGCGATCTCCTCCTTGTTCTCGTCGCAGAGCGAGAGATTCAGGATTGCGGTGTCGCCGTACTCCTGCAATTGGGGATCGCGGCTCTGGGAAGAGGCCGTCGGGAACTCGCCGGATCTGTCGCTGCTGCAGTCGCTGAAGGCGGAGGAGTCGATGAAGCTGATGTCGGTGAACTTGCAGCCCATGTAGCTGAAGCCCGATTGGATTGAGACCGAATCGGTACCCACGAGTTGAATTGGGTTTGTTCAGGTGGTGATTTCCCCTTTTCATTCGTGAATCCTGTAATTTCCCCTTTTCGTTCGTGAATCTTACCCGAATTTGGGTCCTACATTGTTTTTTTTCTTCAAGTTCTTTTTCTTTGTTCTTTTCGGTTAACATTTTATTTATGTTAAAAAATTTCATTGATTTTTTTATTTGTTTTGTTATATTTTTATGATCTTCATCACTCAGCGCAACATGCATTGTACCCATGAGTCGAATTGGGTTTGTTCAAGCGGTGATGAATATCATTCATTATATTTTATAAATAGTTTTTTATAAAAACAGAAAAATAAATAAATGCTTAAATCTCTAATTTAATGTTCCACATCAGCATTTTCCATCCAAAGTTTGTTGGTTCCGTTAGTTTTTAACGGCTGGTCAACGCTGGGTACCAAATTTGAGAGAAAAATGTAACTCGGGGTACTGATATTGATACTTTTGAAACGTGGGGTACTGATCCTGAAATTTAAGCATAGTTTGGGTACTAAAAATGGAATTTAACCAAAAAAAAATCTCATTTTCCCACTTAACCAGAACTTCAAAAGAGAAACTTTTTGATTAGATAATGAATATAATTCAAATTGTTTTTTGGAATAAAAAAACGGGTCTTTTTCATATGAATGCCATTTGCTTATAATTTCCTTTTAGCTATATGATGCTTAAGAAGCGCATTTCGCCACTTTAACATCCCAAAAACTGGCAGTCTGAGGCCTGCCATTGTAATATTGTAATAGTTTCAGCTTCTTAAACATCACACCACTACCAAAGGACTTTGACTCGCACTCGCTTCCCTACTTCTGAGAGTCTGGGACTCCCATGAGAAAACCATCAAGGCATGGACAATCACTCACCACATTGGACCAAACAAATAACAAAGTAGATATAAGGAAATGAAAAAATCAAGCGTAATCAATACAAGTGGAAGGAGTTAAAACTTCTTATATCTTGAATCTTATTTACTCCAACCATAGTCCTAGTTCTAGACATTATCAACATTCTAATCCTTCAAATGAAAAGATTCAATCCTCTAAAACAAACAAAGTGCTCATAGTTCGACCTAGTAAAAGGTGTCATGCTAAAGCAGGTTGGAAGGTTGTGGATTATGGAGTTTGTTTGGGTAGTGATAGTTAGCGGCAAAGTGGCTTAAATATAGTGCAGATTTTTATACTTTGAGCTATTTTGACTCTAAGCTGCATGCTTGAGGCTGAAACCGTATGGTCCCGTAACCATCAACTATTTGACTAGTACAACTCCACGAAAGCAGATTCCATAACTAATGCATGTAATATAATATATATACAACAGAAATAGGAATAATAGTAATCCAGCAAACCTCATGGTCACATATGCAACGAGGTGATGAGTCCATATCCCAGATTATAAGCTTCTTATCCATGCCACCTGTTGCAGCTCTCCAACTACCCCGTCGAGCACTAAAAATTTTTTTACACCAATAGAGCTTCAGTAATCATGAAAGAAAGGAGATTAAAGGAGATATTCTACTACAGAAAAGAATATGCCCAGAGATCTGATACGATGTGTCTGAATCAATTCATAGATTATAAGATGATGAAGACAGTGGTAGGCCAAAACCTTGCTTCGAAGGCAGCACACTCGACTGAATCTGAATGTGCACTTAAAGAACTGACAACCTGTGGATGGGGACATTATAAGATAATCCATTTACCCAAGAAGAACTGCATTTGCAGCAAACAGAATATAAGAAACCCGAAAGAAAATAAAAACAAGGCAAAAGCACCTTCCCAGTTGATATGTTAACAACATGAGCTGAACCATCGCTTGACCCACTAAGCGCAAGAGTCGAGTCAGAGTTGATTGTCAAGCACGTGAGTCCTGCAGTATGGTAAGGATGACCTGCAATATGAAGAATTATTACGAGTATATTTAGTGGTGCCAATAACATCTTGTGGCAAAAACAAACCAGTACAAATAGCAGAAGTAACCAAAAACTGAATAACTCCACTTTTCATGAATTTGTAACAAAATGAACAGGATTAGAAGAAAAAAACGAAAAAAACAAAAACACTGAAAAACACCAAGCCTCTAGTCTTTCCTAAAGGCTGGAGGCAATGTTAAATGCTGCTCATCAGCAGCAGAGCGATGACTTTTAGTTTGGCAACCAAATAGTATGTATAGCAGGGAAAAAAGGGATGCTGCGGTGCTAAGGGACATTAGATTGAACTTTTCGTGAGCTTATAAAGTAAAAATGTTTGGAAATTAGGGGGCGACCAGCCCTCTCCATGCCCTCGACTCATCATTATATGTCTTTCCAGTTTGCACTTCCTTGTTCTTTCTCCAATTTGAATATAAAGTAGACATAATTAGCGATCTATAAAAGCAAGAAGAGAGATTTGAAAACAGAAGTAGGACATGGCACACTGATCTTAGCTCTTCCAGATCAAAATCCAACTACGATTGACAGATTCCCTAGGATTCTCTCTCCTGACAGATTACATCCTATTTGGAAACTCATGCAAAATCCCAGTCGATATAAACAACCTCATAACTATAATCATCTCATATTATAAATAACTTCTTCCAAGAAACATAAAAGGATTTTCCATATAAAATGTATTCCATTTGCAGGCTCATGGACACAGCCCATAGAAAAAAAGTGAGTTTGAATAACATCACCAAAATGTATACTGCTTAAAGGTCTCATATTCTTAAGTATCTCCATCACATTATGGAACAAGTATAAGCATCTAAGGAAATCAAGTGGAAATCAGTATAAAAGCCAAGATGCTGAAGTCAGCCAAACATAACGCAATAACTACCCATATACAAAAAAAAAAAAAAAGAGGGGGGCAGATATGGGAAGAAGTTATCCTAGATTCTGATTGCAAACAGTATTAACATGTCAACTATGAGAAGCAATATTATTATTATAAAAAAAAACATTCTGCACACAATGCCTCTTTTCCTCTTTCCATTAAAAACTTTATTTGTGCAAGGAAATAACTAGCTCAGAAGCAAGACTTTCATGGTTCTTTTGCTGCTGCTATGATCTTAAGCTCATTCTAACGCAAAAGGACTTACAAATCATTAAACATAGATCTTCTAAGGGATCCAAAAAATCAAGAGTGGAATCATTACAATAACATACCATCAGTTTTAAATCTTTTGCAGCATAGTATGAACAATTCGAAAGAATAACTAAAAAGCACACCTCTAACAACATGGATATTTTCTGCAGTTGCAGGGTTCCAAATTCTCATAGTTGCATCATCGGAGCCGCTACAAATTGTTTTACCTACAAAAAGTAAACCAATAACAGAACATACACAGAAATATAAAACTATAGCCAAGGAGACAACATTTAGATTTTCTTTATGATAAAAGAAAATAATAATTATAAATACCATCAGGGGTAAAATCACCACAGGAGACACTACTACCATGACCAGTGAAAACATTCATATAGGAAGCTTTGTCGGCATTCCACATCCAAACAGAAGAATCCTCCGAACCAGCTAAGACCAAATGCCCTTTCGGATGCCACCGGACCCACTGAAGAACTTACCGTTTAGATATAGCAAAAATCAGGATGTATTATTTAGGCCTTGTATGGTTATGTATCCATGGTCCATTTCCAATTTTTAGTGTGGGGTCCACATCTTAAGTATTGCATTTTTCATCTATGCCCCTATGGTTAATTAATTAATTGTTTATCATTGTCTACTCGGTTTCCATAAAAGTTAGTCCAAGTAAATGGAGTAGAGTGATTTTCAAATACTTAAATAGGTGTATACATGTAAATGAATACTTGACTACATATTAAATGTAGTAACAGACCTATCTTTTTGGGACACCCGAAATTGTAACATAACCCGTCTTTTTTGGGACGGAGGGAATATATAATAATTTGAAAGTTGGTGGTTGTGGGGTGCACTTTCGTTGTTTTAATTTGAATATACAATATAATATTTAATAAGATGGTAGGTGGTAGGTCCCATTAGTAGAGACAGTGGCAGTAAGGGTGGACCCCGCATACAAAAAGATGAGGATGTGATTGATAAGAGATGTACGGTAGTGATTAAAAAATTATAATCGAAAATGGAAAAAGCACTTCAGAATTGAAACCACACAAGGCCTAAGTTACCAGCATAACTTCTCAAATATCACCTCAATGCCTCCGGAAGGACCTTCAAGAGTACACTTTAATTCTCCTTTAGCTATGTCCCACACTTTAACAACTCCATCCAAGCTTCCAGATGCTAGCAATTGTCCATCTGCGCTGAAGCATAAACTAGATACAGAATCCTGGTGACCTGCACGGAAATGTTTGATCAAGAAGTGAAAAAATGTACTCAAGAGATCATTTTCTGTTCTCTACATATCATACACAACCCACATTTTCTTATAGACCCTGTAGGATAGATTATTACTGCTTTAGTACATACACAATGATTATATCACTGGTGTTTCACAGACTTTAAACATTCTACTTTCACAATAAATTGTGCAAGGGGCAAAGATGAGCATCTTTGATGTCGACATCATTGTAATTGTTACCAGTCGAGCCAATAACGATGCTCACATTCAATATGCTCACAGTTACAGAAGCTTTTGAGACAATAAGTTCCTCCAAAATCAATACCCATTTCATTGCACAGCAAACTGCAGTTGTTAGGCAAATGCATTTGTCATCCAACTAACGAATAACGATCCATGGCGATGAGTCAAAATCCCGCCATATATACCCGCCATAACAGCCATCCTTCACAAATTGGCCATGGCGGTTGGGCAAAAATCCACCATGCCATAACCGCCATTTGACAACATTTCAACTTTCAAGCTAAAACCTTTTAACCAAATATTTCTAAAAAGAAAAATGATATCGTTTGGCATCCAGTTCATATACAGCATTCTTGGTTCGGGGAATATTCAAATTGTAAGAAGATTTAGAACATTCAGATTTTGAGGCCTAAAAACACATTTATATGATCTTTATCAATAAAGGATTTAATCAACACTTTATTATTTTTACTTTTGAAATTCAGACACTACAAACAAGAGAACATACCTTGCAACTCAAAAGCCCAGTCTCCTTGACTAATCCTCCATAAAAATCCTTTATCATCTCCACCTCCAGTTGCCACTAATGTAGCATCTGTTGGACTACATGCAGCAGTGTATAGTTCACCTAGATGCAAAGGAGCAATAACACTTAGCATTATAGGGCAGAGCTAATTTGAAAATGATGTCATCTTATCAACAGCAGAGACATACAGAATCAAAAAAGATAAGCACACAAAGCCACACCATGAAACACTGACACGGATACGATGATACTGCATATTTTGAAACTTCAAGGATACGGGAACAATATACATATACATATAATTTTTATTTTTTTAATTAAAAATATGTGTTTATTAAGCACAATTAAAAATAATGTTTTAACCATATTAAATTAATATTTTACAAATACTCAAATCTAAAATGTGATAAAACTCATAACCACAGAAAAAATCAGCAGTAAAAAATGATTTTGTAGCTTTTAACTGGAGCTTTCTAGTCAAATATAAATATGTATTTACGAAATATCAGATATGAAACGTTGCCTGGTACAGGTTCTTCGTGCTATAGAAGTATTCGTGCTTCCTAGAAGCCACATAAAGACAAAAGAAATTGCTTCAATACTTGGTAAAAGAAACATATCATCCCAAATTGGCTGTACTACAGAGAGATTCACATTTTCAGTATTATAACCCTACAGACTACAACTCCGCAAAGTCATTTAATATCATGCAGGAAGCAAGCCACAATTTCAACGGGATCATAGCCTAAGCCCTAATTCATGATATAATACCCCGCACACCAAATCTGCTCATAAACGAGTTCAAAAAATATGAGAAAATTAACCACTAGACTGTACAATGTACATTCCCTAAAAAAACAAAAATAGTTTACAATCCATCTACTAAACTGAGATGTGTTCATTTTATCATGCTTCTCATATTTCAGAAGAAAAACTGTGGGAGGCTCGAAAGAATTAATGTTGACTCAGAACAAATGTCATGCTCATCATAAAGGTGCTAAGAAAACAAAAAAATCACCAACATAGTTAATGAACGCAAATCTTAAAAAAAAAATAGTTCAAATTTTATGATAAATATGATGCATGGGAGTAAACATCTCATCAATTTTAACAAAGCGTCTCTCCTTTGATTCCACGGTGAAAAATTAAAATAAACAACAGCATTTTAATTTATATTCCTTCAATATCACCCTTCATAAATAAATATACAAATTAGGATTTCCATATCAAATTTACAACCTTCTAAACGGGTCCACAACAATCAGTAATCATAGAAAGTAAGAACTAGTAAAATCCAACACTAAGCTTGGACACAGGGATCAGGATCATGTCTCACCTGTATGACCAGTGAATATATGTATTGAATCATCAGCCCCATCTGCAACCATCAAATCATAGTAGGGTAAGACAAAAAAAAAAATGAAAATAAGATATTGCACCGCCTGCGGAGTAAATTTTCAATCCAATTACACCAACCAAAGTGACGAAAGAACTCATAAGATCACAATATCAATAAACTACCCAATCAGCAGGGAAAGCAAGTTACTATAAATCATAGAACATTTAGCATAATAGTGAAATCTCAGTTATTTGACACTATATGAGATAGTATCAGCACTTTAACATTCATGCTTACCGCTTATGTCCACCTTGGTGCAATACTTCCACATACCTCTTTAAACTATATGACAAAGGATCTTTTTTTGTTTGTTTACAAAATCCTCGGCTATATTTTCACATCACTCACACTCACACACTCAACCTCTCTCTCTTCTCTTTGTCACCCTCTTACCCTCTTCTTCTTCTAGGTTTTGTTTTTAAATCTCTCACACTAAGTCTGTTTTTAAATCTCTCACACACAATCTATTTTCACACCAGTCTCCATATTCTTCTTGGTTTTGTTTTTAAATCTCTCCATCTTTTTGTTTTTAAATCTCTCGCACTCAGTTTCAATCTCCCTCCGATCTATGTCTATTTCTTCTGGGTATGTCGCCCTATACTTTTGTTCTTTTAAATCTCTCAAAATCCTCGGCTTTTTTCTTCTGTCGTCCTCTTTTTCACTTTTTCTTAAATCTACGGTTGCACTCTTTTTCTTAAATCCATCCCTCTTTTTCTGAGTTCAACCGGTCTATTTCTTCTGGTATCTCGGAGTCTCAAAATCCTCAGCCCCTCTTCTGGTTCCACTGGTCTCTATTTCCTTTTCTTTTGGGAGTCTCAAAATCCTCAGCCCCTCTTCTGGTTCCACTGGTCTCTATTTCCTTTTCTTTTGGGTATCTCACGGTCTCTCTGTAGCACAATGCCTTGTTTTTTCCCAAATCCCCACACACAGCCACCGTTTCTCTCTCTCTCTCTCCCTCACGACACACACATTACACTATGTTTCATTCCAAAAAAAACACACGCTCCCTCTCGTCACAACCGGCATCATTAATTTTATTTTTTGTTTCTTTGGTAGGAGAAAAATGAAATTTTTGGTGGGCTTGATTTTTTCACTTTTCAAAAGAAATCTTTAAAAAAAAATCATTGGGCTATTTTTAAAAAAGAAATCTTTGTTGGCCTTTTGGGGTTTGGGTTTGGAATCATTTGTTAATCCTTTCACACTGTTTTTTTGAGCCTATAGTGCAGTGGATTACCAAATAATTGAGACGGGGAATAAGGAATACCAAATGTTTGGAATCATTTGTTAATCCTTTCACACTGTTTTTTTGAGCCTATAGTGCAGTGGATTACCAAATAATTGAGACGGGGAATAAGGAATACCAAATAATTGAGACGGTGAATAAGGAATCAGTTAGAGTGGGTGCTATTGGAGGTGTATTGAAGAAGGAGCAGAGAATATTTTTGGATTTAGTAAGGTTTTGGGAAGGTAGAATGGAATTCAATCTCGATGGAATAGTTAGCTATTTAAATGAGGTTAATGAATTAGTGGAAAGAGGAGTAGAAGACGAAGTTCAGATTATCATCAATGATTGTAAATAGTATTGTACTTGCATTTTCTTTTTTCTTTCCATTCCAGAAAAGGAAGAAATAAATCTTTTTTATTAAGGGTTGATTAATAATTGAGTATTATTCTTTTGTTCAATAAATTTTTTTTTTTTTTTCATTTATCTAATTTCTTGTCAAAAGGTTGAGAAGTTTTGACAATTCTACTTTTTGATTTTTGATTAATCTTTTGATTTTAAAGAAAAGAATATCTCAGAAAGAAAGACGAGATTTGCTCTTTTTTTTATATAAAAATCAAATGGTGGTGGATATAATAAATACAGCAAGTAGAGATCCTATTTTAAGTAAGAATGTACAAAGTATTTTAATTGAGTGAATTAGTAAGGATCCTGATACAATTCAGAATCCAATTCAGAATCCTTACTAATTCCATCAACTAAAATATTTGTTAGCAACTTACTTAAAGTAAGATCTCTGCTTGTTGTATTTATTATATCAACACTGATAATCATTGATAATCTGAATTTCGTCTTCTACTCCTCAGCCCCTTCTTCAATACACCTCCAATAGCACCCACTAGATTCCCTATTCCCCATCTCTCAATTATTTGGTAATCCACTGCACCGTCTACCCAATGATTCCAAACTCAAACTCAACAAAAGCCCAACAAAGATTTTTTTTTTTTTTAAAAAAACCAACAAAAGCCCAATGAATTTTTTTTTAAGATCTCTTTTGAAAAATTAAAAGTGAAAAATACACCAAAAATTCCATTTTTTTTCCTACCAAAATAAATAAAATTAACATGAATGCAATGCCGATTGTGACGAGAGAGAGCGTATATGTGTGTGTTTTTTTGGAATGAAACACACATAGTGTAATGTGTGTGTCGTGGGGGAGAGAGAGAAACGGTGACTGTGTGGGGTTTGGGAAAAGACAAGCCATTGTGCCTACAAAGAGACCGTGAGATACCCAGAAAAAAAAAAAGAAAAGGAAATATACCGGTTGAACCTAGAAGAAGAAGAAGGAGAGGGGCTGAGGTTATTGAGAGACTGTGAGATAACCAAATGAAAAGAAAGAAGAAGAAATAGACCAGTAGATTTAAGAAAAAGATGACTATTGAAGAAAAAAACTGAGTATTTTGAGAGATTTGAAAGAACAAAAGAAGATGGCGACTTTGAGATACCCGGAAAAAAAAAAGAAATAGGCCGGTTGAACCCAGACTGAGTGTGAGAGATTTAAAAACAAAACCAGAAGAAGAAGAGAGTGACAGAGAAAGAGGTTGAGTGTGTGAGTGATGTGAAAATATAGTCGAGGATTTTGTAAACAAACAATAAAGATCATATGTCATATAGTGCAATACTTCCATCATTCCTCTTTAATATCAAATCGGAAAGATCCTAATGATATATACATATATACATATATATGTGTGTGTGTGTGTTTGCAACGTATACATTTTTGTCTCCATATATATCAAGAAAATCAAAGTAACATTACATAAAAACTATATAGTGGTGTTGAAAACATTTTTACATTTATCTTGTTCCAAGTGTCAAAAGTAACTTTGATGAGTTTCATATTCTCCAATCTCTTGGAATTGACTAAATAAGGAAGACCAGCACTAAAGGAGCTGAACCAAGTCTTCATAGTGCATACCATATTTTATATAATAGAAACATTAAAAAAAAAAAAATTTGAACGCACCAAAGTCTTCTTCTCCATCAGATCCACCTTCCTCATCTGCATCTGGGAGCTCTGAAGCCACAAACAGGTCAATCAACACCAGAAAGCAAGCAGAAGCATACACAACTATATACATGCTGAATACATATAGCCCTTAAAATGAGCAGACGTGAAAGAGAAGGTACAACTGAATGGACTATCCGACCAAAAAGATTAAAATATTAAGCCCATTGATGGTAATTCATATCAGTCAGACAGTCGCTACTTTCAGAAAATATAAACTTAACTAGTATAGAATTCTCTATAAACATGAAAACCAATTAGAAGCAGCACGTTTCTAACTAAATAACTTAACACAACACCGGTTCTGACACCACCCCAATCACAATCAATCACGAGTTTTCTAATGAATCACTAAAGCTACAGAACATAAGAAGTAGAACATATTTACACAACCGTCAAGAACAGATACAATTAGTCCACCCGATAAACAATATCACATCCACAGGTACAGAAACTACTTCTTACTAGATACACGTAGATACATACCTTCTTCATCAACATCATACTCATTAATTATATCGCTTTCATCCAGAAAATCCTCTTCTCCATTATCTTCTTCATGGTTCGGAGGCGAGACATTCATTTCTGATACAAATAAGTGAAACAACTTTGGTTGCATATACTAACATGATCAAAATTATCAGGTTGTGAAGGCTTGGCATTGAAACTTGTTCTTCCAAACTTCAGCGCTAGTTATTAAGATGAAGAAAGAACAAGGGCAACTGCCGATGTTTTCTTTAAGAAAGAAAAAGCTGTTTACCTGCCGTATCGGGCGGGCGGCGAGAGAAGGTGATCGCGTGATGTGGGTGGTGGTGGTGGGAGGCGGCGGCGGCGGCGGTTGCAATTTAGGGAGGGATGCTTAGGTTTGTGAGTTGTATGTTTGACTGTTTGAGCAGCAAAAGACATAAATGAATTTTACTTAACCCCACTCATAAATTACAAAAACTAGTTTTAGCCCACGTGCATTCAATTATTAATATTATTCACCTATTTATTAATCATGTTCACGCCCGACCTAGGTATCGGTTGTCGTAGCTCCAAATGACATGTGACATTTAACAATAGTTTCGATTTATTAATTGGCAGGTTCTAATATTTCGTATATTTTGTTATCAAAGTGAAATTTTTTAACTGGGGTATAAATAAGGACTTTTTCCCTATAATTGTTTATTCACACGTTTTCATTTTAATATTCATTCTCTTTGTTTCACCTCTTCTACAATTCATTTTCTTCTCTCTTCATTTCATCCTTTTTTTTTTCAATAAGCCTGTTCTTTAGAGTAAGAAAAAAAAATGGCGATGTCTAATTTTCGGTATAATCAATCAAACTGTTTGTTCAGATCCAATTTTTCCTTTTTCCTCTTAAATTGCGACTATAATTTTCTTATCTCAATTTTTTTTTCAGATTACAAATATTTACCGGTATATTGATTCTCTTTTGTTTCGTTTCCAACCAGAATAACTCGGGTTATGGACTCATTTATTCAAAAAGATCCACTTCGGTTTTTAATTTCATTTAATTATTATGGTCAGTATTATGAATTTAAGCGTTTTTTTTTTATTCTTCGTACGTTTTTTAAAGCAGATCCATTTTTTTTCCAGATCGGCTTTTCAGTTTTTTTTTTTTTTTTTTGCAATTATTCATACGTTTTTTTTTTAGTTTTCAGATCTTCTTTTTGTTCAATTTGTTGTTTTAATTTCCTTTTTTTCCTTTTTTTCTGTGCAGATCAATGGTTTAGCACTAAGATAACCCATTTTGGAATAGCGGCTTGTGATAAATCTTCGCTTATGGTAAATTTTTTCCTCTTTTTTTTTTTTTCAAAAAACACAACTAAAAATCGATTTTCAAAAACACAATTGTACGTTTTATTATTTAATACGTCTACCTATTTATATTTATCATTATGTCAATTGTGCATATCAATGAATTTTTATAGCCTTACCAATTTTGCATATTAAAATATATTTTCACCCTTCTTAAAAATTCTGCAGATGAATACTGTACAGGGAAATATTATCTTAGCCCCAGGTGGCGAAGAGCCGACATCGAGGTGCCAAACCTTCCGGCAGTTCCTATCGTAATGCATGACTACTTAACAGGAGGATTCACCGCAAATACTAGCTTGGCTCATAAACTATATACGAAATAGATCGTGTAACTTCATTCAAAAATGATACTCTTTTTGAATTCTTATTTTTGAATCATCTTTTAAGAATTTTCATTTTTCTTTCTTGATTAAGAACTTTATTCTTGAATAAAAAAGATCACAAGAATACCAGCTACAATACCTATTATCCAAAGAGGAATCCTTCCAGTAGTATCGGTGGGATGGGGATTGTAATTCTTCCGACCTCGAGAGGTATAATGACAGACCGGGAGGCTCGAATAGAAGGAATCGACGGAGGTTCATCAAAATTTAAACGATTAAGCTCAAACGGTATCACGCTTCAAATTGGTTTGTAGGGGAACCCTACCCTCTCTGATCCATTCGACACGTGCAATTTCTTTTTCGGGGAAATAATACCCGGGGCGGGAGATTCAATTAATCGAGATTCAGGGTTATGAGCCTTGCGAGCTACCAAACTGCTCTATTTGGTCAAATAACTAGCGACAAACTCCTATGTTCCTTACTAGTCTTCGACCCAAGATAAGGGGGGTAGAAAATTCATTTCTACACACGTCTTTTTTTCGGAGGTCTGCAGCCATTATGCGGCATAGAATCGTTTGCCGGTAACTATTCAATATCCCTACGAAAAGTTGATCACAGCGAAGCTGAACTGGTTGTTCGTTGTTCAAGAATTCTTGTTTGGGCAGTTCATACCATCCATACATAGTGTTTTGTATCCATGCAGTTATGCACTATTCGAATAGGAGTCCGTTTTCTGAAAGATCCTGGCTTTCGTACTTTGGGCACTGATTGGTTAATATTTCAAAATTAAATGTTGGTTCAGTAGAACTATATAAACCAATGGCCAGAACTCCCATTAAAAGAAAAACGGAACAAACGAAAGAAATCCGAGTGAATCGAAAGGAAGATGAAGTCCACTCAAGATTTCTTAAAAAGAAAAATAAAGACCCTTTTTTCAAAGAACAACCTCTTGTGAATCTTCTTTTCGATTCAAAGCAAACGAAAGAAGACTTCCATATCCAAGTTTAACTCAGAGCTAGCTGGTTCTCCCCGAAATGCGTTGAGGCACAGGATTGTAGGCGAGGAGGGATTCGAACCCCCGACACCGTGGTTCGTCAAATGAATTGGCTTATTCGAAAAAGGGTTTTACGGACCTACTGGTCGAGAAGCTTCAGTTTTTCCCGGATGCGTTGACACTCCCCTTTTTTTCATTTTAATTATTGACATCGGGGGAATGAAGAAAATTAGAGATACAATCAAATATCCTTTGGGCTAGGGTTCGACCCGTCCCGCAACGAATACAAACTCATCCGCCTCGTCCATCGCCGTCAAGAGCAGCTGTTCGACGTGGGCAAGCTTTTCAATTTCAAGACCGGGCGCTGGGATCTCATTCACAAAAATGGCGCCGTCAGATTCTGAGTCCAGACGGCCACGTGCGAGGCCGTGGTCAACGGTGTGCCGTACTGGAGAGCCCTGTAAGACTACGTTGAGTTGGGGCCGTGCCTGAAGCTGGCGTGGTTCGATGTGAAGGAATCCATTTTCAAGTCGGAGTGGTTCGCGTGGGAGATGGAAAACTGGGCGATGCGCATTGGCGAGATCAGGGAGGGTTTGTCTCGGGGCGGTCTTGTGGGACCAGGCTGCGGAGTTTCTAGAGGATCGGATTCTGGATGTGTGGGTGAGGAGAAGCGAGGATGGAGCATGGAGCACACATACCGGGTTGACCAGCGGTTGACGGAGATGGGGACAGTGGTGGGGTTTTATGCAGCTGGGATTGTGCAAGAGATAGTTGGGGCTGGGGATGGGAAACCACGTCTGTGCATGACAACCCTTGCTGACGTGGCGGTCCGGGATGTTTTCATCCTTGATGGTTCATGGTCGGGTATTGTAATGTTCTGAACTACAAGCAAAGCTTGACTCGCCTGCCCACCATTCGGTTTTCGATGATAGGATGATCGATCGTTAGGTACGTTACATATGTGCATTCTTGATCATTTTGTAAATAGATTTATTTCAGTTTCTTTCAATATTTGATTGTCTAGTTACATGTCACTACAAAAAAACAGCAAATTTACGAGGGATTTTTCGAGGGAACGTAATTCCCTCGGAATTTTCCGAGGGAAAACCGAGGGAAATAAAAATCCCTCGGTTTTTTCCGAGGGAATTCCGTTCCCTCGGAAAATCCATCGGAAATCAGGGCGCCAAATGTTCCCGCCATATTTACCGAACGAAAAACTGAGGGATGACCGACGGGTGGTTTTCCGAGGGAAGTAGTCCCTCGAAAAACCGAGGGATATTTGATTCCCTCGGTTTTATTTATTATTTATTAAAAAAAATTAATTAAATTTACGAGGGAATACAATTTCCCTCGGAATTATTCCGAGGGATAACGGATTCCCTCGGAATTATTCCGAAGGAAATTATATTCCCTCGGAAATTTAATTTAATTTTTTTAAAAAATTAAAAATAATTAAAATCGTAAAAAATAGAAAAAAATAATAAAAATTAGGATTTATTTCCGGGACGCTTAGGCGCACCCCTCCCCGTCCCGGTCATGATTTTTTGGGTTTTGTTTCTATTTTTTTCTATTTTTTTTGGATTTTTTTCTATTTTGTTATTTAACAAATAGGCATGTTAATTTTATATGCTTCTCCTCACCGTCCGTACAAGTTTGGACTCTTCTCTCTCCTCAAAACTGCTTCTCCGCCAATCACCTCAACGTAAGTTTGTATGCTTTCATTTTCGGTTCAATATTATTGCAACTATACAGGGTTAAATTATTATTATTAGTCATGTGAAAATCACAAATTGCCAAAAAAAATAAAAAATAGAATAGCATAATTTTGTATATAAATAAATAAATTTTATTTTAGCCTCTTAAATTATTAAAGATCGATTTTGCTTATAATGGAATTCTAAAAAAAATAGGAAAAAATAGTAAAAAAATAGAAACAAAACTCGAGAAATTACGACCGGGGCGTGGAGGGGTGCGCCTCGGCGACCCGGAAATAAACCCTATTTTTTTTCTATTTATTTGGATTTTTTTTTTTATTTTTTTTCATTTCCGAGAGAATTTAAAATCCCTCGGAATTCTGAGGGATTTGTGAAAAAATCCCTCGGAAGTCCGAGGGATTTTGAATTCCCTCGGAAATATGAAAAAAAATAAAAAAAAATCCAAATAAATAGAAAAAAATAGAAAATTCGTAAAAATGAAACCGATCCTATCATCTTAGGCACGTGGGGTGGTTTTGACCCCAAATTCGATCWTAAAATACCAACGAGCAYGTGCGTGCCCTCACGTGTCGTGGGGTTCGACCAACAACAAGATACGATTGATCGATGAACTCCTTCGGTTGGAAACGTGAAGCGACGTAGTGTCGTGATTTTTGATATTGGAGGAGGTGTGCGTCTCGTCATTGTGGAACCACGGGGGTCGGACGTCGATCGTTTAGTGCGTGTTTTCTATTTTTTCGACGTTAAATGAATAAAACCAAAAAATCCGAAAAAATAGTAAAAATAGTAAAAAATAGAAATAAAACTCGAGAAATTACGACCGGGGCGGGGAGGGGTGCGCCTCGGCGACCCGGAAATAAACCCTGTTTTTTTTCTAGTTTTTTCTATTTTTTTTCTATTTTTTTCTATTTTTTTTTATTTTTTGACATTTTCGAGGGAATTCAAAATCCCTCGGAATTCCGAGGGAATCATGTCCCTCGGTTTTCCGAGGGATCCAAATTCCCTCGGAAAGTTTAACCTAATTATACAGCAGGCCTCCGCCCGCTGTTTCTTCTGCGCATAATAGAAAAGAAAGAAGAAGAGAAGAGAAAGAAGAAGAGAAGAGAAGAGAAAGAGAGGGATCCAGTCGTCCACCGCAGTCGCCGCCGTCCACAGCCCGTCGCCGCCGACCTCCAGCTCCGCCCGTCTCCGCCCGCTCGAAGATCCACAGCTCCGCCCGCCTGCAACCGCGTACTGCCGCCGGCCACCTTGTCCAGCCCCAGCGTACCGCCGCCAAG